>NIVC01000927.1:387600-404234 GCA_002269645.1 Macrostomum lignano | reverse complement strand
GCCCGACCCTACTACAGCCCGATCCCTACTAGCACCGACCTACTACACGCCCGACCCTACTACAGCCCGACCTACTACAGCCCGACCTACTATAGCCCGACCCTACTATAGCCCGACCACTACTACAGCCCGACCCTACTACAGCCCGACCCTACTACAGCCCGACCCTACTACAGCCCTGACCCTACTACAGCCCGATCACTACTACATACAGCCCGACCCTACTACAGCCCGACTCTACAGCAGAAGTTCCAGAATCGCGCCTTGGCACTCATGTGACACCTGGAGCTCTCTCGGACTCTCAATGGACTCCTAAAGGACTCTATCAGGACTCATAAGGACTATCGCACCTTATTCTCACTTCCTTCTTATCTCGCATCCGGGCATCCCGCTATACCCGCTTCTTTTTATTGAGCGCACACTTCGCACCACACAGTAGTAGTTGGACTTTGCAGACTGGCTCTGTGCATCTTTCTGCTCCAATGTTCGCCAACTTTGGTCAGAATATCTCGCACTACCCCCCCCCTCCCCTCAGTCGATCTGAACCAGACGCAAAGGAAGTTCCAAAGCAGCCGATTCGAGTAGCTAGGGACTAACTAGCAGTTAGCACAGGGGAGGGGATGACTGCCGTATTATCGTAAGAATTTCCAAATCCGGGCCAGGGCTCCCTCCTCCAGCCAGTAAGTAGCCAAGTCTATTCTAGTAACTGCTGTGTACACACACTTGCAATGCCAGTGCAAAGAATGCAAGGAAAGCAGAAAATCTTGACCTTCCCAGCCTAACACCCTTGCCCTCCTCTACACACACACATACTACTTGTTTATTTAACAAACTGCAGCTTAGAATAGTAGTATATATAATATACTGTATACAGAAACCTAATACTGTCCGATTAATAAATATTGTACAACTATAAACTATATGCACTGATATGACTATATAGTCAGCAATTAGTCAGGTGTGAATAATTCAACTTCCTGGGAAGCATTGAGAGGTTTGGGAGCTCGTTTCCATATAGGTGCGATCTGCGCTGCATATTGGGGATAAGCTTATATATAGTTACCTGAGATTTCGGCCCTCAGCTGCATCGGAGATACTGAAAATGCCTGACAAATTGCATTCACTCTTTCCGGTATTAGAATATTGTGTCACTACTTAACCAAGTAGTATGTAGTCTAACAGAATTGAAATAAAAGCATCAGTAGATTTATAAATTGAGCTGCCAGTAGATGTATTGAAGTGTCAGTAGATGTATTGAGTTGCCAGTAGATGCATTGAGGTGCCATTAGATGGATTGAGGTGTCAGTAGATGCATTGAGTGTCAGTAGATGCATTGAAGTGTCAGTAGAGGCATTGAAGTGTCAGTAGATGCACTGAAGAGCCAGTCAGATGCATTGAGGTGCCAGTAGATGCATTGAGGTGCCAGTAGATGTATTGAAGTGTCAGTAGATGTATTGAAGTGTCAGTAGATGTATTGAAGTGTCAGTAGATGTATTGAAGTGTCAGTAGATGTATTGAGGTGCCAGTAGATGCATTGAGGTGCCAGTAGATGCATTGAGGTGCCAGTAGATGCATTGAGGTGCCAGTAGATGCATTGAGGTGCCAGTAGATGCATTGAGGTGCCATTAGATGGATTGAGGTGTCAGTAGATGCATTGAGGTGCCATTAGATGGATTGAGGTGTCAGTAGATGCATTGAGGTGTCAGTAGATGCATTGAGGTGCCATTAGATGCATTGAGGTGCCAGTAGATGCATTGAGGTGCCAGTAGATGCATTGAGGTGCCAGTAGATGCATTGAGGTGCCAGTAGATGCATTGAGGTGCCAGTAGATGCATTGAGGTGCCATTAGATGGATTGAGGTGTCAGTAGATGCATTGAGGTGCCATTAGATGGATTGAGGTGTCAGTAGATGCATTGAGGTGTCAGTAGATGCATTGAGGTGCCATTAGATGCATTGAGGTGCCAGTAGATGCATTGAGGTGCCAGTAGATGCATTGAGGTGCCAGTAGATGCATTGAGGTGCCAGTAGATGCATTGAGGTGCCAGTAGATGCATTGAGGTGCCAGTAGATGCATTGAGGTGCCAGTAGATGCATTGAGGTGCCAGTAGATGCATTGAGGTGCCAGTAGATGCATTGAGGTGCCAGTAGATGCATTGAGGTGCCAGTAGATGCATTGAGGTGCCAGTAGATGCATTGAGGTGCCAGTAGATGCACTGAAGTGCCTAGTAATTGTAATCCGTAGATGTCCCAAACGTAACGATAATTTTCTTCGAACTTTTTGATGGAATGAACTTGCCAAACCTGAAATTTTAACCCAACAATTTCGCACATATGGACAAGAAACAACTTTACTTTCAGCTTTATCTAACTGAAGGCAACAGTGGTATCGTATATCAAAGTCCAGAGCTCGAGATTAAAAATTTCGATATTTCTCTATGTAAAATGTAAGCAAGTTAACCATGTTCGCCATGTCAAAAATATTCGTGTCTTTGACAGAAAAACTTGATATTGTACATTGTTTTTGTTGCTGTCCATATGTGTAACATTGTTGGGTAATGTAAATTTCTTTCCATCCACTGAAAATTGCTTTGACCGCGCTAAATAAGTACATTGAAATAAGTAGGTAGCTCGTTTGGCTATGCAGAACTTGCTCCGCATATTGTTTTGACAGTCATTCTGCATCCAAAGCTTCATCTCAGTCTCTCACTTAACCAACTATTGCGACTCAAAGCGGAGGGACAGACAAGCTTCGATGGCTCTGGGTAGATTGCCTCAGGTGCGACCCCCACCCACCCTTTGCTCAAACCTGCAGTCTGAGTTGCTCACTTGAGTAGCAGCATATAGGGTGAAGATTTAAGTATAATAATATTTTACGCTCAAATAGTGCTGCACTGCCCGAACTCAAAGTCTCGCGCTGCGGTGGCGGCACAATGGAAGCCCTGCTGGAGTAGCCAAAGTGGGCTGGGCACCTGCCCCCCTCCCCAGTTCATACCAACTGCATCCACAAGCCCATTGTTATTCGCAACAAAGTTGGGCCGCAGCGTTTCACCTGCTTTTAGCGGTGCTTCTGTCCGCTGCCAACTCTAGTATTTGGGTGGGGGGGGGGGCTGGGGTTGAGAAACTCAAAGCAAGGCTAAACAGCTGATAGATAGATAGATAGATAGATAGATAGATAGATAGATAGATAGATAGATAGATAGATAGATAGATAGATAGATAGATAGATAGATAGATGGATAGATAGATAGATAGATAGATAGATAGATGGATAGATAGATAGATAGATAGATAGATAGATAGATAGATAGATAGATAGATAGATAGATAGATAGATAGATAGATAGATAGATAGATAGATAGATAGATAGATAGATAGATAGATAGATAGATAGATAGATAGATAGATAGATAGATAGATAGATAGATAGATAGATGGATAGATAGATAGATAGATAGATAGATAGATAGATAGATAGATAGATAGATAGATAGATACTCGTAGATAGATAGATAGATAGATAGATAGATAGATAGATAGATAGATAGATAGATAGATAGATAGATAGATAGATAGATAGCTAGATAGATAGATAGATAGATAGATAGATAGATAGATAGATAGATAGATAGATAGATAGATAGATAGATAGATAGATAGATAGATAGATAGATAGATAGATAGATAGATAGATAGATAGATAGATAGATAGATAGATAGGTATGCAAAGCAACCACAGCAGCCCAAAGCAACCGCAAGCAGAAGCTCAGGTAAACCAGGCGCCTTGTTAACAAGGTACTGTCCAGCCCTTACTGTTGCCGCGGCTCATAACTTGAGCTGGCAGCCTCTGCAGGCCCCCTCCTGTCAGCCTGAGTGGAGGGTGCAGCAGCTCGGCATTGAAATTGTTGCTCATTTCTTTTGTCGGATTGTTTCTTCTGTTCTCTAACTAAATTTCAGCCTCTGCCTTCTATTGTGTCGAATTTCTATTTTGTCTCTCTTTTATCTGCCAAGAGGGGTTCGAAGGCACCCAGGGGGGGGGGGGTCATCGTTGCCACTGGCTACAGGGGTCTAAGGGACTGAGGACAGCGGGGGGTGGGTCCCCACTCCCCAACCACCTGGAATGCAGTCTGCGCTCCGAGAGGCTATAAAATGCTAGGCCGGGTGAGCAGCGCTTTTGAGCAGTCGGGAGCCGCCCGAGAGCTGGAGGGTCCCCTCCGCCATTCGGGAAGGTGGAGGAGCTGAGGTGAGTTTACACTCTCCGCTGGTAAATAGTATTGCAATTTTTATTAAATATTTGACAGAAAAAACACCGTTCCTTCCTTGTTTATCTGCAGGCACCAAGCCATGGCGCTGACAGACTCGGCTGGTGGTGCCGGCCACTATTGTACATATGCTGCTGTTTATCGCTTTTACAATTTTAGCTAGTTCTGCTTCACGCGTAGCTTTCGAAACTGTTTAGAATGTATATTTGATATTTGATAGAATTTCTAGCTTATTAACCTTCCAGCGTACTTTTCGTTGCAATCCACAGATTAACATGTCTTCGAGCATCGAAAATTGTAATTCCTATAGGGCCTTCATTGTCATTAGCAACTCATTGTTAAATATCGCTGTTAGATAACTTTCATTTTGTCAACTCGCGCAGTCAAACAAGACAGAGAGATAGTGGAAATTTAGTGACCGCCCCTGCTAGTTGAACTTTCTTGATTGCCTCTTTGCTCATAACTGCTTGTTTGTCCCCCAATACCTGTTCAACTAGCATTGGCGGTGCTGTCAAAGCATTTCCATGCGTAATAAATCTCTTCTGTCTGCATCATTCAGTACTCAGATAATATTTTTGGAAAACTTGTTGCTCGCTCCGTTCGTTCAAAAATCATCAAGTTCGCCTTAGCCGTCAACAGCTTGTCAATTAACCCAGGCACAGAGTGCAAACAGTGTGTTCTTTCTAGCGCTGATGCCTATAGTTAATCATCAATTTACCTGTACACTACTATATTTGTGTTGATGCGAATCACATTAAACAAACAAATTATTAATAAATCTCTATTTAACTGAATTATAAACTAAGAAACAGCTCCCAGCAGAGTTCATTTTAAATTCTTGAGTTTAAATAAATGTTTCGTTTTGTTTTACTGCTTTTTTAATTTCGCGCATTGTTAGAATTTATCTTGTCAGTCATTGGTGCACAGTTTTGAATCAGCTGATTAGTTTGAAAAAATTCAAGACACTACAAACTAAATTATTCTGGCAATTAGCATACTCGCCTACTGTTTGTACAATAAATTGTCAGTAATGTATAGAGCGCATGTTCGAGGCATGAAAACTGGTCACAGAAAACGCACTGTTCAGACAGTAGCAGATCAAGGGATTGATGCCCAAATTCTTGTAAATAAGGTGGATGATGCGATCAAAATTGTCTGAGCTCTGATGCAGCTGATTTAGTTGCTAGGCAGGAGTCTCAGCTTCATTTTACTGGCGAAGCGATGGAGCCGCCGCCAGGGTAAGTCGGCCCCGAGCTGCTCAGAGCGAACGGGTTGACTGAGGTGAAGGGCAGAGAGGACATGCCTGCAAAATGTTTAGAAAGTGGTGTGCTACATACAATGTACACTACTAACAAATCATCAATAAGTAGCAACAAAAGAGTTTTGCTGGCTAAAACTTACGCGCTCCGTGCAGAAAGTCCTGACCGGGCCCAGTAACCGCCGGCATGCCCATTGGTACGCCCATCTGCATGCCCATCTGCATGCCCATCTGCATTCCCATACTGCCTGAGGCGGCAGTAGGATAGGAGGCTGCGGCGGCTGCTGCGGCGGCTGCGGCGGCTGCGGCGGCGGCTGCAGCTGTGCCGTTGTCGTTGTTATTTCCAACTTCCGATCCGCCGTTTGAAGCCAACGTCTGGTGGTGGTGGTGCTGCTGCTGCTGCTGAAGATCAGCATATCCCGGATGCTGCACTGCATGATGGTGATGATGCTGCTGCTGCTGCTGCTGTTGCTGAAGATGCTGCTGTTGCTGATGCTGCTGGTGATGGTGAGGCAGCTGACCCTGTCTGGACCCACCAACTGGCCGGTTGTACTCGTCCGTCGAAGCTGCAGCGGCGGCAGCTGCGGCAGCGGCCGCCATAGCCGAGGATGACCACTGACCGGCCACCGAGTCAGCAGATGAGACCGCGAGCTGGCTGGTGTAAGACTGCGGAATGGTGTCGATTCTTGACAGTGAACTTTTATTGCAATAAAATCGGATATTAATGCGGAGCCAAGGTATTTTTGCGAACTTACATGGAAGCTGTTGTTGTTGGCCGCCTGCATTGACGGACTGAGTGGCGGTGGAGGCGGCGCCTGCTGGTGATGAATTTGCTGCTGTTGCTGCTGCGCCTGCTGCATCTGCTGGTGCTGCCTCGGCATGGTGTACAGAGCTTCGGCCACGTCTGCGGCTCGCTTTAGAATAATCTCTTTCGGCAGTCGGTCTGGGTCGCCCGGGTGTCTCGGTATGAGCTTGCACAGTCGCTGGAATCCATAGTCTATGGTCGGCTCCGTGAGGGCTGGGGAGAGAATGGGGGGCAGGGAGAGAGACTGCGTATGAGCTGGCATAGTCGCTGGAATCCATAGTCTATGGTCGGCTCCGTGAGGGCTGGGGGAGAGAATGGGGACAGGGAGAGAGACTGCGGATGAGCTGGCATAGTCGCTTTAATCCATAGTCTATGGTCGGCTCCATGAGGGCTGGGGGAGAGAATGTGTACTGAAGCCTTCAACCCTGGCCAATACAACTTAACTACACAGCAATTTACATGTATATGTTAAGACATACGAGCGCCAACCCATCAAAGCTACTTTTAGTAGAGCTACGAGACTACGAAAGCAGCACAAACTGCAAATTCTTACAAGTGTAAACAAAGCGACCGGGCGCGTTCTTGCAAAACTGCTTGGACTTGTAGGACAGGGTCACTTCCACTACGCCTGGTATGTGACGCGGTGGAGTCTGCACTCGGATGGCATGTGACGTAATCATCTGCCAAAGGAGTGCGAAAGGTCCCGTTAAAATACTGTTAAATGAGAGAGCTACATGAAAATAAATTGAACTCACCTCGCTCCAGACCAGCATGGTGCCAAATACCACCTGCAATCCGTCGAAGAAGTTCTCTCCCACAATGATGACTGTGGAGCCGCCGTTAGTCCAGCCTTCGCTGGGGCAAACAGCTTTGATGCTTGGCGTTGCTACAGGGCGGTTGTCATGGTGAGAAAGATTTTTCAGCACAAAGGCGTATATACTGGAGTACGTGAGTCCTTATTAATCTTAGCAATTTCTATTGATGGCTTTTACTAGCTGCGCAATTCCCCACTAGCCCTTATCTAAGCTGAGCAATTTCCCACTAGTTCTTATCACAGCTGAGCAATGCCCCACTAGCCCTTATCTAAGCTGAGCAATGCCCCACTAGCCCTTATCTAAGCTGAGCAATTTCCCACTAGTTCTTATCTAAGCTGAGCAATGCCCCACTAGCCCTTATCTAAGCTGAGCAATGCCCCACTAGCCCTTATCTAAGCTGAGCAATGCCCCACTAGCCCTTATCTAAGCTGCGCAATTCCCACTAGCCCTTATCTAAGCTGAGCAATTTCCCACTAGTTCTTATCTAAGCTGAGCAATGCCCCACTAGCCCTTATCTAAGCTGAGCAATGCCCCACTAGCCCTTATCTAAGCTGAGCAATTTCCCACTAGTTCTTATCTAAGCTGAGCAATGCCCCACTAGCCCTTATCTAAGCTGAGCAATTTCCCACTAGCCCTTATCTAAGCTGAGCAATTTCCCACTAGTTCTTATCTAAGCTGAGCAATGCCCCACTAGCCCTTATCTAAGCTGAGCAATGCCCCACTAGCCCTTATCTAAGCTGAGCAATGCCCCACTAGCCCTTATCTAAGCTGCGCAATTCCCCACTAGCCCTTATCTAAGCTGAGCAATTTCCCACTAGTTCTTATCTAAGCTGAGCAATGCCCCACTAGCCCTTATCTAAGCTGAGCAATGCCCCACTAGCCCTTATCTAAGCTGAGCAATTTCCCACTAGTTCTTATCTAAGCTGAGCAATGCCCCACTAGCCCTTATCTAAGCTGAGCAATTTCCCACTAGCCCTTATCTAAACTGAGCAATTCCCCACTAGCCCTAATCTAAGCCGAATAAAAAATTCCCCTCGAATTCCCCCTCCAGACCCCGAGCACCCACCTCCGTCGCTTGGATCTATCCTGCGGGCCCGCCGGCCGTGCTTGCTGTTGTTGTGGACGAACATGTTGTCCGACACGGCCAGCAACTGGCCGGACAGGAGGCTCGGCGAGGCCGACACGGCCACCTGGAACCGGCGCATGTCCCTCGGATTGCCGGCGTTCTTCAAACAGTTCTGGTTGCACTTCATGAAGAACTTCAGGAAGAAGCTGGCGGTGTGAAAGATTTGGGGAGTTCTCTGAGACATACATAGCTGCTCATTCGTGACTGTACAGCTCGGGATGTACGGAATGTACAGCTCATTCGTGACTGTACAGCTCGGGATGTACGGAATGTACAGCTCATTCGTGAGTGTACAGCTCGGGATGTACGGAATGTACAGCTCATTCGTAAGTGTACATCTCGGGGTGTACGGAATGTACAGCTCATTCGTGAGTGTACAGCTCGGGATGTACGGAATGTACAGCTCATTCGTGAGTGTACAGCTCGGGATGTACGGAATGTACAGCTCATTCGTGAGTGTACAGTTCGGGATGTACGGAATGTACAGCTTATTTGGGGATGTACAGTGTATCGTACCGCTTCACTAGAGTATGTTCTTCACAAGCTGTACAGATTAAATACGTATGTAATCTTAAAGGACACTATAATAATCATGCAAAAATAGCTATGCTGTACGAGTCTTGGCCTCTCAGTAAGTTGGCAGAGTACTTTCCTTTTATAATAAATAATTTTACTACTACTACAATTCGAAATTAATTAATTGATGAAATTTCATGTGGACCGAGAGAGGTCAAAAGTCGCGATAAAAGAATTCATAAACGCGAGTCGCCAAATGATAAAAGTAACGAGTAGAATTCGCTTTGGCACCCCCCACACCGTAACAGGATTTTCGAACGGCTCTGCTGCCTCTTCCAGCCTTGGACGGAGGAGACGAGGAGGCGGAGCCGGCCAAATTGCACTGGTGGACATCTACTTATTATTGTAGTAAGGCGGTAGTACTAATAGTACGATTATTTATAGCTGCTATAAGAGAAACGATGTGCTTTATCTTCTAGTAAAGATAGAGCAGAGAGAGATGGAGAGAGAGGGAGATAGAGAGAGATGGAGAGAGAGGGAGATGGAGAGAGAGGGAGATAGAGAGAGATGGAGAGAGAGGGAGATGAAGAGAGAGGGAGATAGAGAGAGATGGAGAGAGAGGGAGATAGAGAGAGATGAAGAGAGAGGGAGATAGAGAGAAATGGAGATAGAGAGAGATGGAGATAGAGAGAGATGGAGATAGAGAGAGATGGAGATAGAGAGAGATGGAGAGAGAGGGAGATAGAGAGAGATGAAGAGAGAGGGAGATAGAGAGAGATGGAGATAGAGAGAGATGAAGAGAGAGGGAGATGGAGAGAGAGGGAGATAGAGAGAGATGGAGAGAGAGGGAGATGGAGAGAGATGAAGAGAGAGGGAGATGGAGAGAGAGGGAGATAGAGAGAGATGGAGAGAGAGGGAGATGAAGAGAGAGGGAGATAGAGAGAGATGGAGAGAGAGGGAGATGGAGAGAGAGGGAGATAGAGAGAGATGGAGAGAGAGGGAGATGAAGAGAGAGATGGAGATAGAGAGAGATGGAGAGAGAGGGAGATGGAGACAGATGGAGATAGAGAGAGATGGAGAGAGAGGGAGATGGAGAGAGAGAGAGAGGGAGATAGAGAGAGATGGAGATAGAGAGAGATGGAGAGAGAGGGAGATAGAGAGAGATGAAGAGAGAGGGAGATAGAGAGAGATGGAGATAGAGAGAGATGAAGATAGAGAGAGATGGAGAGAGAGGGAGATAGAGAGAGATGGAGAGAGAGGGAGATGAAGAGAGAGGGAGATAGAGAGAGATGGAGAGAGAGGGAGATAGAGAGAGATGGAGATAGAGAGAGATGGAGATAGAGAGAGATGGAGATAGAGAGAGATGGAGATAGAGAGAGATGGAGATAGAGAGAGATGGAGAGAGAGGGAGATGGAGAGAGATGAAGAGAGAGGGAGATAGAGAGAGATGGAGATAGAGAGAGATGAAGAGAGAGGGAGATAGAGAGAGATGGAGAGAGAGGGAGATAGAGAGAGATGAAGAGAGAGGGAGATAGAGAGAGATGGAGATAGAGAGAGATGGAAATAGAGAGAGATGGAGATAGAGAGAGATGGAGAGAGAGGGAGATGGAGAGAGATGAAGAGAGAGGGAGATAGAGAGAGATGGAGATAGAGAGAGATGAAGAGAGAGGGAGATGGAGAGAGAGGGAGATAGAGAGAGATGGAGAGAGAGGGAGATGGAGAGAGATGAAGAGAGAGGGAGATAGAGAGAGATGGAGATAGAGAGAGATGAAGAGAGAGGGAGATGGAGAGAGAGGGAGATAGAGAGAGATGGAGAGAGAGGGAGATGGAGAGAGATGGAGAGAGAGGGAGATAGAGAGAGATGGAGATAGAGAGAGATGGAGAGAGAGGGAGATGGAGAGAGATGGAGAGAGAGGGAGATAGAGAGAGAGGGAGATGGAGAGAGAGGGGATAGAGAGAGATGGAGAGAGATGGAGAGAGAGGGAGATGGAGAGAGAGGGAGATGGAGAGAGAGGGAGATGGAGAGAGAGGGAGATAGAGAGAGATGAAGAGAGAGGGGGATAGAGAGAGATGGAGATAGAGAGAGATGGAGAGAGAGGGAGATAGAGAGAGATGGAGAGAGAGGGAGATAGAGAGAGATGGAGATAGAGAGAGATGGAGAGAGAGGGAGATGGAGAGAGATGGAGATAGAGAGAGATGGAGAGAGAGGGAGATGGAGAGAGAGGGAGATAGAGAGAGATGGAGATAGAGAGAGATGAAGAGAGAGGGAGATAGAGAGAGATGGAGATAGAGAGAGATGGAGAGAGAGGGAGATGGAGATAGAGAGAGATGGAGAGAGAGGGAGATGGAGAGAGATGAAGAGAGAGGGGGATAGAGAGAGATGAAGAGAGAGGGAGATAGAGAGAGAGGGAGATGGAGAGAGATGGAGAGAGAGGGAGATGGAGAGAGAGGGAGATGGAGAGAGATGAAGAGAGAGGGGGATAGAGAGAGATCAAGAGAGAGGGAGATGGAGAGAGATGAAGAGAGAGGGAGATAGAGAGAGAGGGAGATGGAGAGAGATGAAGAGAGAGGGAGATAGAGAGAGAGGGAGATTGAGAGAGATCAAGAGAGAGGGAGATGGAGAGAGAAATGGAGAGAGAGGGAGATAGAGAGAAATGGAGAGAGAGGGAGATGGAGAGAGAGATGAAGAGAGAGGGAGATAGAGAGAGATGGAGAGAGAGGGAGATGGAGAGAGATGAAGAGAGAGGGGATAGAGAGAGATCAAGAGAGAGGGAGATGGAGAGAGAAATGGAGAGAGAGGGAGATGGAGAGAGAAATTTAGAGAGAGGGAGATAGAGAGAAATGGAGAGAGAGGGAGATGGAGAGAGAGAGAGATGAAGAGAGAGGGAGATAGAGAGAGATGGAGAGAGAGGGAGATGGAGAGAGAGATCAAGAGAGAGGGAGATGGAGAGAGAGGGAGATAGAGAGAGATGGAGAGAGAGGGGGATAGAGAGAGATGAGGAGAGAGGGAGAGGGAATATAGACATAGGTTCAAAGAAAAACAGAGATTAAAGAAAATGACACGCATAGGAAAGCATCATTTACTACCATTGCTGTTCAGGAGCTCACTCAGAAAAAAACAGACCTATTCAATCTAAACCTTACAGTGCTTTGATACTTCACTATATAGTTTAGTGAAGTTAAACTGAAAATCTGGGGAAAGCATAAAAAACTTCAGCAGACTATATCGTGACTCCAGTGGTGAAAGTTTTACAACTTAAACTCGCTCCGCGTTGAGTCACACGCTGTTAGACCGGCCCCCCTCTCACCCTTCGGACAGGTGACAAGTGTCCAATTTGGCAATAAACAGAAATGCCGCCTCGGGCTGTTCCCAAGGTAATTAATTATTCATGAACGGCTTTCTCAGCGGCCACTTTCTTGAGACCGTGGCGCTGCCTTTTTGTGCATAAAAGATCAACTGGCAGACACGTAAGTCGCATTTGGCAGTTTAAACTACAGACTTTGATTCCCAGAGGACCCCAAACTGACAAGGTCACGGGATCTGAGGGTGATTTCAACAGACAACACATCCCTCCATTTCTATTCCCTTCCTCACTTTCTAATCCCTGTAAAGTTTTATTAGAGCGGACTCTCAGTCCAGCTCAGAATAGCCTCCCCAATTGAATCCAGGCTCTCGAGCAGTGCAGTGTGTGCATATCTGGGCAAGCGGCACAAACTGCTAATTGAGTTACCGAGCGGGGGCTTCCAATTCAATTGAGACCAGATGCCTATGGAGATTCCATGCAGCCTCCGCTAGGATGGAGCTGGGATTATTAAACTACTCTACTGCATCAATGCACGCGGGTCTCTATTTTTATCTGCAGACGAAGGCTAAGAAGCAGCTGTACCGTGAAAAATTCAGTTATAATTAATGGGATCCGTTGAATTATCCACCTGAGATAAGTTAATCGATACGAGGCAGCTAAATGGGATAAAAGTGGGATCGAGTTTAAGATAGGGGATTTCGTAAAACTGTGTAGTTGTTCAAATCTAGACCCTAACGCTCTAAAATCCCATTCAATCTCTGCAGAAGCAGAAATTTGCATATTTTACTCAATTCTACGTCACTACTCTTTACACTACAGGGAACTGGATTTGAGAGACAAAAGCAAACACCCAGCACTGGTTGATGAACTGGGTCCTCGATCAGCTGATCACTGCGCTCATTGGCCAGTGCATTGCTGACAAAATTCCAGTTGCCTTAGTTTATGCGGGATTATACAATCATCTGCATCCCGACCTGTAATTAGAAAGTCAATTTATCTGGTGAAAAATCACTAGCCCTTACAGCTACCATCACCAGTCCTTATAGCTACCATCACCAGCCCTTACAGCTACCATCACCAGCCATTATAGCTACAATCACCAGCCCTTACAGCTACCATCACCAGCCCTTATAGCTACCATCACCAGCCCCTACAGCTACCATCACCAGCCCTTATAGCTACAATCACCAGCCCTTACAGCTACCATCGCCAGCCCTTATAGCTACCATCACCAGCCCTTACAGCTACCATCACCAGCCCTTACAGCTACCATCACCAGCCCTTACAGCTACCATCACCAGCCCTTACAGCTACCATCACCAGCCCTTACAGCTACCATCACCAGCCCTTACAGCTACCATCACCAGCCCTTACAGCTATCATCACCAGCCCTTACAGCTACCATCACCAGCCCTTACAGCTACCATTACCAGCCCTTATAGCTACCATCACCAGCCCTAGCTACCACCAGCTTACACATGTTAATGTGATCTTACATTTTGTCCAACAACTGAATTCTATCTACGAGCTAATACCAAAAAAGCAGCACCTGTCACGCACAGTACAAGAACCGCACCAGATGTGACCAGCTAGCATTCTAGGCACAGTAATAAAACTTCTCCTCAGCCTCATCCCCAACGCCAACGCCATTCGACATGCGGCATTTTTGCCCCCCCATACTCGCTTGGCCATCCATCACACTATTTTCTAAGTCACTTTCTCTCAGCTGTCTGCCTCACTCTCCCTCGAAACGCCTCCCACCCGCCGTTATCTGGCCTTTTGATCGGGTCAGTGCTCTCAGGCATCCTCACCCTCTCTTTACTCCCCCCTCCTCCCCATTTTGCATCCATTTTGTTCCCGTGGCCAGCCAGCCGTCTATGAGACAGCAGAGGCCGCATTAGGGTGGAGAAAGAGCGAGTGAGAGAGACGGGGTTAAGACTCGGAATTGGAAATATGCTTTTTTTCTCCATCTGCTTTGCTCATCTCTCTCCCCTTCTCTACTTTTAGCTATCTCTGACGAATAATTTATGCCAGTCGCAAACTCGAAGCCTGGCTATACAGGCTAGAAGTAAGAATACCGCTGCTGCAGCCACTCTCTCTCTCCTGGAGCCTACCAGAGAAAGTGGTAGAGTGAGAGGCAGAAAGGGAAAACTGCTCTGGATGGAATGCTTCTCTGGTTGGAATGTAAATTTCTCTCTCTCTCTCTCTACATCTATCTATCTATCTCCTTTTTCCGCCAGATGAGAATTGTCATGGGACCGTCGGGAACGGCCGTCGGTCATTCTGCGGCAACCCCCCCCCTCCCCGATCCCCTCTTCCTTCATCGAAACTCGAATAAGAGAGGACAGCTCGCTAGGATGAAGGGCCCCTTGGGGGGGCGCCGATGCTGGACAGAGGAGGCTGGGGATGCAGGGCGCTGCCAGCGGGTTATCATCAGCTCATTAGGGGTTGGCTAGCGATGGGGAGCAGAGAGTGTAAGCCAAGGCAAGTGGGAGATAACTGCCAGACTGCTGCACCAGGCCAACCCCGCAAAAAATTGCAAATTCAATTACCGGGGATCAGAATTAAACATGAATCTACTTTTTTATTCGCCTTCTCGTTTCTATACTCTATATATATATATATGCCCAGCCTTCCCCGCGACAGACTGGGGATACGGGAGGGCTTGGGGGTGCAGGGCGCTTTGAAGAAGACGAACAAACCGTTTCTGCATTCTGCTCCTTATTCCAAGAGGCATTAAAGCGAATTCGCTGGGGACTTGGGTCCGAGTTTTATAGAAATGAGTTGAGCCGAACAGCGAGAGGGTGAAAATGCAGCCATACACACAGAAATCATAATCAATATCTCGGCTAATGCTGAGAGCTGGCTCAGCCCAGAGTTTCCCAGCAAAACAAAAGCTGATAATTGAGGCGAGGGACAAGCAAGACAGTAAATTACCCTGACAGGTGGCTAGCGTTTGACCGCGCGAGTCGAAGCCCTCACCTAGAAGGCCCCGATTCCTTTCTCGGCAACCAGAATAGGATGGGCACGAAGAGCGAGGCTGCAGGAATCCGCAAAGCTAACAAAATCTTCTTTGTTCAAACCGTATAGAAAAAATAGCGGCTAAGATGGTGGCTGATGATAAAATGCGTAATTGGCTGTGTAACTGGCACCGGCCGGGATGCGCCTCTCGGGAAAGAAGAACTTGAGTCCCGAGCCCCCTCCATCCTGACAACAGCTTGGCAACCGCGGTCAGACTTTGTGATTCTTAGCCTCTCGGAATCTTTCCGCTTTCTCCAAAACAGCAATGGGCGAAGGTGCGAGGCCAGAGAGATCCCAATCGGGGATGAAATTCCCAGCGGGTTTTTTGCGATTCTCTTTTTTGTTATTTCAAAAAGGGCGTCGCCAGTGGTCGCTCGACCAACCCCCCCCCCCGACGCTCCTTCTTTCTCCGCCGTTCCCGCGGTGACAGTGAAATCGGATGAGGCAGCCCAGATGCTGGACTCCGATATATTCTCCGACCCCGCTTGTTCAACGAAGTGGCGCGGCCGGAGAATCCCCTGGCGACCGCGGGGCGGCGAACCCGCGCCGGCGCCCCCCATCTTTCTCGGTGTCCCTCCCTCGTTCGTTCTAACTCCCACTCCAACATTCGAGCTTCGAGTTTCAACCGTTAGCAGCTCGTGTTTGTCCCAGCCTGAACCTTTTTGCTAATTTGAAATCCCAAAATCCCCACCGCGATCCCCGAACCTCCCCACACCGCAGCTTCACTTTGCCAGACTTTTGTCCGCTCCCCAAAGAGAGATTTTATCGCTCGAATCCCCTTGGCCTAATCCCGAAACGGGAATGATGCAGGAGGCGGGGCGCCGCTCTCGCAGCTGCTGCTCGCTCGCCCAAAAGCGGGCCGGAATTTGAAAAGCAATGCAATCGCTTTGAAACCGCTTTGACTCTAATTTGGGATCGCACTGTCAGTTTGGCTGGCTCTGCAGCTTCATTCGGAACTGACAGCCTGAGCCTGACTGACAGCCTGGGAGATTCAGAGCCGGCTTTACGAGCGTATTGAAATCCCACTTTGGGAGCATTAGGATTAGCTACTCCTCCACTCGAAATCTCCCCTTCTCTGACTCCGCTTTGTTTCCTTGTTTGTTTCATCTCTTCTCTACCTGTCTCACTCTCTACTCGTCTCACTCTCTACCTGTCTCACTCTCTACCCGTCTCAATCTCTACCTGTCTCACTCTCTACCCGTCTCATTCTCTACCCGTCTCACTCTCTACCCGTCTCACTCTCTACCCGTCTCACTCTCTACCTGTCTCACTCTCTACCCGTCTCACTCTTTAGCTGTCTTATTCTCAAAAAACCCCACCCAGTCTCACCGGTCGATAATGACGGGATCGCTGGGTGTTTCGTTCCGATTGCCGCAGGATTTCTTGTCGCAGCAGCGGCTGCACATGACCTCGTGAGTCAGCAGCACCCGGCACATCTCCGGGTTCTTGTCCTGGCCTTCGTACGCGATGGCCTGGTTGAAGAGAGATGGTTTCGGCGATTTTTTTAGAGAAAATTATCGGAAGGAA
>NIVC01000927.1:347600-382600 GCA_002269645.1 Macrostomum lignano | reverse complement strand
GGGCCGGTCATGCAGAGTCTCCATGGATTTGATGCAGAGCCAAGCCAGTGCAGCCTCTGCTCGCTTTGCTTTACAAGAAAGCGGACGACTGCCTTCCTAACCCCAAATTTCTACGTATTCAGTTTCATCCAATACTTTACCTTTCTTCACAACAGATTGTACGACTATCAGAAGCGGCATCTGGAGAGACACCCGGAACTGCTGCTCTGTGCGGACCCGGCGTAGACTTCAACCGGTGGGTCACGTGATCCGGACAGGGCGCTGCTGCCCCCACAGGATGTCGATCTGCTACTCACCTCCCAAAGCCCATTTAGGTAGGGCCATGGGGTCGAACCCGCCAATGCGCTACTTTTCTGGGGTTGCGCCTTTTGTCATTGTTGATTTTGATAATCACAGTTTCATTCTAAAGCTGAATACACTCTTCACGAACTCGCTTGAATTTCATAGCATTCAAAGCGATCAATATCTTGGCAGGGGTCAAACAGAGTCAGCTGGCCTGGAGTTCTGTTTCGCGATTAACGCCCTCTGCGTATGCCTGACAACAATGAGAAAGTCAGCTGGTGGCGAGTCGATCGATTTAATCTAACAAATGTGCGAGCGTATCTACATAGATACATGCACACCATGATCAAAGCTGCTTACGTCTAATGTTTGGACCGAAGTAAATAGGGTTTATAACGCATAAGTAGTAGTATAGTAGTAGTAGCAGCAGCAGTAGTAGCAGTAGCAGCAGTAGTAGCAGTAGTAGTAGTAGCACTATTATAGTAGTAGTAGTAGTAGTAGCAGTAGTAGCAGTAGCACTATTAACAGTAGTAGTAGTAGTAGTAGTAGTAGTAGTAGCAGTAGTACCAGCAGTAGTAGTAGTAGTAGCAGCAGTAGTACCAGCAGCAGTAGTAGTAGTAGCAGTAGTACCAGCAGTAGTAGTAGTAGTAGCAGCAGTAGTACCAGCAGTAGTAGTAGTAGCAGCAGTAGTACCAGCAGTAGTAGTAGTAGCAGTAGTAGTAGTCAGCGGTAATCAGAGCAGATGAGTAAAAAAGATAGTTAAGAGCCGCATGACCCGTAGCAGATTAAAACTTCTGGTAGCAAAGGGCTATTAAAAATAAATAAACTACACAATAAAACCAATTAGTGCAGTTCTGCTGCTGAGAGTAACAGAGACAAACTCAATGGCAAATGGTAGGATTTCTTTTCGCAAGTTTCTCAAGTGGATATATTTTTAAATATTTAGATTTTCTATACCGGGTGGTTTACAGTATACTAGCAAGCAGACAATTGACAAAGCTGGCAGTTCAGGGGGGCATTGCTGAAATAATTAAACAGACAGACAAACAGAGAGCGAAAACAGTATTTTATTAAAACAACGCAGGCAACAAAAAGGCAACAAAAAGAACACATTTTCAACAGAAAGGAGAAAAGACTTTCGACAAAAAGAAAATAACTTTAATTTTTATCAAACAACAGCCACCCGAACAAATGTGATAAACTACAAATCCAATGAGACGTAAGCGTGAGGAAAATAACGCAAGAAAAGAGAATGCTGTCACACTTGGATATTTACTAACAGTAGTAGTATAGTTTGCGCAATTTAGCAGCAGCATACAGAATTCATTGGGGGAGCGGCAAAAACGAATAGTTTGAACCCGGATGCCATGGCAACACAAAACAATACCGAATATGGATGCTAATAAACTGGAAACGAGACTGCCAAGTCTAATTTTCTATTTTTGTTTTTATTAGAAATTTTGGCACCAAATGCGGTCTGTTCCTCACATTGTTCACGGGTTAACACGATTTAAACAATAGTTAAATATTAGTAACAATATACGCATAAGATTACTCAACAATGACAATAGGTTTTCAAGGGTAGTCTTTCTTTAGAAGAACATTCATTGCAGTATGGTTAATAGTTAATTGTCCATCAGTATTGTGGTCGAATTAATGAGTACAGTTGAGTATTATATAGACGGGCAGGTGCTCTCTATAGCTCAGTCTTGCTCTCCATGCCCAGCTCTGACAGGTCAATCTCGTCGTCCTGCGTTATCTGGGGAAGGAAAGTGGCCGGATAAAACAAGTAAATTACGAGTATTTATTGCATAGAACCCGATTACCCTACTGATAGCGGCATCATTTGCGTATGATAAAAATAATCCTCAACCAGATGCTCGGTAAAGTTGAGAAAATAGAGAAAAAAAGATAAAATAAAAATTATATACTATTTTGCCAGATAATACCGTTAGTGACCTGCAATCGCTGCAAATTGCATGCAACCCAGAACTGAGGTTTAACTTCTTCACTTCTTTATCCAAAAGTAAATAGAATAATATGCTATAATAGGATACTTCTCAAAACGCACTATTGGCTCAAAGCTCCTGCTTCTTGTCTTTGCCGATGGTGTCCAGCACAATGTCTGACACGTCAATGCCGTCATCCTCAACAGTGGGAAGCTGAACCTCAGAGAGAAGCAATAATTATTGAGCTATCGATTATTGGTTCTTGTTACTAACAAGTTGTTGGGGTTTGCTAAGAGTCAGGGGAGCTAGGGGTGTTTGCAGCGGCACCTGAAGAATTAGGACCTAGCAGGGGTTTTCAGCGAGTTCTGAAAAATCGGGAGAGCTAGCGGGGTGTTCGCAGCGGGTCCTGAAGAATTGGGAGACCTAGCGGGGTGTTCACAGCGGGTCCTGAAGAATCGGGGGCTAGCGGCCGCGGGGTGTTCACAGCGGCTCCTAAAGAATTGGGAGAGCTAGCGGGTGTTCGCAGTGGGTCCTGAAAAATCGGGGGCTATTGGGTGTTCGCAATGGGTCTTGAAAAATCGGGGGCTATCGGGGTGTTCGCAATGGGTCTTGAAAAATCGGGGGCTATCGGGGTGTTCGCAATGGGTCTTGAAAAATCGGGGGCTATCGGGGTGTTCGCAATGGGTCCTGAAAAATCGGGGGCTATCGGGGTGTTCGCAATGGGTCCTGAAAAATCGGGGGCTATCGGGGTGTTCACAGCGGGTCCTGAAGAATCGGGGGCTAGCGGGGTGTTCGCAATGGGTCCTGATAAATAGGGAGCTATCGGGGTGTTCGCAATGGGTCCTGATAAATAGGGAGCTATCGGGGTGTTCGCAATGGGTCCTGAAAAATCGGGGGCTATCGGGGTGTTCGCAATGGGTCCTGAAAAATCGGGGGCTATCGGGGTGTTCGCAGTGGGTCCTAAAAAAATCGGGGGCTATCGGGGTGTTCGCAATGGGTCTTGAAAAATCGGGGGCTATCGGGGTGTTCGCAATGGGTCCTGAAAAATCGGGGGCTATCGGGGTGTTCGCAATGGGTCCTGAAAAATCGGGGGCTATCGGGGTGTTCACAGCGGGTCCTGAAGAATCGGGGGCTAGCGGGGTGTTCGCAATGGGTCCTGATAAATAGGGAGCTATCGGGGTGTTCGCAATGGGTCCTGATAAATAGGGAGCTATCGGGGTGTTCACAATGGGTCCTGAAAATCGGGGGCTATCGGGGTGTTCACAGCGGGTCCTGAAGAATCGGGGGCTAGCGGGGTGTTCGCAATGGGTCCTGAAAAATAGGGAGCTATCGGGGTGTTCGCAATGGGTCCTGAAAAATCGGGGGCTATCGGGGTGTTCGCAATGGGTCCTGAAAAATCGGGGGCTATCGGGGTGTTCGCAATGGGTCCTGAAAAATCGGGGGCTATCGGGGTGTTCGCAATGGGTCCTGAAGAATTGGGGGCTATCGGGGTGTTCGCAATGGGTCCTGATAAATCGGGAGCTATCGGGGTGTTCGCAATGGGTCCTGAAAAATCGGGGGCTATCGGGGTGTTCGCAGTGGGTCCTGAAAAAATCGGGGGCTATCGGGGTGTTCGCAATGGGTCCTGAAAAATCGGGGGCTAGCGGGGTGTTCGCAATGGGTCCTGATAAATAGGGAGCTATCGGGGTGTTCGCAATGGGTCCTGATAAATAGGGAGCTATCGGGGTGTTCGCAATGGGTCCTGAAAAATCGGGGGCTATCGGGGTGTTCGCAATGGGTCCTGAAAAATCGGGGGCTATCGGGGTGTTCGCAGTGGGTCCTAAAAAAATCGGGGGCTATCGGGGTGTTCGCAATGGGTCTTGAAAAATCGGGGGCTATCGGGGTGTTCGCAATGGGTCCTGAAAAATCGGGGGCTATCGGGGTGTTCGCAATGGGTCCTGAAAAATCGGGGGCTATCGGGGTGTTCACAGCGGGTCCTGAAGAATCGGGGGCTAGCGGGGTGTTCGCAATGGGTCCTGATAAATAGGGAGCTATCGGGGTGTTCGCAATGGGTCCTGATAAATAGGGAGCTATCGGGGTGTTCACAATGGGTCCTGAAAATCGGGGGCTATCGGGGTGTTCACAGCGGGTCCTGAAGAATCGGGGGCTAGCGGGTGTTCGCAATGGGTCCTGAAAAATAGGGAGCTATCGGGGTGTTCGCAATGGGTCCTGAAAAATCGGGGGCTATCGGGGTGTTCGCAATGGGTCCTGAAAAATCGGGGGCTATCGGGGTGTTCGCAATGGGTCCTGAAAAATCGGGGGCTATCGGGGTGTTCGCAATGGGTCCTGAAGAATTGGGGGCTATCGGGGTGTTCGCAATGGGTCCTGATAAATCGGGAGCTATCGGGGTGTTCGCAATGGGTCCTGAAAAATCGGGGGCTATCGGGGTGTTCGCAGTGGGTCCTGAAAAAATCGGGGGCTATCGGGGTGTTCGCAATGGGTCCTGAAAAATCGGGGGCTATCGGGGTGTTCGCAATGGGTCCTGAAAAATCGGGGGCTATCGGGGTGTTCGCAGTGGGTCCTGAAAAAATCGGGGGCTATCGGGGTGTTCGCAATGGGTCCTGAAAAATCGGGGGCTATCGGGGTGTTCGCAGTGGGTCCTGAAAAAATCGGGGGCTATCGGGGTGTTCGCAGTGGGTCCTGAAAAAATCGGGGGCTATCGGGGTGTTCGCAGTGGGTCCTGAAAAAATCGGGGGCTATCGGGGTGTTCGCAGTGGGTCCTGAAAAAATCGGGGGCTATCGGGGTGTTCGCAATGGGTCCTGAAAAATCGGGGGCTATCGGGGTGTTCACAGCGGGTCCTGAAGAATCGGGGGCTAGCGGGGTGTTCGCAATGGGTCCTGATAAATAGGGAGCTATCGGGGTGTTCGCAATGGGTCCTGAAAAATCGGGGGCTATCGGGGTGTTCGCAATGGGTCCTGAAAAATCGGGGGCTATCGGGGTGTTCGCAATGGGTCCTGAAAAATCGGGGGCTATCGGGGTGTTCGCAATGGGTCCTGAAGAATCGGGGGCTATCGGGGTGTTCGCAATGGGTCCTGATAAATCGGGGGCTATCGGGGTGTTCGCAATGGGTCCTGAAAAATCGGGGGCTATCGGGGTGTTCGCAGTGGGTCCTGAAAAAATCGGGGGCTATCGGGGTGTTCGCAATGGGTCCTGAAAAATCGGGGGCTATCGGGGTGTTCGCAATGGGTCCTGAAAAATCGGGGGCTATTGGGGTGTTCGCAGTGGGTCCTGAAAAAATCGGGGGCCATCGGGGTGTTCGCAATGGGTCCTGAAAAATCGGGGGCTATCGGGGTGTTCGCAGTGGGTCCTGAAAAAATCGGGGCTATCGGGGTGTTCGCAGTGGGTCCTGAAAAAATCGGGGGCTATCGGGGTGTTCGCAATGGGTCCTGAAAAATCGGGGGCTATCGGGGTGTTCGCAGTGGGTCCTGAAAAAATCGGGGGCTATCGGGGTGTTCGCAATGGGTCCTGAAAAATCGGGGGCTATCGGGGTGTTCGCAGTGGGTCCTGAAAAAATCGGGGGCTATCGGGGTGTTCGCAGTGGGTCCTGAAAAAATCGGGGGCTATCGGGGTGTTCGCAATGGGTCCTGAAGAATCGGGGGCTAGCGGGGTGTTCGCAATGGGTCCTGAAAAATCGGGGGCTAGCGGGGTGCTCGCAATGGGTCCTGATAAATAGGGAGCTATCGGGGTGTTCACAGCGGGTCCTGAAGAATCGGGGGCTAGCGGGGTGTTCGCAATGGGTCCTGATAAATAGGGAGCTATCGGGGTGTTCGCAGTGGGTCCTGAAAAAATCGGGGGCTATTGGGTGTTTGCAGTGGGTCCTGAAGAATTGGGAGAGCTAGCAGGGTTTCCAGAGGCTCCTGAAGAACCCTGAAGCTAGCTAGCCAAAAATGAGCGCTCACCTTGGCGTCCTTGCCGTCCCACGGGTCTCGCTTCTTAGCCTCCGGGATGCTGGCGCCGCGCACCGGCTCGGTGGAGCCGCGGCCGAGCGACAGGCTGCGCACGAACTCGTTAATACCGTCAAAGGTGAATGGGCCTTTCAGCAGGGAGAACTTCATCTTCTTGGCGTTCACAACAGCCATGGCTGGGTAGCCGAAACCGCCGATACCGAAAGCCTCCTCCAGCTGGATGCGAAAAAAAAGAAAAAATTAGAACAGAAAATTTTAAATTAGAAGAAACAACAGAAATGAAAAGTGGAAAGTGGGTAGTTCGTCAATCGCCCGTATTTTACCTGCGTCTGCATATCGCCGCCTTGGAACCAGACCCAGCCCCACATTAATTTCTTGTACTTCTCGCCAATCTCTTTCAGTATCTTCAGGTAGCCGTTGCGACAGTCGGACTGGCAATCGAGCAGCTGAGGCAGCACGGATACAACGCACAGCTGCTTGTCAAGGCAGTGGTCCTGCAGCACAGTCTGGTCAGTTAGTTCAACAATTTCTGGCGGAGCGATGGAGTCTGCGGAGACCGATTGAATTTAATATGGATTAGCTTCAGACGAGTAGTTAAAGGCAGGATTAGCCATGCTTTTGATGAAGGGGACCGTAGCCCAGTGGATGTGCCAGCGGCCCAGGCTCGATTCCAAGTGCAGTCACATTAATTTGGGGCTAAATTGGAATCTTGGCTTGGCTCTGCTCGTGTAATTAACGCCCTTGATGGCCAACCCCCAAGTCACAGTGAAGTGTACAGGCCTAACGATAAATTAAGTTAGGGCCGCTGTACACTCCTGTGATTGCGTACGTATCCTTGCTCAGGAGGGGCCGGTGGAATGGGCAGTAATGCCTCTCGCCGGTTGTGCGACAACGTCGCTTAAAGTGCGCGAGGATGCGCACAGCTCCCTGCTTCTAAGAAAAAATGCTTTTGATGCGTCGTCATCTAATTAGTGTACAGACAGATACTAAACATAGCTAGAAACTAGCAATCAGCGCCCCCTGTTGGGGAGCCAACAGAGAATTTAATAAAAAAAATTGAATAGACTACATGTAGCTTCTGACCTCAGCCTTGCCATCTCAGCAATTCTCCCCGTAAACCTTGACATCTCAGCAATCCCCCCGTAAGCCTTGCCATCTCAGCAATCCCCCCGTAAGCCTTGACATCTCAGCAATCCCCCCGTAAGCCTTGCTATCTTAGCAATTCCCCCAAGCCTTGCCATCTGAGTGCCAATATCCCTGAGTGGCCTATCCTATTATTAAAAGTACATGTGAATTAGTACAAACTTGGATTAAATTTGATGCATTACTTACCGGCCAGTTTGTCCAGAGCCCACCGGACAATATCGTCCGAGGTGCGGCCGCCGTCGTATTCGACGGCTTCGCCAGTTTTTCGGCCGGCCGGGAACATTTTAATAGTCGGATAGCCTTGGATACCGTAGCGGGCGGCCATCGATGTGTGCACAGTGGCGTCCAGGGCGCCGAGTTTCACCTGTACAGGTGAATAGGGCGCACTCATTAGTAAACTGAGTTTGGCCACACAAGGAGTCGGCAAACTTTTACCTCAACTGCCAGAAAAAGAATACAGCTTGTGGCTGCAGGCCAGATGAGAATAAAAAAGAGGGCAGAGAGAACAGAGAAGAGGGAAGAGAGAACAGAGAAGAGGGGAGAGAGAACAGAGAAGAGGGAAGAGAGAGCAAAGAGGGGAGAGATAAGAGAGAAGAGGGGAGAGAGAACAGAGAAGATGAGAGAGAGAACAGAGAAGAGGGGAGAGAGAACAGAGAAGAGGGGAGAGAGAACAGAGAAGAGGGAAGAGAGAACAGAGAAGAGGGGAGAGAGAACAGAGAAGATGAGAGAGAGAACAGAGAAGAGGGGAGAGAGAACAGAGAAGAGGGGAGAGAGAACAGAGAAGAGGGGAGAGAGAACAGAGAAGATGAGAGAGAGAACAGAGAAGAGGGGAGAGAGAACAGAGAAGATGAGAGAGAGAACAGAGAAGAGGGGAGAGATAAGAGAGAAGAGGTGAGAGAGAACAGAGAAGATGGGAGAGAGAACAGAGAAGAGGGGAGAGATAAGAGAGAAGAGGGGAGAGAGAACAGAGAAGAGGGCAGAGAGAACAAAGAGGGGAGAGATAAGAGAGAAGAGGGGAGAGAGCAGAGAAGAGGGGAGAGAGAACAGAGAAGAGAGCAGAGAGAAGAAAAGAGGGGAGAGATAAGAGAGAAGAGGGGAGAGAGAACAGAGAAGAGGGAAGAGACGAGAAGAGGGAAGAGAGGACAGAGAGGGGGGAGAGAGAACAGAGAAGAGGGAAGAGAGGACAGAGAGGGGGGAGAGAGAACAGAGAAGAGGGGGGAGAGAACAGAGAAGAGGGAAGAGAGGACAGAGAGGGGGGAGAGAGAACAGAGAAGAGGGGGGAGAGAGAACAGAGAAGAGGGAAGAGAGGACAGAGAGGGGGAGAGAGAAGACACAAATCTTAAGCGAGCCGGATTGCTATTGTGAAGTTTCAAAGGACCCGAGGGCAGGAGTTTGCCGACCCTTTGCACTAAATAATTTTTGGTAACTCTGGAATGTCTCCCTCCTGGCTGTGTTACAAATGAAAAAATAAATCAATGCTACTGTTAGTAATATGATATCATATAGTATACAATTATACAAGGCTAGGGATTTGAACCAGCTTGATTTGGCCAAATAAATTAATAATTTCTTGTATTCCAAAACCTCACCTTCCCAGACAGCTCGCTAGCTGCCCGGTCCCAGTGCGGCTTCAGCTGTTTGCAATGGCCGCACCAGGGCGCAAAGAATTCAACTAGCCACAGATCTTTGCTGCCCATTACTGTGCTTTCAAAATTGGCGTCGGTCAGTTCAATAACGTCGGCGCCGCTGCCGCTGCCGCCGCCGCCGCGAGAGGATCCGCCACCTGTGGGAGGATAAGGCCTCAGTGACAGTCACGGTGTTCCTAGCTATGAAGCACTAACAAAAATGCCCCCCCGTCACTCCCGATTAGAATGCAAGGAGTATCGGAATATTTACCGCTAAGTCGCTGTCGAACCATAGCCTGTAGGTGGCTAAGCGCCGTGTCAACAATAGAATCGGCCGATCTGGCGCCATTGTAGTCGCTAGGCGATTGTTTGTCGCTGCCGAACACCTTGATAGTGGGGAAGCCGCGGATACCATAGGGCTGGCCAACAGACTGGTGCTCGTCCATGTTGACGGCGCCAACTTTGACTACACCTTTGAGCGCGCGGGCAGCCTGCTTCCAGGCTGGTGCCAGGCTCTGACAATGGCCGCACCAGGGTGCATAGAATTCAACTAGCCAGAGCTCGTCACTGTTCAGCACTTTAGAGTTGAAGTTGGCTGTAGTGAGCTCAATAACATCATCAGATGAGTCATAGAGAGCCAAAGTGGAGCTGGCGAGAGCCAGACCTGGTGGGTTTGTGGGATGGTTGGTTTAATCAAATTATTCTTGTGAAGTCAAGAAATTGGTAAATATAATAAAAGAAAACTTATTTAAGGAACAATTTGTTTAAGTTTCATTTTAACTAAACGTTTAAGTAGTTAATATTTACTTGTAAATTATTTATTTCATATTAAATGCAAGCAACTACAAATTTTGGGTTTCATAAAAATTGAAAAATATAATTCCAAAGAGCTGCTTCTTATTAGTCACTTTGGTGACAAGAAAAAAGACCTTTTTGGTGCTAGTCATTTTGGTTTTAAGCAGAGAATAATCTTGCCAATCCTAAACCATATGAAACCTAAAATTTCAGTTGTTTTTAAAAGGGTAAAGCATTGTTTTATTTAATTTTGTTTATTTACTATTTAAAAGTTGTGATATTTTGAATTTGTACATTATCCAAAGGTAGTAAATATTTATATAGGAAGTGCTTATCCTCACGGTCCCATGCCAATAATTCCAATTTTATCCACACAGATCCATGTCAATAATTTTCAACTTATCCCCATGGCAGCTTATTAAAGTTATTGAAATAGCTGCCATCATTCAAGTCTATAGGCTGTGTCAATAATTTTCAGCTTATCCCCACAGCTAAGATTGTGCAGTTGTTTGTATTTAGTTTTGTGTACTGATATTAAATCAAGATTGTCATTATTATTAGTAATATTATCATTATTATTATATATTGAAAGTTAAATTTTGCAAGTCTCATTTGCCTTGATCTTTGGGTCATTTGGTTGTTATAAGTAAAGCCAGTAGCTAAGCAAATATTTAAAATTAACCCTTTTAATGACAAAAAGTTTAAACAAAGTACTCGATACTATTCAGTATTCAATGCATGTAGTTTAATTAGATTGTGAAACAGATTTTTTTACATTGTAAAACAGTGAAAACAAAGACAATTTTTGAACAGATTCATTTTAAGGTTCTTTATTCCAATAAGCTGCCATGGGGATAAGTTGGAAATTATCGACATAGATCCATGTGGATAAAATTGGAATTATTAGCATGGGACCGTGGGGATAGGCCTAAGCACTTCTATTTATATATGCTTATGCTTATATTTTTGTGGTCAACATATTATGATAAAGATCTTCTATGTTTATAGTTTATAAATATTCTAGGAAAAATCAAAATAATATGCATAAAAACAAGCAATATAATCAGTTGAGTAAGATTTTTTCTTAAATATATTAATCTTTTGATGGAATTTTTCAAATATGTACAAAATATAAATTGTATGATGTTATGAAGTGCCTCCATACACTAAATAAATATACTCACCATATCTTTCATTTTTTTCTAATGAAATGTGTCTTTCACAGAAAGAATTTGTATCCAAAATGACTATTTGTCTAGACTATTGTTCCCAGGAATATCTATTACCAAAATGACTTTTCACAAAAATAACTGGAATCTATCTATTCATTTGGCCTATATTTATTCATAATTGGTTTTATTAATATTATTATTATAGTACTAGTGTTTTTAAGAAACTAAGATCCTAAAGTTAAGCCTTTTTATGTTGTCATGATCTAACAATTAATTATTCATGATTTAATCAAAATTACAAACCTACTAACATAGTAGGCCCTAATCATGACTTTTTTGTAAGTAGAATAATAACAATAAGTAAAAAAAACTAGCAAACACTTTTATTAAAAGGGCATTACTAAATGGTAAACAATGACAAGTTGATCAGCATATACAATTAGGATTAATGTTCTAATTCTGATAAATTTGAAGACCTGATAGGGGAGGGGGGCGGCCGGACAGGGGACCATTCATCTTTTAAAACTGTTCCAGCTTGCTCATCAAGAATAGTTTGTAAAGACAGCTCAGATAAGAAAGCTAAAATTGGTATTTCAGGATGTGCCATATTTACCATGCTCCAGATCTTTTGATTGGCAAGTTTTATCTGCCTTCTGCATACTATTACTAAGTATTAAACTAGGCGAGAGGGCTAGCAAACAATCAATACATTTTGTCCACGGATGCTAAGCCACTCAATTTCGGTTTTAGCTTTACTTTAACTTAAAAAAGTGAACCCTCACTTACCACAAAGAAATGCAAAGGCAGCCTTCATAACACAGTAGCACACGGTTCGTGAATTCAGGAAAAGGGAATTAATTTTTGAGACTCGGTATAGAAAAACAGAGATGTGACTCGAAAATTTAAACGCGAACTTATACGATACGTGACGATAATTACACATGGTAGATTCTTATTGGTCAATTCATAAATTACGAATTCTTGCATTAAAGTAAAACAAGTTACAACGTTGCTCAGAAAATAAGTTTAGTTTATTGGCTATTACTATCAGAACAAGTGTAAAAAAACATGTTGCTATGTTTTTGAAAAAAAATTGGAATAAAACTATAATACTGAAACTATGTGGTGCGTTTTTACGCTTGTGGCCTTTTGCTGTAATTTTCATTGAGTGCCTACTGGAATTAAAATATTATATTAAATGCAATAACCAATAGCATGTAATACAGTATTCATCTTAAAAATTTAGACACTGCCCAAAAGCAATAATTGAGAGACTTTTTGGTTGATCAAGGGATAGCTCCATGGAGGGAAGAATTATATATTCTTTCCTCCATGGATAGCTCTCGCTTCTCTCGAAAATTGTCTTGGAGTGCCGTGTTAGATGTCCAGTTTTAGGTTTTAGGTTTCATTGTCTCTCAGTCGGAGTTTCACAGTCAGAAATTTTCCTGTTATCTATGACCTAACTGCATGTACTAGTACATCTTTATTATTGCACATGATTTCAACTTACAGTATGTTCGTTTTCTAACTCAATGTAGCACGACAAATGCAATAGACATAGACATAGATATAAAAAGATTTACTTCATTTTTATCAACTTAATCATATATGCTATCGAGTTTATAACTAGCCGTGTTTGTACATATAAAAATACTAGGTACACTGTACAAATGTATACATGTACATCGCATGTGTACGGTACATGCTAGTGTCAGTAAGCCCCTTTTAGGAAAATTATTTTAACAAAACGGAAACCGTGTGTAAATTATGTAGCTGGACACTAAACTGTAAATTAGCATCAACCGAATGCACTTTTAATAACTGTGAACAGAGAAATTAGTAGGTCATATAACAGTAATAATTAAATATATAACAATCAAAGCACCCATCAAACACGTTAGGAGTCAAAGACACGCGATTAGTACAGCTTACTAATGCGGCGCTAAATATATAAAAATAGCTACTATAAGTGTCACGTGACACTTTGGAAACTAACAAAACATCGATAGAGAAATTGAAAGTTATAAGATCATGTTAGGACTATTTTATTGAACTCCTGTTCTGTGGAACGCAAATACAGATGAAGCTTAGTAGCGGTAGAACTGTAATTTGTAAAAGCAGCCGTAAACAAGAGTAACGAAGAAAATAACGGTTAATTGATAAACAGGATTCATTATTTATCATAGACAAGTGTTACAGTGTGTAGAAAAAAATTCCACGTTTTTATAATCAATGATTTAAGAAATGATTAATTACTTCGATCAGCAAATATTTGCGTCAACAATATTTGCGTTTTGAATTGCAATCAATAGGCCAATTATGAGTCAAATATTAATCCGATTAAGCTTTCAAGCTACTGCAAGTAGAAAGTCCTGACTGATTAAATACATAATAATACAAACTGTATCGAATAGAAGGAATAAAATTAATTCAATCAGTTGGTAATAAATAATGCAAATTGTATGCAGTTTTCTCACCTGATTAAACAAAGAGCTGAAAATGGATGATTTCTTCACGGGAACCGGATTAAAGGGGAGAAACGTAGAAAAAACAGGTTTTTGAAAGCACTAACAAGATTAATAGCAAGCAAATGGCTGCCAACAAAAATCATACAGCCAGATTAATAATAATTTGAACACGAATTAATCACTAAACAGACAAAGGGTCAGATCGCAGTTTAATTATTAAGTAAAGACGGAAGCTCAGCAAAGCAACTAATTAATTATGCAAATATTCATCTAATATCGAGTTAATACCTGAGTTAGAGCTAATTAGACTAATTTAGCAATTATAACTCCCAGATCGTGAAAATTTGTCATTATTTCAAAGTTTCACTTTCACCTCCAACTTGTCAATATAGCGTCTATTTCTTTGCTTGCATGCTTGCCGGCCTTTGCCTGCACTTGAAGCAAAAACTTTTGCTAGACAAGAAATCACGGAAAATTGTAGTAGAAGGTCGCTACAACTCGATTTTCTTAAAAAACGATTTAGGTGAGGGGCGAGTATTTAGGTGAGGGGCGAGTCTCTATTTAGGTGTGGGGCGAGTATTTAGGTGAGGGGCGAGTCTCTATTTAGGTGAGGGGCGAGTATTTAGGTGAGAGGCGAGTATTTAGGTGAGGGGCGAGTATTTAGGTGAGAGGCGAGTATCTAGGTGAGAGGCGAGTCTCTATTTAGGTGAGGGGCGAGTATTTAGGTGAGGGGCGAGTATTTAGGTGAGGGGCGAGTCTCTATTTAGGTGAGGGGCGACGGGCGAGTATTTAGGTGAGGGCCGAGTCTCTATTTAGGTGAGGGGCGAGTATTTAGGTGAGGGGCGAGTCTCTATTTAGGTGAGGGGCGAGTATTTAGGTGAGGGGCGAGTCTCTATTTAGGTGAGGGGCGAGTCTCTATTTAGGTGAGAGGTGAGTCTCTATTTAGGTGAGGGGCGAGTATTTAGGTGAGGGGCGAGTCTCTATTTAGGTGAGGGGCGAGTATTTAGGTGAGGGGCGAGTCTCTATTTAGGTGAGGGGCGAGTCTCTATTTAGGTGAGAGGTGAGTCTCTATTTAGGTGAGGGGCGAGTATTTAGGTGAGGGGCGAGTATTTAGGTGAGAGGCGAGTATTTAGGTTGTTGGGCGAGTATTTAGGTGAGGGGCGAGTCAAGTTAGGTGAGGGGCCAGTCTTTATTTAGGTGAGAGGCGAGTCTCTATTTAGGTGAGGGGCGGGTCTCTATTTAGGTGAGGGGCGAGTCTCTATTTAGGTGAGGGGCGAGTCTCTATTTAGGTGAGGGGCGAGTCTCTATTTAGGTGAGGGGCGAGTCTCTATTTAGGTGAGGGGCGAGTATTTAGTCTCTCGAGAGCATACTAATCCAGCTCATTTCTAAGAAAAACGAACTCGAGATATTGCGAATTTAGTGCTAGAATAAAAGGAAAGCTTCCAATCTTTCACAGGGGTCGCGCGCACACGGCACGGCAGTGACAAAGACAGTTTAGAAAAGTGCAGAAGATACTTTGCGGTATGAAGATATTTATGAGCTAGAAAAATCTGTTATAAAAATTCAAGAACGAGACGGGATTCACAGCCAGACTCTGCATGGCAACTCTGGATAAAGTGCTAGTTTACTACGAGTAATACATTTCAGTTATTAACTATAAGCCAATGCTGAAGCAATAGTTTAACAGCATGCAGAAGCAGAAATTCGTTCCTGTCAGCAGCAGACTCGGCCAGAAGCGGAGAGTTGAAGCTGCATCTGCAGTCATTGCTGCTGCTGGACTGCCGCTCAAGCTGAGCTGAAGATTTGAGTCCCGCTGAGCCCAGCCAGGCTCCTCCATCAAGGATTTGCCTGAAACGAATTGAGAAACAGAAACTGCCTTGAATTTCGAAATTGTAGAACGCCAGTTTAATTTAAGCAGATTTCGTCCAATGGAAGTGAAATTTGATTTGCTTTATCACGAACCCCCCCCCCCGCCAGGTAGACAGGTTTTGTATCTTGCATTGCTCAGACAGCACACTGAGCAGACGGTGGCAGCACACTGAGCAGACGGTGGCAGCACACTGAGCAGACGATGGCAGCACACTGAGCAGATGGTGGCAGCACACTGAGCAGACGATGGCAGCACACTGAGCAGACGGTGGCAGCACACTGAGCAGACGGTGGCAACACACTGAGCAGATGGTGGCAGCACACTGAGCAGATGGTGGTAGTGGTGACAACACACAAGCCCGGTCACTCAAGCCCAATATTTTTAACCTACCAGGCTGCCAAAGTCCGTCTGGAAGCACGCGAAAGCGGCCGGACACTCCACTGAATGGCCGGACATCGGCGGCCAGCATTCCGGACATGAGTGGCCGGCAGTGGCCTTGGTGCCGGATCCGATAGTCGCCCGGTTGCTGGCCGGCCGGAATGGTCCAAGTTACCCTGGCAACGCTTTGAAAGAAAGCTTGCGGATACCAGCGGAATCTGCGAGTTGGAAGTGGCGGTGTTTGGGCGATTGGCTTGGTGGGTGAGGGCGATTCTCTTTTTAGGTGAGGGGCGATTGTCTATTTAGATGAGGGCCGATTCTCTGTTTACGTGAGGGCGATTCTCTTTTTAGGATGAGGGTGATTCTCTGTTTAGGTGAGGGCTGATTCTCTGTTTACGTGAGGGCGATTGTCTATTTAGGTGAGGGCCGATTGTCTATTTAGGTGAGGGCCGATTGTCTATTTAGGTGAGGGCCGATTGTCTATTTAGGTGAGGGCCGATTGTCTATTTAGATGAGGGCCGATTGTCTATTTAGGTGAGGGCCGATTGTCTATTTAGGTGAGGGGCGATTCTCTATTTAGGTGAGGGCGATTCTCTTTTTAGGATGAGGGTGATTCTCTGTTTAGGTGAGGGCTGATTCTCTGTTTACGTGAGGGCGATTCTCTTTTTAAGATGAGGGTGATTCTCTGTTTAGGTGAGGGCCGATTCTCTGTTTACGTGAGGGTGATTGTCTATTTAGGTGAGGGCCGATTTTCTATTTAGGTGAGGGGCGATTGTCTATTTAGATGAGGGCCGATTGTCTATTTAGGTGAGGGCCGATTGTCTACTTAGGTGAGGGGCGATTCTCTATTTAGGTGAGGAGCGATTGTCTATTTAGGTGAGGGCCGATTGTCTATTTAGGTGAGGGCCGATTGTCTATTTAGATGAGGGCCGATTGTCTATTTAGGTGAGGGCCGATTGTCTATTTAGGTGAGGGGCGATTCTCTATTTAGGTGAGGAGCGATTGTCTATTTAGGTGAGGAGCGATTGTCTATTTAGGTTTATAGCTATTAAGATTTTAAACAGTAAATAGCAAGCGCTAACTAACCTGGTATACAGGCCCGAGTCTGTGCTGGCAACTATCCAACGGTGCAGCCGCTCGCTGTACCGCTCCACCAGCACAAATGAATGGCCGCGCAAAGCCAGAGAGTTGCGCGGATTGCACGAGATGAAGCTCAGCTGCACCGACTCACCCTAAGTGCGACAGGAGGGGGGAGTGATAGACAGTGTGACAGACAGGCGGAGTGAGAGGGAACTAACCATAAGTGTGAAAGACAGGCGGTGTGAGAGTGGACTAACCATAAGTGTGACAGGCAGAGTGAGAGTGAACTAACGATGAGTGTGAAAGACAGGCGGAGTGAGAGTGAACTAACCATGAGTGTGAAAGACAGGCGGAGTGAGAGTGAACTAACCATGAGTGTGAAAGACAGGCGGAGTGAGAGTGAACTAACCATGAGTGTGAAAGACAGGCAGAGTGAGAGTGAACTAACCATGAGTGTGAAAGACAGGCGGAGTGAGAGTGAACTAACCATGAGTGTGAAAGACAGGCGGAGTGAGAGTGAACTAACCATGAGTGTGAAAGACAGGCGGAGTGAGAGTGAACTAACCATGAGTCTGACAGGCAGAGTGAGAGTGAACTAACCATAAGTGTGAAAGACAGGCGGAGTGAGAGTGAACTAACCATAAGTGTGACAGGCAGAGTGAGAGTGAACTAACCATGAGTGTGAAAGACAGGCGGAGTGAGAGTGAACTAACCATGAGTGTGAAAGACAGGCGGAGTGAGAGTGAACTAACCATGAGCGTGAAAGACAGGCGGAGTGAGAGTGAACTAACCATGAATCTGACAGGCGGAGTGAGAGGGAACTAACCATAAGTGTGACAGGCGGTGTGAGAATGAACTAACCATAAGTGTGACAGGCGGAGTGAGAGTGAACTAACCATAAGTATGACAGACAGGCGGTGTGAGAATAAACTAACCATGAGTGTGACAGGCAGAGTGAGAGTGAACTAACCATGTGTCTGACAGGCAGAGTGAGAGTGAACTAACCATGAGTGTGAAAGACAGGCGGAGTGAGAGTGAACTAACCATGAGTGTGAAAGACAGGCGGAGTGAGAGTGAACTAACCATGAGCGTGAAAGACAGGCGGAGTGAGAGTGAACTAACCATGAATCTGACAGGCGGAGTGAGAGGGAACTAACCATAAGTGTGACAGGCAGAGTGAGAGTGAACTAACCATGAGTCTGACAGGCAGAGTGAGAGTGAACTAACCATGAATCTGACAGGCAGAGTGAGAGTGAACTAACCATGAGTGTGAAAGACATGCGAGTGAACTAACCATGAATCTGACAGGCAGAGTGAGAGTGAACTAACCATGAGTCTGACAGGCAGAGTGAGAGTGAACTAACCATAAGTTTGACAGACAGGCGGAGTGAGAGTGAACTAACCATAAGTGTGACAGGCGGAGTGAGAGTGAACTAACCATAAGTGTGACAGGCGGAGTGAGAGTGAACTAACCATAAGTGTGACAGGCGGTGTGAGAGTGAACTAACCATAAGTGTGACAGGCGGTGTGAGAGTGAACTAACCACGAGTCTGACAGGCGGAGTGAGAGTGAACTAACCATAAGTGTGACAGACAGGCGGAGTGAAAGGTAAACCAGCGAAGCGTACTCACCGGAGCATAGGCCCGCCTAGTGGCATTAAGCGGATCACCAAAATTGGCAGTCAGGCCGGCAAAATCGTAGCCAGTATTGGGCTGGCCGGCGATCTGCTCCAGGCGCTGCGACTTGTCTAAATTGGCGTCGCTGGCCTGCAGCTGGAGTGGCGGCTGACTGCCGGTCCCCAGCAGGTGCGACATGAGGCGGGCCAGGTGCCAGGCGTAGTAGGCGAGCGTGTTGGGCCCGTACAGAGTGGCGCCTGCTTCGTAGTATGTGCCCTACGAGGCGGCACGAAGAGTGCTAAGTCTAGACAGTAATCCTAATCCTTAGGTCTCGATCCTTAATCCTAGGCTCCCGATCTCTAATCCTAGGATCCCGAATCCCAATCCCTAATCCTGAGATCCCGATCCTTAATCCTAGGATTCCGATCCCTAATCCTAGGATCCCGATCCCTAATCCTAGGCTCCCGATCCCTAATCCTGGGATCCCGATCCCTAATCCTAGGATCCCGATCCCTAATCCTGGGATCCCGATCCCTAATCCTAGGATCCCGATCCCTAATCCTGGGATCCCGATCCCTAATCCTAGGATCCCGATTCCTAATCCTGGGATCCCGATCCCTAATTCTAGGATCCCCAGTCTATAATATTCCGAGCTTAAAACCTAATCCCTAATCCCATGATCCCAGATCTCTAATCCCATGATCCCCGATCTCTAATCCCATGATCCCCGATCTCTAATCCCATGATCCCCGATCTCTAATCCGATGATCCCCGATCTCTAATCCCATGATCCCCGATTTCTAATCTCATATCCCTGATCTCTAATCCCATGATCGCGATCCCTAATCCCTGAGATCCTCAGTCCACAATAATACGAACGTAACTTAATCTCCGATAGCTTCATCATAACTGTATTGCTCACATTGTACTCATGCTCGGTGGTAACATAGAAGAAGTACCCATTGGACAAGCCGTTTAATTGGACTTTTCCGTTCTTTGGAAATCCTGAAGTCTGCAACAAAAAACACCAATGAGATACTCGTAATATTAGATTACAAAACGTGAATAGGATCTACCATGCCAAATACCAATATTTTAATCGATATAATTTATTAACTCACCCGTTTCAAATGCTCAACTAGCCTCCTTCCCGACATGGTGGTCATCTCTGCCGGCAGTGCCGTTATAAACAACTGTCCAATTCGCATGATTTGCGTTGGCACAGTGTTCGACATAAATGGAATATCCGACCACATTATCTGAAATTTTTATTAAAACACATTCTTAGCTTTGAGCTATGAATGAAGTTCGTCCTCGAATGCGAGAGTGGAGTTATAAGAAGGCTAAGTTGGCTGGGTGCAGAGAAGTCAGAAGGGGCAGGAAAAGGCGTGGGGTGGGGGTGCAGAGAAGAGCAGGAAAAGGCGTGGGATGGGTGTGCAGAGAAGGGTAGGAAAAGGCGTGGGGTGGGGGTGCAGAGAAGGGCAGGAAAAGGCGTGGGATGGGTGTGCAGAGAAGGGTAGGAAAAGGCGTGGGGTGGGGGTGCAGAGAAGGGCAGGAAAATGGCGTGGGGTTGGGTGTAGAGAAGGGCAGGAAAAAGCGTGGGGTGGGTGTGCAGAGAAGGGCAGGTCAGGATAAGAAGTGGGGTGAGTGTGCAGAGAAGGATAGGAAAAGGCACGGGGTGGGAGTGCAGAGAATGGCAGTATGTGGGGTGAGTGTGCAGAGAAGGGTAGGAAAAGGCGTGGGCTGGGGGTGCAGAGAGGAGAAGGCGGGGGATGGGGTGCAGAAAAGGGCAGGAAAGGCGCGACAAAGGCAACAAAGGCCCTACAAACGCACCCGACCCGCATTCATGCAGATCTGTTTAGTGCCGTGACAGGCCTGATCAGCCGGTGTCACGGGACCCATGATATCCCTGATGAGGTTAATCAATACGCTAGACTGGCGCCGGCCCATAGTGAAATAGTCAAACAGGCCATAGCCGTCAACGGTGCCGCCGCAGAAACCGTATCCGAACGCAGCTGGGCAGACGCGCAGCAGCGGCGGCGAGTTCTGATCCCTATTGTTAGCCTCGCCTGTCCACGGCGTCGGGAAAGCCTCCGAGGTGACATCGCGAACGTCGTAAACTGTTGCTAGCTGGGGATCGCGGCCGACCAGGTCGCTAACAGCTGCCGACTGGTGGAGTTTCTGGACGGAATGAAAATAGCATTGGGGAGGGTTCATATTGCTTATAATACTCTCGTAACAAGTGAAATTGGCCCCTAGCAACTACAGGTTTATCTTTAATAGCGTCCCTTCCCTAGCAACCCCTGGTGCTTCTACTAGTAACCCTGGTTATACCTCTGCTAGAGGGTCCTAGCAACCATATCTAGCGTTCCTGCTATGCGCCCCTAGCAACAGCTTCCTGTCTCTCATTCGTTAACTGCGCCATTATTTTGTTTTGCTAAATAATTATCAAAACATAATTAGGAGGCTTTCAAACTGAATAGAATCATGCATCACATAGCAGTCCCATGTGGCCACACCCGGCTGCAAACATGTTTCTATAAATAGCACAGCCAGGGCAAAATATAGCGGCATATATGAGCAAGCAAAATGAGATAGGTCTGTAAGTAATATAAGATAACTAGAATGGATATATCATGTTCCCCCATCCGATAACTCCAACCTAGGCTATAGGAGATGTCAGTCTCCAACCACTTCTCACTCACTTATGCTCTGGGCCATGAGGATCAGGAGAAATCCCCTAAGAAAATTGCTTCAAACAAACCCGAGAATATCCGCAAAAAGACTAGCTAACTAAGGCTGGATGGCGATAGATATGGGGGATTCTGAAAGCTGCCTGGGGGATCTTAGTAGGAGAGTCTCAAGAGAAGGCAATCTCAGGGGAAGAGGACAAATCTCAAGGGGAGAGGACGAATCTCAAGTGGAGAGGGCAAATCTCAAGGGGAGAGGACAAATCTCAAGGGGAGAGGACAAATCTCAAGGGGAGAAGACAAATCTCAAGTGGAGAGGGCAAATCTCAAGGGGAGAGGACAAATCTCAAGGGGAGAAGGCGCATTTCAATGTGATCTCAAGTGGAGAGGGCAAATCTCAATGGGGGAAAACTCAAGGGGGCAAATCTCATTGGGGGGCAAACTCAAGGGGGGCAAAGTTCGGGGGGGGGGTCAAATCTCAAAGGGGGGGGCAAATCTCGAGTAGGCAAATCTCTAGGGAAGAGGACAAATCTCATAGGGAGCAAATCTCAAGGGGGACAAATCTCGGGCGGGGGCAAATCTCAAGGGGGCGGGCAAATCTCTAGGGAGGGGGGGGGAAATCTTAAGTAACAAGCGTCTCACTGCTTTTTCTACGACTCGGACATTTAAGGGCCGAAGATAAGAGAGGCCAAAATGCTTCAAATTCTATAACTGGCAACATTCTGTAAACATTTTGGTCTTGCAATATTTTTTCTTTTCAGAGCTCGATATGACTTTCTTGAGCCGTGTAACCGTGTTCATTCTTTAATTGCTACACCCTATAACTGTTGGGCTAAAAAATCTTTGACAATTGCAGACATTAGCGAGCGTAGGCGAAGTGAGTGGGCGTAGGTACGTGTAAGTAACTAAGAGACTGATTAAATATAGTACTGGTGCACAACTGGCACTTACAAGGGCCATTTCGAACTGCTTTCGGCCGATAATCATCAGGCTTTCAAATTGGTCCTTGCCCGGGCCCTTCGATCGGCAATCGAACGTCTTCTGAAGCGATTTTGTAAAAAATTGTTGCAATCAAGTTTTACTTACAATCATTAGGACTTGTTCATTCATTAGCTCAAAGGTACTGGTCATTCATTAGCTAGTCTCAGTCATTCATTAGCTAGTCTCAGTCATTAATTAGCTAGTCTCAGTCATTCATTAGCTAGTCTCGGTCATTAATTAGCTAGTCTCGGTCATTCATTAGCTAGTCTCGGTCATTCATTAGCTAGTCTCGGTCATTAATTAGCTAGTCTCGGTCATTCATTAGCTAGTCTCGGTCATTCATTAGCTAGTCTCGGTCATTCATTAGCTAGTCTCAGTCATTAATTAGCTAGTCTCAGTCATTCATTAGCTAGTCTCGGTCATTAATTAGCTAGTCTCGGTCATTCATTAGCTAGTCTCGGTCATTCATTAGCTAGTCTCGGTCATTAATTAGCTAGTCTCAGTCATTCATTAGCTAGTCTCGGTCATTCATTAGCTAGTCTCGGTCATTCATTAGCTAGTCTCGGTCATTCATTAGCTAGTCTCAGTCATTCATTAGCTAGTCTCAGTCATTCATTAGCTAGTCTCGGTCATTCATTAGCTAGTCTCAGTCATTCATTAGCTAGTCTCGGTCATTCATTAGCTAGTCTCGGTCATTCATTAGCTAGTCTCGGTCATTCATTAGCTGATTAATTAATTAGATGATTAATTTATCTGGAATTATCTAGCCCACCCAGAGGCCGCAGGGCACGCACGACAATAGGCGAGTCACACTTGCTCCCATTCTTAGCGTTGAAGGCGCCCCTCGTGTTCGGCGTCACGTCGCCCGAATGGGCCTGCGAAAACGCGGCCACGTAGCCGTCGCCAAAGTGGCTCTCCATTAACAGACTGGCAACGCCTTTGTTATCGCCGCTCACGTAGCGATTGCTCATGTTTAACGAGGTGCCGTGCACAGGGAACCAGGCCACGGAACCAATCGGCCGACCAGTCTCGGCGTTATCAAATCTAAGCAGGAACATCTCCCGATCAATGTTGTCGGCGTATCTGCGGATGGGCGGATTAATAGAGCAATGAATTGCCTGCATTTGGATCGGTTGGACGGGACAGGGGTTGGTGCAATGGTGGAATGGGCCTGCATTTTGATTGGCTGGAGGGGGCAGGGGTTGGGGTAATGGTCGGATGGGCCTGCATTTTTATTGGCTGGAGGGGGCAGGGGTTGGAGTAATGGTCGGATGGGCCTGCATTTTTATTGGCTGGAGGGGGCAGGGGTTGGAGTAATGGTCGGATGGGCCTGCATTTTTATTGGCTGGAGGGGGCAGGGGTTGGGGTAATGGTCGGATGGGCCTGCATTTTTATTGGCTGGAGGGGGCAGGGGTTGGAGTAATGGTCGGATGGGCCTGCATTTTTATTGGCTGGAGGGGGCAGGGGTTGGGGTAATGGTCGGATGGGCCTGCATTTTGGTTGGTTGAAGGGGGCAGGGGTGAGGTAGTGGTCGGATGGGCCTGCATTTTGATTGGCCAAGAGGCAGGATTTAGGGTAATGGTCGGATGGGCTTGGGCTTGCATTTTGATTGGCTGGATGGGGCACTTGCTGGGGTAATGGTCGGGTGGGCCTGCATTTTGATTGGCTGAAGGAGACAGAAGTTTGGGTAGTGGTCGGATGAGCCTGTATTTGTACCGAAGATCGATAGTCCAAATTAACAGGCAAGTGCCAGTCTAAACTCACTGCGCTCTCTCGGCCTTTGAATTGAGCAGGTACTGATGTGGATGCCGATTGATGCTGGCATTGTACAGCTGCCCGGAATTTGTGAACACCTTGGCCGGAGCCATTCTCTGATCGGCAGTTAATATGCTCTGTGCAGGTGAATTGGAATATTAAGACAGGATAAACTGACTGACTACTACAACTGCATGCACTGTGAAAAAAAACACAGATCCTTTTCCTGCCAGTCCCAGGTGGCTATACTGAAGTGTGATTTGCTGCATACAGTAAGTTCACCTGCTACTGAAGGCCCTATTTTTACGCTTGGCAAGAAAAAAGCTCTGCGCCTTTACACGCGAGTTCGCACACCGCACAGGAAATGAGGGGGAGAAAAAGTAAATTAGATTTAGAAGCCAAGTCACGCTATACGCCAAAAAAACCATGCGTGTTAAACAGGATATGTATCTCGTATCCGTGGAAAATAAATCAATCCAAATGTGTGAACGTAACGACTAGTGCTTGGTTGATATCTCGAGTCAAATCCAGCTGGAATCAAGAAGAAGAATAAGAGACGCCAAGGCTGCCATATGTTTGCTGACAGGAGAGAAAAGACGCAGATGCAACTGACAGCCAATCAGAATTAAGGGAACAAGAGAAATGATGTGGGAGGGAGAGAGAACAGGAGAGACTTACTTGTTAGCCAATCAAAAAACAGGGAGAGCCGAGAGTGGCGTGAGGTGGTTGGCGCGTGCACTGGGGGGGGATAGGAAATAAAAGATAAGGATAAAACAACCAATCAGCGAATGAAGGCGTGGCGTGAGGTGGGGTGGTAAATGACGGCAAAGGAAGGAGCTGATCAATTAAAAAAATAAAGCCGAACTTTAAAGAAATTTCAAATGAAATTAGCAGATTCAAGATTCAAGAATAACTAACTAACCTGCACAATACCATCAACGATATAATCAAAGTGTTTGCGCTCAAAGCCAGGAGTGTTAAGCACCAGAAACAGGTCCTGATTATAGCCGCCTGGCCCAGCGTGAGTGTGAGTTGCCGACAGCATCACGTTGGCCTCTGAGTAGCGGCCGTTAGTCTCAGCTGCTAGGCGATTGCCCACCTGTCAATCAAAGGAGAAAATTTATGTCAATGCCGCTGGATTATAAAATTAACTTTATATGCAGATTATATTTACAATCCGAAGCAGAACTTACCACAAACTTGATCAGATGCGATATCATGGCTATGTCAATAACAGCGTAAGCAGCATAGCGGCCATTTGAGTCTTTAAATGCAAATGCTCTGCTAAATAGCCGGGTGTGCAGGCCCGACAGGTGCGCGTTTGCGTAGCCCATCTGAGGCGGATCGATCGAAATATTTATGGATTAAAGTTCTATCGAGTTAAGTTTTAAAACAAAGCTAGAGTAGCCATGCCTTTCTTAACATAAGTGAATGCTTCGTCATCAACTATAAAAAATTGTGCAATAGTATCTAACTGGATTTATTGAGCATTGAGACAAGCTAATTAGAAAGATCGCCACTTTTTCTTGAGATTTTTTCTATACGAAAAGTACTTTAAAAACGCAGTTCTTGCTCAAGAATGGCGTGACATTGAGCTCGTTGCACCCACCTCCACCCACAGAGTGCAAGAATTGATCACATCACCTCATATTTCTTCAATTCAGCATATCCCAATAATCCCGATTCAATCAGATTGCTTGCACTTGGTCAATTGGGACTGGGAGCAAGCTCGTTGTTAAAGTAAAAGGTGAATTTCCCCACCTTATTCCTATTATATGGCGCTAGAAATGCTAAAAATAGAAACAGGCCATGTGCCAGCAACTAATAGCATGTCTACGGGTTTTTATGCGCCAGAACCATTCATAAAATAACCAACATCCTTACCCAACCCTTTGCATTCATTGCTTGAATACTCTGCACTCACCGTATTAACCTGACACACCGGTCCCGTGACGTCAGCTAGACCGGCACCAACTTGAAGCAGACAGTCGGCAATTGGCAAGAGCAAGCAGCCGAGGCAGAGATAGTACAGCAAGACTGGCTTAATGCAAAACATTGGTCTCGCGTTTTGGTGAAGGTCGGTGGGTCACTTCAAATTACCTTGGCTTGGTCATCAATCAATCATCATCAGATATCGAACTAAAAAAGAGAAACAGTAAGAGAAAGATTTATGATTGCGAAACGTTACTTCACTGATAAGCTCCGCTGCTGTTAATAAATTAGTTATGAATGTATGCTTTAAATAAAGTCAAGTGCGGCGCACACTTGTATACATATAGCCAGTATATGAAGTAAATACAATGTGGAACCCACCGCGCAGTATAGCTAACATGTATGTTATATTTTATGTAAGCCTTACTAAATGTATAATAATATTATACGCGTGCATAATGATTGATTCGTTTTTTTGCGATGAAGGCCAAGTCCGCGACTCCGCATAAATGCTCGGGGTGTATTTTAGAAGTTCGGCTCGTATTACTCCTCACACGCAGGGGCGGACCGAGGGGGGGGGGGCAAGGGGGCCATGGCCCCCCTCAGTTCTGCCAAAAAAATCCTCAGATGTATTGGTATCATTCTGTATTGGTATCATGGTACCCTAATTGCAGCTCTGGCCTGACCAGACGTGAGGCTTGCCCCCCCCCTCGATAAAATCCTGGGTCCGCCCCTGCTCACATGTGCTTGCTTGCAATTTGCAAAGAAGCTTGCTTTTAAATTTCTTTTTTGCTGCCAGCCACAACTTGTAAGTCGTGAATGCTTTACTAAGCTTAGCCTTAGCTACTTAAAAAGTTAAAAGCATATTTGCCTAGCAACACAAACAATGGGCGCGGTCATTGGGTCAAAATCAAAATGGGAAAGTTACGAGTCTTAAGAATGTATCAAGCATAATAGGTGTATAAATTTGCTTCATTCGCCTGAATAAGAATAAGATGAGTGATGCTAATAATGAATGAATATTTCAAGAATGATGTTTCGCGAAAAATTAATCCGTAACTTGAAAATTGTCTGAAAATTTTAATAGTAGCAAACAGGACATTTATCCATTCCTAAATTGTGAAGACTTAGAGTTCATATTTCAATAACTTCGTATGGCGCTTACCAGATGCTAAGGTGCACTTATTAACTGAATCCAGGCAAGTTGTAAAATTTATTAATTATTTTGCTATTCTATAAAACAAGCCTCTAAAAAAAGAATAGTTTTGTAGCCAGTCGCCTCAATACAAATATTCAGCAAATTACTGTTCCTCTGCCAAACACTGTGAAGAATTAAATTCAGAAGAATTTACGGTTGACGCGGCGTGTGCAAGTACGGCGTGCAGGGTGGCCGAACTGCGAACTGAAACGAACTTAAAAACGTGAACCTGAATCTGAGACACTTGTTTCTATTCCGAGTTCTAAGTTCCAACAGATGGCTAGAGATTTTCAACTGCTGTACTAAGGGCATTCATTGAGAGGGCCTTTTCTAGAAGGGGTTTTCTAGTCCCGCCCGATTCCAGACCGTTTGGTGGGGAGGCGGGGTGAGAAGGAAAGTGCGCACTCGTGAAGGCGGCAGAGACCCCCCACCCCCTCAATTGGCATATTGCCCCTTATTCCTTCCCTCCCTTTTCACTCGGCGCCTTTGCATTTAGACTGTCTACTATTCTAGTGGGACCATGTGTTGACGCACGCTCAAGGCCACCCGGTCGCCGATTGGCTGGGCAGGAATAGAACGCGAAGACGCCGCCTCTCCCCGAAATTAGGAAGGACGATGTACAAAGATGGAATTTGCACGTACAGGGGGTGGTGGAATCGCCAAGACCTGTTTTAGAGAATTGAAGAGAGAAAGAGCGTGGCGTGGGCGATCTTAATAATAAAAATTGAAAAAAATTAGTGCATGCGTCATGACTGCACGCCCATCGTAGCCCATTCATAATGCCGGTAAAGAAATATTATGCGAGAATGACGAGTGGAATGAGTATACTCGTACACTCGTACACTCGTACACATACTCGTACATGACGCCTAAATTGATAAACGATTACTACAATAAATGAAAAACGAGAGAAAATCAAATTCTTATGGTCTTTGGCCCTTTGCCATCGACTTTAGGCTAGGGGATTTTTATATTAGTTGGTGGAGAAAAAGCACGCACAATTCTTAAAAAATGAAGGCACATACGACCGTATGATAATATTGATAGAAAAGCAAAGCAATGAATGGGTTTAGCTCCTGTGAATATGTATCATTTGCTTATGCTTTTTCTGGACCTCGTTGAAGATTTATGACTCCCTTTATTATTTTTAAAAAAAATTTAAATCGCAGCTCCTTCTAGGTCGTAATCTATGATTAGTTTTGCAGTCAGAAACAAAAATGCTTGACTTAAGACGCTCATACACATGCGGGTACTAAGCCATCCATAAGGACATTTTATCTTCTGGGCGTAGTTCGCAGTCAGCTGAATTTCAAATACAAATATTTTACTTTAAGTAGCAACATTAACATTGCTAAAATGTCTTTACGTAGCATTAAATACTATATATCGATTTTTTAGAATATATTTAGCATCGTAAGTTTTGATTTCAGCGACAGTTCTGAAAAGTTTTTGATCATTTCCAAGAAAAAGTAACCTTAAATTTGAAAACTATTCAAGGCAAAAATGTGAGTCTACTCCGTCGGAATTTATATCTAAAGGATCTACCGTGTCGTCTGATTATTTTTTGTTAAACTATTTGGTTCAGCTTCCGGAACTTCGGGAAGATCAAACTTTAAGAAGCGGAATCAAAAGATAGCGAGTATCAGGGAGCTGCTCAGTGTCTGTCTGGTAGGGACTGTCATTGATAAGGACTGTCACTGATAAGGACTGTCACTGATAAGGACTGTCACTGATAAGGACTGTCACTGATAAGGACTGTCACTGATAAGGACTGTCACTGATAAGGATTGTCACTGATAAGGACTGTCACTGATAAGGACTGTCACTGATAAGGACTGTCACTGATAAGGACTATAATCATTAAGAATTTAAGTACATTGCGCTATCCTATAAAGTCCTTCCAGTTCTCAACGCTGCCTGCCGGGGAACTGTTTCCGCTGGAATCTGTAGCGGCGAAATGGCGGCGCAGTCTCGTCTGGATTCGCAGCCGGAGGCGTCGTTGCAGATGCGGGCGGTGGCGGCGGCTGCTGTGGCAGATTCTGCTGCGGCTGTTCTGTCGGAGGTAGCTGCTGCTGCTGCTGTTGCTGCTGCTGTTGCGACTCAGCGTTGGCTGTGGCGACAGTGCGACTGCGGGACAGCAACGGCCGGTAGGGCGGCGGCGGCTCCTCCAACGAGGCGAACACCTGAGAGCGAAGAGTGACCTCCGACATGACCTGCTGGGAGCCGAGTGGGCGGAAGGTGCACACAATTTCTGCACTGTGCTGTTTGGATGTTTATCTCGTGGATTATTTCGTTGGTCACTGATTCGGACACTGATAATGGCTGTCATTGATAAGGACTGTCATAGATAAAAAACTGTCACTGATAATGACTGTCACTGATAAGGACTGTCACTGATAAGGACTGTCACTGATAAGGACTGTCACTCAAGAAGACTGTCACTGATGAAGACTGTCACTGAAGAAAACTGTCACTGAAAGGACTGTCACTGATAAGGACTGTCACTGATAAGGACTGTCACTGATGAAGACTGTCACTGATAAGGACTGTCACTAATGAGGAATGTCACTGATAGGGACTGTCATTGATGAGGAATGTCACTGATAAGGACTGTCACTGATAAGGACTGTCACTGATAAGGACTGGCACTGATAAGGACTGTGGCTGATGAATACTGTCACTGATGAGGACTGTCACTAATGAGGAATGTCACTGATAGGGACTGTCATTGAGGAAGACTGTCACTCTTAAGGATTGTCACTGATAAGGACTCAATTGTTGCGACTGTCACGTATTGGACTTTTGTCCTATTGGCTTGATTTCTCATAGTGCTCGCAATGAATATGAAACATAGAGTCACGCTTCTTAGCTTTAAGATTGAACCGTTGCCGAATCGTACAAAAATGAGCTGTCTCACCTGTTTTAGTGATCAAAGTCGCCAGAGAATGGAACAAAACTCAATACTAATTCTGTCTCAACAGAGAGATATTAACGATCAAACTCCCTTTTTCCGTATACTCAATTTGGCGTCGGCGGAATTGACCAATTTTCGCATGCTTTGAAAGCAATGAAGCGCAGTTTTATAATATCGATTGTATCCAGAGCCACTAGTTGCGGACCAGAAATACAGTTGGAAACTTAAAAACCCCATACGATACACGACCCCACCATTGCTTACTCGTATAGAGCTTGAGCAGAGTCTCAAAATGACTCACAGAAGACTTATTGCATTTTTGGTCCAAGCAAAAGAAGCACACAAATTAACCTATAGCTATATTATTGCTAGAGCTTGCAATGCCCCACAGGCATGCTATGTGCATATGTACTGTAAAGCAACATTCTCCCACACATGTCCTGAAGCCTTCTCAAGGTGAAAATAAAGTCAGCCTCAAATGACAGTGATTTATGCATTCACCTGAACCTTAGTAGCAAGGTATACGTGCAATTTTAAAAAAATCTACCGAGCTATCTCCATTCTACAAGTACTTCATTCCATAGCTTGTGATAATGCATAATTTGCATTGATTGTACATATGGGTAGAACCGTAGATCAAGGTACATGTAAGTTAAACCAGTGATAGCCGATTTCAATTATAGTAAACCAACTTAGATGATGCAACACATAAATATAAAGTTTCATGTAGCTCAGCGGGGGTTTGGGTTGTGTGGCTTGCCAATGTACTCAAATTTGGTCCCTCTGACCCATGAGCTTGAGTATGCTCTGTCCAGTGTACTTGACTCTAGACTGTTATAGGCATGTTGGTTGTATGCTTCCTACTTGTATAATAAAATCAATTGATGATAAATTCTGCAAGGCACGATTTCTTTTCACAAACCAAGCTCAACCTGTATTTGTTAGTGACTTGACTTGCAGTCCATAGTGAGCTTCAAGCCTACTTTCAATATTTCTACTCACCTTGCCATACATGTATAAAGAAATGAGCCATGCAACGCATGCACTATCACATGAAGAAAATCGCCTCAAGATCTGCTTGTTGTGCTACAAAAAGGGCTCATCAATGCAACGAATAGGTAATGCCTCGCTGAAACGCATTCAGGCACACTTTTTGCCCAACTACAATGCGAATGATGAGCAGCTACCTGCAGCACTCTGTGCCCGATGCAACAAGCTTCTGGCTGACGTCGACAAGGGCATAAAAGCGCCGAATGTTTTGCCGAACTCCTCTGAGGTCGTAAAGGTGAGCCCAACAAAGATTACGCGACAGTCCAGCAGTTGTGCTTGCAAAATATGTGAGACTGCCCGGTTCAACCCGATTGGGAAAGGACTGGGAACATGGAAACCAGAGCCACATTCGCTTGGACGACCCGCGTGTTCGGATCCAGATCATGGTCTGCCACCGGCACAACCTGTTGTCATCTGCCAGCGCTGCCACTCAATGGTTGGCAGAGGTTTGCCTCACTACTGCACGCAAACACAGCGACGAGAAAATCTATTCAGTAAGTTGTCGCTAGACCGTCGAGGTGCCGAAATCCACGCAAGTGACGTGATTAAAGCTAAGGCTGCTTCCACCGGCTCAAACTCTAGATTTCAATTGGCAACTAGAGGTCGTGATCTTACAGTGTGTGTTGGGCAACGGGCTGGTAGTTCTACATCAATGAGAGGTGGCTGCGCCGTACCAGCAGAGGAATTCAGCCGATTCCAGCAGACGCTGTGTTTGAGCGGTCGGCAAACTAAGTTGGCCGCTCAATTTTTTCGAGCATGGAAAGGACGCAAAAGCATTGAGCCAAATTTGCGCAGCAAACTGAGCGCCATCGACTCTGCTCTAGATGATTTGTTTGAGTTGACTAACCTAGAGATGGACTGTGCCAAAGGAAAAAGGGAAATGCGCAGCATTGTATTCTGCACTGATCCTCTGGCTCTGATTGACAGAGTGATGGCACGTCGTCAGGTCAGTGCAGATGACGGCGCATTGATTAAAGTTGGCATCGACAGCGGAGGCGGCTTCTTAAAGTTTTGTGTTAGCATTGTGCCTGCTCAAGGTTTAAAAGATCAACCTACCGGAAGTCGCAGCACGTACGCAGAAGGCGCATGCCGTTTCCATTTTGAGGATGGAGGAGTCCGTAAACTGCTCCTGCTTGCCATTGCCGAATCTGTTTCCGAGTCCTACGATAATCTGCAGCAGATCCTGAATCTTCTTAATTTGCAAGGATTTTCATTCTGTGCAGCAGTTGATATGAAAATTTCGAATGCGATCCTGGGAATTCAGTGCTGCAGCAGCACCCATCCCTGCCCTTGGTGCGAGACTGCCAGGATCGATTTTTCTAATCCAGACCGCACGAACGTGTTGAGATCGATCGGCGGTATTCGGTTACAGGCATTTGAGTACCAGCGCACTGTAGAAGAAAAAGCGCCGCGCAACGTGTCTGCTGCTGCTTTCAAAAACTGTGTGCGTCCTCCTCTGCTCGAAGTTCCAGACAGCACGATGGTGCTCCAGGCCATTCCACCAATGGGGCTGCATCTCTTGCTTGGCGTGACCAATCGACTATTCGAAGAACTGGACACTCAACTGCGAGGACTCGAAGACTGTCAGATAAGCACCGATGACTGGCTACAGCAGCTTGGCCTTCGACGACCATTGCAGAACGGTGGGAACTTTGCCGGGAACGCCTGCGAGTGTCTTCTAAATGGCGTCGACATTTTGATTGGAATGCTGGCTCAGCACAATGTGTTTTCGGCAATGCCTGTAGCTCACGCCCTACGCTGCTTCCGCGATGTGAAGGCCTCGTGCTTTGGTATGAGTGTGTGTGGAGACTTTGAGAATCGAGTCCGGGCATTCGAACAAGCCTATATCGATCTTGGAATCCGCGTCACCCCGAAAGTCCACGCTGTTATTGACCACGTTGTCCAGTTTTTGAACATGTCCAATCTAGCTGGAGAACCTAAGAAGGGACTTGGCTTCTGGTCTGAGCAGGTGGTTGAGACTGCACACCACGATTTCAGCAGCATGTGGCAAGACTTTCGGATCGATTTTCATCATCCATCGTATCCAGATCGACTGCGCAAGTGTGTTGTTGCATACTGCTCTCGTCATGCTTAAACAAAATGTGAACTAGCTAAATCAATCAAGACTGCGAATTAGGATTATACATTTTTCTTTATTGGGATGAACAAATAGTTCTTAGTCAGACCCTGTAGAGTGGAAAGCGAAATTAAACAGAACATAAACAGGAAGTAAATAATTGGAATCTTTCAAAAAGCGTGTTATCTTACCCATTCAACCCACCGAAATACAATGTCCGCATTTCAAAATTCCATTCCAGCTTTGCAATGCATGCATAGAGATTGTTAGTTCACTAGAAAATGAAATCTAAAAAAGACTAGATGATCGCTAGCTATTGTCTTATCCCGATAGGACCCTAAAGTTATTTTTTCTTTTATTTATTATTGAATTAATGATAGGAATACATTAGGTAGCTGGTGGAAACCTTAATTTAATTCTTTCTATGGTAAACTTATATCGCAGAAGTCCTTGTTCTTACCCATCATCATGGAAAGGGAATAGCTTCCTTTGAAAACTCAGCAGAATTTAATAGAAGGATATGCTAAGGGCCAAAATGGCATGAATACGAGAGCTGTGCAGCAAATTTACAGGCTCACAGCCAATGAGATGGTAGCTACGTATGAGGAGGGAATAATAGCTACAACTCAAAAGCAAGCGATAGAAAAATATCTAGAATAATATGCCCTCCATGCCTTGCATCACTCACGCACAATTTTGCGCATTGCTTCTTTGTCCACTTTTATGTAGCATTCTCTGTACTGTACTGTACGAGTGTTTATGCTGTTTTTTGTTACATTTTGTCACAATTATTCATTGATGTTTCAATTTATACTTTATACTTTGGACTTTGTAAGGTGATGGCATACCTATGAATTATAATGAAAAGTTTCTGACTTGTTTTAGGATCATATTTTTCAAATTTCACAAACTCATGTAGACACTCATTTTTCGCATCACGCATATTGAAAACTAATAGTAATTAGGTCATATGGTAATAAAGTGCTGTAAATCAGAGATAGCTCGGGAGATTTTTTTGAAATTGCACATATGCTGTGCTAAGGTCCAGATGAGAGTGTAAATTATTGTCATTTCAGGCTGACTTTATTTTCCCCTTTAAAGGGCTTCAAGACATGTGTGTCTCCTAGTGGTTAACGACCGAATCTCCGAAAATAAAATTCCCACGTTAATAAAATAAAACTACGAGGGTTGTAAGACGGTTTCAGAGCAGAAAAATTCTTTTTTTGTGGATTTGGTGAATTCAAAGGAGAGTCCTTTTGTTTCTGATGAAAAAGAGATGAAATTTAAGCAATTTTTGAGTACGAATTATTGATATTAACCATTCGAAATTGGGCAATTGGGTTATTGGTGAAAGTTGATAAAAATTCTCTACTCATTTAAATTCTTTATCGAAAACATTTTTCGATCGCTGGGATGGCACTTTATTTAGGTAAAGCTATTCACAATTCAGATTCTCTCTTTATTCACTGGCCTTTCACCTCTCATCTCTCCTCTCCCTCTCTTCCCTCTCATCTCTCCCCTCTTCCTCTCATCTCTCCTCTCTCCCTCTCATCTCTCCTCTCTTCCCTCTCATCTCTCCTCTCTTCCTCTCATCTCTCCTCTCTTCCATCTCATCTCTCCTCTCCCCTCTCTTCCCTCTCATCTCTCCTCTCTTCCCTCTCATCTTCCCATTTCTCCTCTCCCCTTTCTTCCCTTTCTCCTCTAACTCCCGCTTCCCTCTCATATCTCCTCTCCCCCTCCCCATACCCCTCTCCATCCCCCCCAACTCTCCTCTCTCCACTTTCCCCTGTCTCATCTCTCCTGCTTCCTCTCTTCTCTCTTACCTCTCCCATCTCCCGTGTCTCTTCTTCCCTTTCTTCCTCTCTCTCCTCCATTTTCTTCATTTTTTCACCCCTGTCTTCCCTATCTATCTCTTCATTCTCTTCTCTCTCTTCAAAGTTTTTGGAGATAGTGGATTTCATGAATAGACTTAAAACTGTCAAATATCAATTAAGTAAAGAATGAATAAACACAAAACCACACGACTTTCTGTCTTCAGTATAGAAGCGAATCTTTTGCACTTAAAAAGTTAATAAAA
>NIVC01000927.1:308358-339888 GCA_002269645.1 Macrostomum lignano | reverse complement strand
CCCTCCCAGTTCTTTCCGCCCCTGCCTCCCTCCCAGTTCTTTCCGCCCCTCCCTCCCAGTTCTTTCCGCCCCTCCTCCCAGTTTCGTTCCGCCCTCCCTCCCAGTTCTTTCCGCCCCTCCCTCCCAGTTCTTTCCGCCCCTCCCTCCCAGTTCTTTCCGCCCCTCCCTCCCAGTTCTTTCCGCCCTCCCTCCCAGTTCTTTCCGCCCCTCCCTCCCAGTTCTTTCCGCCCCTCCCTCCCAGTTCTTTCCGCCCCTCCCTCACAGTTCTTTCCGCCCCTCCCTCCCAGTTCTTTCCGCCCCTCTCACAGTTCTTTCCGCCCCTCCTCCCAGTTCTTTCCGCCTCTCACAGTTCTTTCCGCCCCTCTCTTCCAGTTCTTTCCGCCCCCTCTCACAGTTCTTTCCGCCCCTCCCTCCCAGTTCTTTTCGCCCCTCTCACAGTTCTTTCCGCCCCTCTCTTCCAGTTCTTTCCGCCCACTCCCTCCCAGTTCTTTCCGCCCAAAACCTGTCTTATCTTTCTAATTCCCTTGTTCCCTATTAAATGATTCCCATATTGACTGCCTCACCAGCAGCTGCTGATAAGCCTCGGCCAGCAGCCCGGCCGCCAGCTGCTGCCCGTGCTCCTTCATCAGGTGCTGCCGGAGAGCCTCGGAGTCGCACGGCTCGGATTCGCCTGGCACTCGACTGTCCCTGCGCTGCTGCAGCTCTGAAAATATGGTGGTGAGTTTGGGATATTTAGAGGGGGGAAGATTAGCAGTGGTGTATTTAGAGAGGGTGGAGATTAGCAGTAGTTGTATTTAGAGAGGGGGAGATTAGCAGTGGGGTATTTAGAGAGGGGGGATTCGCAGTAGTGTATTTAGAGAGGGGGAGGGAGATTCGAAGTAGGGGTATTTATAGAGGGGGAGATTAACAGTAGGGATATTAGAGAGGGGGAGATTAGCATAGGGGTATTTATAGAGGGGGAGATTAGCAGTAGGGTATTTAGAGAGGGGGAGATTAGCAGTAGGGATATTTAGAGGGGGGAGATTAGCAGTAGGGGTATTTAGAGAGGGGGGAGATTAGCAGTAGGGGTATTTAGAGAGGGGGAGATTAGCAGTAGGGGTATTTAGAGAGGGGGAGATTAGCAGTAGGGGTATTTAGAGAGGGGGAGATTAGCAGTAGGGGTATTTAGAGAGGGGGAGATTAGCAGTAGGGGTATTTAGAGAGGGGGAGATTAGCAGTAGGGGTATTTAGAGAGGGGGAGATTAGCAGTAGGGGTATTTAGAGAGGGGGAGATTCGCAATATGGTGTTTAGACAATTTCACCAGACCAAAAGTAACAATGGATACTTTTCAATCTCAGCCTCTGGAGTCTCACTGAAATAAGCGAAGCTCTCCTAAGGTCGGTGACAGCGCTGTCCAACGTCTCAGAGTTTGAAGGTGTCGCAGTCGCTGCCTCATTTTCGGTTTCAGCTGTCGTCTTGCACTCAGGACTCAGCGAGTCAGTAGATTTGGCTGAGGCGGGTGAGTGGAGTGGAGAGAGTTGGTTGAAGTCGAACTTCTCTTATATCTGATGCATGCAGCTGTTCTATCTTTCTATCCTTCTGACAAGCCCTCTATTTCACTGACAAGCCTTATATCCCTCTCTGACAAGCCTTCTATCCCTCTCTGACAAGCCTTATATCCCTCTCTGACAAGCCTTCTATCCCTCTCTGACAAGCCTTCTATCCCTCTCTGACAAGCCTTATATCCCTCTCTGACAAGCCTTCTATCCCTCTCTGACAAGCCTTCTATCCCTCTCTGACAAGCCTTATTTCCTCTCTGACAAGCCTTCTATCCCTCTCTGACAAGCCTTCTATCCCTCTCTGACAAGCCTTATATCCCTCTCTGACAAGCCTTATATCCCTCTCTGTCAAGCCTTCTATCCCTCTCTGACAAGCCTTCTATCCCTCTCTGAAAAGCCTTCTATCCCTCTCTGACAAGCCTTCTATCCCTCTCTGACAAGCCTTATATCCCTCTCTGACAAGCTTTCTATCCCTCTCTGACAAGCCTTCTATCCCTCTCTGACAAGCCTTCTATCCCTCTCTGAAAAGCCTTCTATCCCTCTCTGACAAGCCTTCTATCCCTATTTGACAAGCCTTATATCCCTCTCTGACAAGCCTTCTATCCCTCTCTGACAATCCTTATATCCATCGACCATGTATATCTCTGTTTTCCTCTTATCTCCCCTTCTCATCTCTCAGTCTCTTCTTCTCTAATCTTCTTCTCATCATTGTCTCTCATCTCTACTCTCAGTTTTCATTTTTTTGCATTTTAAGAATCTCCTTATGAAAGAAATCGATCTCACTCTCCTCTTAATATTTTAAATATCATAAATCTTTCGCAACAGTGCATTTTATTAGATCTCATTCCCATTTATCTACTTTAATGGTGTCTCAATATACGCTCACCTGGAATATCTTTGTGGTTCTGTCGCTGATTTTCTGTTGAGACCTCATTGCTTGATTGAATCGAGTCTTGGTTCTTTGTCTGACTCAAGTCTTGGTTCTTTTGCTGACTCAAGTCTTGGTTCTTTTGCTGACTCAAGTCTTGGTTCTTTTGCTGACTCAAGTCTTGGCTCTTTCTCTGACTCAAGTCTTGGTTCTTCTTCGAACTCAAGTCTTGGTTCTTTTGCTGACCTAAGTCTTGGTTCCTTTCCTGACTCAAGTCTTGGTTCTTTTGCTGACCTAAGTCTTGGTTCCTTTCCTGACTCAAGTCTTGGTTCTTTTGCTGACCTAAGTCTTGGTTCTTTTGCTGACTCAAGTCTTGGTTCTTTTGCTGACTCAAGTCTTGGCTCTTTCTCTGACTCAAGTCTTGGTTCTTTTGCTGACTCAAGTCTTGGCTCTTTGTCTGACTCAAGTCTTGGTTCTTTTGCTGACTCAAGTCTTGGTTCTTTTGCTGACCTAAGTCTTGGTTCTTCTTCGGACTCAAGTCTTGGTTCTTTGTCTGACTCAAGTCTTGGTTCTTTTGCTGACTCAAGTCTTGGTTCTTTGTCTGACTCAAGTCTTGGTTCTTTGTCTGACTCAAGTCTTGGCTCTTTGTCTGACTCAAGTCTTGGTTCTTTTGCTGACTCAAGTCTTGGTTCTTTTGCTGACTCAAGTCTTGGTTCTTTTGCTGACTCAAGTCTTGGTTCTTTTGCTGACTCAAGTCTTGGTTCTTTTGCTGACTCAAGTCTTGGTTCTTTTGCTGACTCAAGTCTTGGTTCTTCTGCTGATCGATTTTCTGTTTCCGAGGCATATCAAATTCGAATCCAGCGTGCTGATTATTAATGACAACTTCTTTCAGTTCCGCTTTCGCACCTGTCAATTGGAGCCAACGATGAGAAGGTTAGGAAGGAGTGAAACGTCGAATCGCTCATCCACCAGTTACTTACCCGCCTGGACGCCCTCCAGCCGGTGGTGGCAATGCACCGAGGCGGGCCGCTGCCCTTTCTGGCGGAGCCGCTGCTGACGCTGTCGCAGCTGGCAGGAGGCGGCGCCTTCGCCATCTTCGCAGCTGCCAGTCGACGACAGGAAGGTGACAAACACGCTCACGTGGCGAGACTCGGCTGTCGACGAAGCTGCGTGCTGGTGCTGGTGCTGGTGCTGGTGCTGGTGCTGGTGCTGGTGCTGGTGCTGGTGCTGATCGCAACCTACGTTCACATAGTAGCGGGATATCTTCCCAGCAGCTCGCCCTCTGCTGCTCTCCATCTTTGTTACTAAGCTGCGCCGCTTTGAACAGTGAAATTGGAAGCCCTTCTACCGCATTAGCCGTCCCGTAAGCCTTGATAACTGCTGTTGCCCGGGCAGCTTTGCCTGCAGACTGAGAGAGGCGGGGTCGGCCAAGTTGGGAATGCCAACAGCGAGGCTCCGGGGCTGAGGCCGAGAAAGCCAGCCCTGGGACCAGGGATTGGCTTGGGCAGAATTGTTGGGGGCTGGGGAATTTCCAGCAGCAGCCCATCCCAGACAGCTGGAAGCACCATGTAGGCTGCTGGGACCAGCTGCATCAAGTTCTCCGCCCCTTCTTTTCCTGCAATTGTTTCGGCCGGATATGAAAAAAGTACAAATAGCGCGGCAAGACAGCCAGCCGACCCCCCTCACCTATCCTTGCCCCCCCCCCTACACTCAGGGTCCCCATGAAGCCACTCGAGCCATCAATTTAGTCTTCTGCGCCCGGCAATAACCCCCCCCCATAGTTCTGTGCAGTTGGTGCCGTTGAACAGCGGAACTTGCAAACGCTTGATAATTTTCCTCCCTCCAACCACGGACACCATGACTGGCGGCATCCAAGCTGGTTTTGTCTGTCTTCGACATTGCTTTGTCCCTTGGTAGGTGTATAGGAGGGAAGGCGTATATAAAAAGATGCGCACTAAATACTTCGTCAATTCTTGTTTATTTTCTAGCTATGAAAAATGCTCTGAAGGGGTGCCGCAAATTCTAACCTACTGCCCTGGTACGTACAAAGAGCTACAATGAATGCGGGTCTTTGTAGCATCCCCACCTGAAACATGATTGTGTCAGTTACCGCTTCGGGTCATTGTGGCATCCCGATCTGAAACATGATTGTGTCAGTTACCGCTTCGGGTTATTGTAGCATCCCCACCTGAAACATGATTGTGTCAGTTACCGCTTCGGGTCATTGTGGCATCCCGATCTGAAACATGATTGTGTCAGTTACCGCTTCGGGTCATTGTGGCATCCCGATCTGAAACATGATTGTGTCAGTTATCGCTTCGGGTCATTGTGGCATCCCGATCTGAAACATGATTGTGTCAGTTACCGCTTCGGGTCATTGTGGCATCCCCACCTGAAACATGATTGTGTCAGTTACCGCTTCGGGTTATTGTAGCATCCCCACCTGAAACATGATTGTGTCAGTTACCGCTTCGGGTCATTGTGGCATCCCGATCTGAAACATGATTGTGTCAGTTACCGCTTCGGGTCATTGTGGCATCCCGATCTGAAACATGATTGTGTCAGTTATCGCTTCGGGTCATTGTGGCATCCCGATCTGAAACATGATTGTGTCAGTTACCGCTTCGGGTTATTGTAGCATCCCCACCTGAAACATGATTGTGTCAGTTACCGCTTCGGGTCATTGTGGCATCCCGATCTGAAACATGATTGTGTCAGTTACCGCTTCGGGTCATTGTGGCATCCCGATCTGAAACATGATTGTGTCAGTTACCGCTTCGGGTCATTGTGGCATCCCGATCTGAAACATGATTGTGTCAGTTATCGCTTCGGGTCATTGTGGCATCCCGATCTGAAACATGATTGTGTCAGTTACCGCTTCGGGTTATTGTAGCATCCCCACCTGAAACATGATTGTGTCAGTTACCGCTTCGGGTCATTGTGGCATCCCGATCTGAAACATGATTGTGTCAGTTACCGCTTCGGGTCATTGTGGCATCCCGATCTGAAACATGATTGTGTCAGTTACCGCTTGGGGCTATTCTAGTATCCTTAAAGCTCAAAGCTCAGGGCTCTTTAGCGAACGAACTAAGTCTAATTGCGTATTACAGCCCCAGCTTAGTGGTGTCCCGACTGTCTGACCCTCAAAGAAGCTTCGCTCCGTATCGTCTTGCGGATTTTCAAACGAATCGTTTAATCATTTCCAAGTCATCTTTCGACGCAGTTGTGCTTTTTTCACGAATACGGTTATGACTGTGGGTGAATATTAAAGAGGAACATTTAAGATGGGGATTGCGACTCGGCTAGGAAAGGTGTAGAATAAAAGTATGGAGAAAAAATGGAAGTTTTATGCAGAAACTGCGACTTCTGCGCCTTGGCTCTATTTTATTCCCAAAAGGATTGGCCCATCTGGCAGTGCCTCGGCTGGGCCGAAATCTCGTCAATAGAAAACTCAAGAAGACAGGGGTCAGACCGATTTCATTTGCTTGATGCCTAGCGTCTGCAGTGTATTGCCTGTATATTGTATGGCCTGAAAGCAATTAAGGAGGCCAGACCTGAACAATCAGGGACAGGTGCTGTTGGCCAGACCTGAACAATCAGGAACAGGTACTGTTGGCCAGACCTGAACACTCAGGAGCAGGTACTGTTGGCCAGACCTGAACAATCAGGGACAGGTGCTGTTGGCCAGACCTGAACACTCAGGAACAGGTACTGTTGGCCAGACCTGAACACTCAGGAACAGGTACTGTTGGCCAGACCTGAACAATCAGGAACAGGTGCTGTTGGCCAGACCTGAACAATCAGGAACAGGTACTGTTGGCCAGACCTGAACAATCAGGAGCAGGTACTGTTGGCCAGACCTGAACAATCAGGGACAGGTACTGTTGGCCGGACCTGAACACTCAGGAACAGGTACTGTTGGCCAGACCTGAACAATCAGGAACAGGTGCTGTTGGCCAGACCTGAACAATCAGGAACAGGTACTGTTGGCCAGACCTGAACAATCAGGAACAGGTACTGTTGGCCAGACCTGAACAATCAGGAACAGGTGCTGTTGGCCAGACCTGAACAATCAGGAACAGGTACTGTTGGCCAGACCTGAACAATCAGGAACAGGTACTGTTGGCCAGACCTGAACAATCAGGGACAGGTGCTGTTGGCCAGACCTGAACACTCAGGAACGGGTGCTGTTGGCCAGACCTGAACACTCAGGAACGGGTGCTGTTGGCCAGACCTGAACACTCAGGAACGGGTACTGTTGGCCAGACCTGAACAATCAGGAACAGGTACTGTTGGCCAGACCTGAACAATCAGGAGCAGGTACTGTTGGCCAGACCTGAACAATCAGGAGCAGGTACTGTTGGCCAGACCTGAACAATCAGGAACAGGTGCTGTTAGCCAGACCTGAACACTCAGGAGCAGGTCCTGTTGGCCAGACCTGAACAATCAGGAGCAGGTACTGTTGGCCGGACCTGAACAATCAGGAGCAGGTACTGTTGGCCGGACCTGAACAATCAGGAGCAGGTACTGTTGGCCAGACCTGAACAATCAGGAACAGGTACTGTTGGCCAGACCTGAACAATCAGGAACAGGTGCTGTTAGCCAGACCTGAACAATCAGGAGCAGGTACTGTTGGCCAGACCTGAACAATCAGGAACAGGTGCTGTTAGCCAGACCTGAACAATCAGGAGCAGGTACTGTTGGCCAGACCTGAACAATCAGGGACAGGTGCTGTTGGCCGGACCTGAACAATCAGGAACAGGTGCTATTGGCCGGACCTGAACAATCAGGAACAGGTGCTATTGGCCGGACCTGAACAATCAGGAACAGGTGCTATTGGCCGGACCTGAACAATCAGGAACAGGTGCTATTGGCCGGACCTGAACAATCAGGAACAGGTGCTATTGGCCAGACCTGAACAATTAAAGAAGTAAATACGACAAAGCTAAAAGTTATTCAAAGGTAACAAAAATCAAAATGCAAGAAAAATATGAAATTCCAAAGGGAATTTCGAAGGCATTGAGGTAGCGCGCAACTTAATGGGACGCTTATTAATCGGCTCATGCAACCGCTTTAATCTGCAGCGCTATTATAAAAAGTATTTATTCTGGCGAAACCAGCAGTGAATATTGCTTCTATTGCTCGTAACGTAGCAAATAGGTGGAAAGTTTTGCAGCAGCAGCAGCAGCAGTTTGCCAGTGATTTACAACTGCAGTAAAAAGTGGCCTTGTGGCTGAAAAAGTACACAGATTGCAAACAGCAGAATGCGTTGTGGCGGAGACAGCGTGGAGTGACCATGCAGAGGGCTGTGTGATCAGGCATTACAGAAGACTGTGTGATCAGGCATTACAGAAGACTGTGTGATCAGGCATTACAGAAGACTGTGTGATCAGGCATTACAGAAGACTGTGTGATCAGGCATTACAGAAGACTGTGATCAGGCATTACAGAAGACTGTGTGATCAGGCATTACAGAAGACTGTGTGATCAGGCATTACAGAAGACTGTGTGATCAGGCATTACAGAAGACTGTGTGATCAGGCATTACAGAAGACTGTGATCAGGCATTACAGAAGACTGTGTGATCAGGCATTACAGAAGACTGTGTGATCAGGCATTACAGAAGACTGTGTGATCAGGCATTACAGAAGACTGTGTGATCAGGCATTACAGAAGACTGTGTGATCAGGCATTACAGAAGACTGTGTGATCAGGCATTACAGAAGACTGTGTGATCAGGCATTACAGAAGACTGTGTGATCAGGCACTACAGAAGACTGTGTGATCAGGCATTACAGAGGGCTGTGCACAGCAGTGCAGAATTGCAGCCAGCCCTTACAATTCTACAGAAATCAATCAAAGATGAGAGGCACACGCAGCTGCGAATACGGGCAGCACAAAGGATACGCAGACAGGATGGCGAAATGTGCAACAGAAAAGCTTGACTCGTACACATGCACACGTGAAAGGGGAGAGAGAAGAGATGGAAAGCAGAACTGGCATTGCATCCAGTCAGCTATGGTTTTTACTTTCCAATGCTACACAGGCACTACAGTGTATTCCCAATTGTGCACAGTGCGTGCAGTTTGCGCATCCTTGGCGTTAAATCGCGCTCTTTCACTCTTATCTCTTCCAGTTGCCCTTTGCTGCAATCCAAGTATGTGTCCTTGTCGAATACAAACCGCGACCGATGATGGAGACGCCGTCATCGCGCAACAACCAGTTAAATTCAAGTGGGGAGGGGACACGCAGATTCCGAGCGGAGCTGTGACGAATGGCTCTGCATTTTTTTGTCTTGCGCGCTTTCAACTTATTTTAGTCTCAGCCAGACTGACGGTCGCCAAGAGGCACGGGAGCTTTGAAATGCTTGCTGCACTGGACTGGTTTTGTAATGCTACGGTTAACTACTTGCAGTAGTATTATAGGCATTGTAGACAGACACAGACACTAAGATAGACAGACAGACAGACAGACAGACAGACAGACAGACAGACAGACAGACAGACAGACAGACAGACAGACAGACAGACAGACAGACAGACAGACAGACAGACAGACAGACAGACAGACAGACAGACAGACAGACAGACACTAAGACAGACAGACAGACAGACAGACAGACAGACAGACAGACAGACAGACAGACAGACAGATAGACAGACAGACAAACAGACAGACAGACAGACAGACAGACAGACCTCCATTTTTGTTAACCCAGCATATTTAGATTCATTTGTCCTAAGCTCAGCCGGGTTCCCCAGCCAGCTGTCTATGGCTGAAAGCTCCCATGAGTCACTCAAATTGAACAGTTGCTGGTCAGACAATAAATATAGACTGACTGGAGAGTCGCAATTGAAAAGCATTGAAAATCAGGGCAGAATTGGCAAGTCCCGAACAGGAGAAAATGGCCGCCGATCCCACAGCGAAGACATTCGACGGTACAGCAGCTGCCATGACGGAATCCGCGGCGGCGGAGCTTGTCAGCACGGCTTACAACGTGGACCACGAATGCCGCCGGCTCGGCTACCCGCCTGTGGTGCTGCGGCGGCCGCCTGGCTCAGTCGGCAGCAAAGGCCGAGGCCGAGGCAGCAGCGAGTTCGTGTACGTCCCCGCGCTGCTAAAGAACTGCGCCGCCCTACTAGCGCTACTCGATGCGGCGCCGCAGCGCATAGCCGCTGCCTGCCTGTCGGCCCAGCTGGCTCCGCCGCCGCCACCTCAGCAGCAGAAGCAGCAGGAGTGCCTGGACACGAACACCAGCGCAGCAAAGAGTAGCCGAAAGCCTGCCAGCCGGCTGAGGCATCTGCTTTCTAGCCGATTCAACAGAAAACCACCAGCAGCAGCGACGGCGACGGCAGAGGCGGAGGCGGCCTTCAAAGCTGCGATGAACGAGCAGAGCAGCAACTCGGATCGCGAGGCGGCCGAGGAGGTGACCATCCTGACGGTGGCAGGCCACAGGCGCAGCGGCATGGACTCGATGTCGATGGCCGAACACCTGCAGCAGCTGCTGTCGGAGGTCAGGCAGGGCGCGGAACGGCTGTCCGCTCTGGTTGGCCTGAATGGGCCCGACGAATCCGGCGACAGCTGGCTGCCAGCCAACATTGAGCTCACTCCGCTGCAGCAGGAGGTGCTGTACTTCCAGGTGCAGTGGCCGGTGGCGGAGCGGGCCCTGACTAACAAGCTGGTGCAATCGGAGCGCACAATTCGCCACCTTGTGGAATCGTCGGCGGCGCGCGGTAGAGCGGAGATCGGCGCCAGGGCGCGCAGCGCCGCCCGAATGGCCAGCATGGAGGCAGAGCTGCTCCGGCTGCGCGGCGAGATCCGGCGCTGCGGTCGGCACCGGCCGCCGACGGGCGCACTGCCGTCGGTGAAGGAGTCGAAGGTGAAAAAGCCGACCAAGGCTTCGGCGCCGGGCAAGGCGGTGGGTGCCGGCGACTCTTGAGAAGAAAGTCACAGGACTGACTGACGATGAGCGCAATCGACGCGATGACGTCATTATCAACTTTCGTATAGCCAAGGCCAGGAAAGGAATACGAATACTTCTACTAAGGCGAAGTTCGCTTATTTTAAATACTTTCTGCTTCGGTTATTTTGTTCTCTATAAATTAATATCTTCATAGTTGCCCGAGGAGCCCGCTGGAGAAGCTGGAGGCTGTATTCATTTGTGAATTTGTTTGTTGGCAAATGTGTTTCGCTTAAAATCGCTTACTACAGAAGAAACTGTTGGCTTCTTGGTTGAAGGAAAGTCATTGAAGAAGAGTTGTGAAATAAAGTACATAATATAACTCGCTTTCATCGCCCAAGCATGGTTAATTGCTCTCTTTTTTATTGAACACACATCGGCTATAAAAGTCGAATGTGGGGTCGATATTAATGGCTTGTGGCTTTTATTTTCTCTCAAGCAACTAAACATTTTGCTTCGGTTGTAAGTGGCTGGAAATTTCCAAATTTCGGCCACTAGTAGACACTTTTCGGTTACTTGTCCGAAAGCAGCTTTTAAGTGCCCAAAATTGGGAAACTTCAGCCCTTCATCGTCAACTTACAACTTGAAAGGTCATTGAAAGTGATTGAAAGGTTCGATTCTCGACCCAATCGAAACAATTTGTCCTTGAGCAAGACACTTAACTCTGCATTGCTTCAGTTCACCCAGCTGTAAAATGGGTGCCAGCATTAGCTGAGGTAATTGAGGGTGTGCGTGGCGACCCCCCAGTCCTTGGACTGAACAGCCGTACGCAGCCTTCAGATGCGCCGCGCAATAGCTGCAGCTGAGCTGTGATCAATTATTGTACTTTAAGAGTGCACAATGTACGTGCCTACCCTCAAGATTCTATATAAGAAGCGTATTATAATACTAAAGGAATCGTACTATACTACTCAAATTGAGGCAGTAGGAGGACGCAAATGAAATAAAAAAGCCTGGGAGACAACAGACCAGATCAAACAGACTGTTTAGTTGTTAAATATATAAGACGAGAAACGACTTAACAGAATAGCAGAATAACTTTTTAAAGTGTTGCCAAAACAGGAACACACGGGGCGTGCTGAAACCTCAGACTTGTAGTAATAATAATTATTATAGCATACTCAACATTTTTGTAGCCTCAACAACAACAAATAAATCAGGGGGCGGGGGGCACAGACAACGGGTAGCGGAGAGACAACAGAGGCTCAAGCCAGTCATCATTAACATCATCAGGATCGGTGTGTTTTATCAATATTGGGAGGGGGCCAAGTGCGACTCAGTAAGTTACTTTATAAACTTTATAAGCATAAATAATAGTAATCATAATAACTATAATTATAACAGTATAAGAATCGTGAATAAACAAGCGATAATTATATATGAATATAAAGAGAGGAATATTATGCGAACAAGTGCGACATTGACACAGACGCTGACACCCAATAGCAGTGCGAGCCTAGACTAATAATTAATAATTAAATAACAGAATGAAAATTTATCAGAGAGGAAAGCGAGACAGAAAACGGAAAAGCCAAGCCGACTGCGAAATCAAATAAGATCTTATTTTAATGAAAACTGACAGAATTATAATTATAGTAGTTTCAGTAGTAGTAGTATTATTTGCAAATTTTGATCACAAAATATTTTAACAAATTAAACTTTGCACACAGCAAGAGTAACACAAACGGAACCGGATATTAAGTTGTTAATAGATAGATAGATAATCAAGGAAACAAAAAGATCAATCAAGGCGTACCTGTGTGTGTACGATAAAGCCTATAGAGTATCAAGCAGTTCCAAGTAGACAGATGATTGATTATTATAATTATATGAACTAAAGCTCATTTGGAATAACTTATATTCTAGGTTCTACATGGTGGTCCTAGGTTCGATCTCCAATGTGACCGCACACTATTATTGGCTTTGTTTACAAACATACCTGTGGTGGTCCTAGGTTCGATCTCCAATGTGACTGCACCCTATTATTGGCTTTGTTTACGCACATACCTGTGGTGGTCCTAGGTTCGATCTCCAATGTGACTGCACACTATTATTGGCTTTGTTTACAAACATACCTGTGGTGGTCCTAGGTTCGATCTCGGCTAACACACACATATTTTAGTTGGGTACTAAATTTACGCGATACAAATTACTAATTAAATAAACATGCCATATAACGATATTAATAGTTATAACAGTTTGACGGCAGTCCAGCGCAACAAAAAAACTAAAATAAAAGATACTACTGCAAGTACTACACCGCTATGAAAAAGTAATAATTAAGCAATACCAGTGCCAACACAAACAGATATAAGATGATAGAAAGCAAACACGCACAAAACCGGCTTTTCAGTTGCAGTAGGCAGGCAGGCAGAAGATCAGGGGGGGACAAGACAAAACAACAATAAAAATAAAGTTAGACTATTAAGCATTATCTTTTTGGAGGGGCTTGTGAGTGGAAAAGCACATTAAAGCCTTGCATATATTGTATTATAGTTAGTAATCTGACATAATTATAACCGATTGTTAACTAAAACACTAAGAATTAATAACTAATATATTGCTAATGAAATCACCGTAAATCTGTACCCAAAAATATTTATTAATATTTTGTACGAACGTTAACACTCCGTCTGCAGGCGATTTGTTATTGGAAATTTTCGGCGAGCAACGAAACAGAAACAAAAGCAACAAAAAAGGGGACAGCCAGGGAAATGAAAGAGAGAGAGAGAACCGAGTGTCTGACTCCACCCACCGATTAGTTTTGCGTTAATAATAGTTTCAGTCAGTCAAGTTATTCAATCACGGCTTCCAATCCAGTGCTTTAGTCGTCCTCGGCATTAACAATCTTGTCCTGCACTTTGCTGAAGTCGAATTTCTCGCCCATCAGGCGCTCGTAGACGTCCAGAACGTCACGGCAAGTGGTCTCAAAGTGCGTGGTGGCGTCGTAGCTCTTCGAGATGTACACCTGAGGGCGAGGAAGGGGGAGCATGATAGGATGGTTATGGCTCCTCGAAATCCGCACATTTTACACCTGGGCCATTAAAAGCCGCACATTTTACACCTGGGCCATTAAAAGCCGCACATTTTACACCTGGTCCATTAAAAGCCGCACATTTTACACCCGGGCCATTAAAAGCCGTACATTTTACACCCGGGCCATTAAAAGCCGCACATTTTACACCTGGTCCATTAAAAGCCGCACATTTTACACCCGGGCCATTAAAAGCCGCACATTTTACACCTGGTCCATTAAAAGCCGCACATTTTACACCCGGGCCATTAAAAGCCGCACATTTTACACCCGGGCCATTAAAACCCGTATTTATATACCACACCTGGTCCATTAAAACCCGTATTTATATACCACACCTGAGTCATTAAAACCCGTATTTATATACCACACCTGAGTCATTAAAACCCGTATTTATATACCACACCTGAGTCATTAAAACCCGTATTTATATACCACACCTGAGTCATTAAAACCCGTATTTATATACCACACCTGAGTCATTAAAACCCGTATTTATATACCACACCTGAGTCATTAAAACCCGTATTTATATACCACACCTGAGTCATTAAAACCCGTATTTATATACCACACCTGAGTCATTAAAACCCGTATTTATATACCACACCTGAGTCATTAAAACCCGTATTTATATACCACACCTGAGTCATTAAAATCCGTATTATACCACACCTGAGCCGTGAAACTATAAAACGCTTAAGACACCACATTCGACAACAAAATTGCCTACCTTGGACTTTTCGCCACTATCGGTGGGCTCAAGCAGGTCGCTCTCCTTGTAGAAGATCTGATCGATCGGGCCAAGCAGGTTCAGGCCGGGTCGAAGCTCCTCACGCGGATTGGCCGTCTCAACGATGGTGGAAACCATGGCGATGAAGTTCGGCTTGGAAGCCACGTTGTGAGCGTAGGAGACCGCGCACACGTAGATGTCTGAGGCAGCACGGAGTGTGGGGCTCATTCATTCTATGAGCTATAACTCTCTCTGCTGTCCACCTTTACCTCTACCAACTGATTCTCTCAATTTTCCTGCTGAGTCTCACCATCTACAATCTGATTCTCACCCTCTCTCCTTTGATTTTCACCCTCTCTCCTCTGATTCTCACCCTCTCTCCTTTGATTTTCACCCTCTCTCCTTTGATTCTCACCCTCTCTCCTTTGATTCTCACCCTCTCTCCTTTGATTCTCACCCTCTCTCCTTTGATTCTCACCCTCTCTCCTTTGATTTTCACCCTCTCTCCTCTGAATCTCAACCTCTTTTCTCTGATTCCCGCCCTCTTCACTCCAATTCTCCCCCTCTCCCTCTCCACTCTAATTCTTCCCCTCTCCCTCTCCACTCTGAGTCTCATCCTCTCCTATCTGATTCTCATCCTCCCATCTGATTCTCACCCTCCCATCTGATTCTCACCCTCTCCATCTGATTCTCACCCTCCTATCTGATTCTCACCCTCCCATCTGATTCTCACCCACCTATCTGATTCTCACCCTCCCATCTGATTCTCACCCTCTCCATCTGATTCTCACCCTCCCATCTGATTCTCACCCTCCCATCTGATTCTCACCCTCCCATCTGATTCTCACCCTCCTATCTGATTCTCACCCTCCCATCTGATTCTCACCCTCCCATCTGATTCTCACCCTCCTATCTGATTCTCACCCTCCCATTTGATTCTCCCCCTCTCCATCTGATTCTCACCCTCTCCTATTTGGTTCTTACATTCTCCCCTCTTTAGTCTTTATTCTCCCATTCGCCTCTGATCCATCTCCCCGCTGTTTTTCACGTATATTTATTGATAGCCAAATTCTTCACAAATGAAAAGTAATCAGTTAAACTAGCCCAAGCGAGACTGAAGGCGAAAAATTCTGCTTCCACAAAAGGCGAAACGCAATATTGGGATTGGCCCGACCTTATCAAGCAGTGCTTTTGAACGAGGCCTGTTCTGAATTTCGAATTTATCGAGCAGCCAACTGCTGATAAAGCCCAGGAAAGAACCGCACACAAACCAATGCTTGTAGAAAAATGTACATAGACATACACAAAATATGCCTTTTTGTACACTCAACATAGGGCACAACAAGCGCATAGCACTAACTGTCGATTTATGCATTAATTTCACCTGCTACCCAATTACCATTCCGCCTGTTTCCCAGCTTCCATACACCTGTTTCCCAGCTTCCATACACCTGTTTCCCAGCTTCTATACACCTGTTTCCCAGCTTCTATACACCTGTTTCCCAGCTTCTATACACCTGTTTCCCAGCTTCTATACACCTGTTTCCCAGCTTCTATACACCTGTTTCCCAGCTTCCATTACACCTGTTTCCCAGCTTCTATACACCTGTTTCCCAGCTTCTATACACCTGTTTCCCAGCTTCCATTACACCTGTTTCCCAGCTTCTATACACCTGTTTCCCAGCTTCCATTACACCTGTTTCCCAGCTTCTATACACCTGTTTCCCAGCTTCTATACACCTGTTTCCCAGCTTCCATTACACCTGTTTCCCAGCTTCTATACACCTGTTTCCCAGCTTCTATACACCTGTTTCCCAGCTCCCATACCGGGTACACCTATTTTTCAACTTCACTACACCTATATTCATTCCAGCTCCTGTACACCTGTTTCCCAGCTCCTGTACACCTATTTGCCAGTTCCCGTACACCTATTTGCCAGCTCCCGTACAACTATTTGCCAGCTCCCATACAACTATTTGCCAGCTCCCATACACCTATTTGCCAGCTCCCGTACACCTATTTGCCAGCTCCCGTACACCTATTTGCCAGCTTTCAGTCCGCCTGTTTCTAACTTTTATTTTTTCTAAGAAAAACAAGCACTTTCTTGGAAACTACTCTTGAAAGAGATTATTGACATACCGTTCTTCCTGTTGACCTGATTCTGCGGAATGATAATTTGGGCGGACAGTTTGTCCCCAGTGTCCGGGATTGGGTGCCGTAGGATGCAGATAGCCCGGATAACGCTGCCAACTTTGCGCACCCGATCCGTGGCATAGTTGGGATCGCAGATGACAGCTTTGCACTTGGCCACCTGGCCTTCGGACTGCACGCCGGCTACGGCGCCAGTCTCGTCGAAGACAATCTCAGCGTCCGGCTTGTTGAGCATGTAGGTGCCGCCGTACACGGCCGACAGGCGGGCGAAGCCTTGCGGCAGTTCGCCAAGGCCGTACATCGGGTACAGGTAGGGCGAGCTGCCGTACCTGGGGAAGAGGAGAGGGGATTGAAACCAAGGCTGCTGGACGCTGTAGACAGTCGACAAGCATTCGTGCCCATTCTGCTGACCCCTGAGAACGAGACCAGAGTTTCTCATCATCTCATCAAAGTAGTACGGAAACAAATCAAAGTAGATTTCAAGGATACATGTAGCTTATTAAAAAAACGTGTATTGCATTTCTTTGGCTCCCCAACACGGGCGTAGATTGCTAGTTTCCTGTACCTAAAAATCATAAAAATGCATGGCAGAGCTTGACTCTTTGGTTTCATGAATATATTTTATCTATCATCTCTGTTACACACAGTTAAATAGTCAGCTAAGAATGATAAAATAGGTTCATAAAACCAATCAGCCGAGCGTGCAATTTTAATGGTTATTAGGCACAGGGCATGTACAATTGTACACATGCACCCACTGTGTGATCTTGGGAGGTTTAGTCCTAAACGGACGTGAATCGCAAGTACAGGCCCCTCCCCTCTAACCAATTTTCGTGTACGCGAGAGAAAATTTGCAGGTGACGCTAATTTGTAGTTCATGTGTGCCTGCATTATCTGGGGATGACACTTTTAATGCTTTGTTACTAAAAAAAAGATAGCAAAAATTAATACTAGAAACTACTGTATACTATACTGTATACTATAAAAACATAGTTTTAATAGAAAATTGGCTTGAATTCCAATTGTTAAAAATGCTGAAATACCGGCATATATTGTTTCTATTAGTTGTTCCGTACATTAAAGTGATATTAAAGTACACGGTATATAATATTTATAGTACAAGGTATACAATTTAAAGTACACAGTATACAATTTAAAGTACACAGTATACAATTTAAAGTACACAGTATACAACTTAAAGTACAAGGTATACTATTTAAAGTACACAGTATACAACTTAAAGTACATAGTATACAACTTAAAGTACAAGGTATACTATTTAAAGCACACAGTATACTATTTAAAGTACACTGTATACTATTTAAAGTACACAGTATACTATTTAAAGTACACCAATTTTTAAAGGGTTTCCGATAGATAGCTTAGTATTAAAACACACATAGTTACCTGGCCAGCGACTCGCTGTACAGCTTGATGCGCCTGATGGCTTCAATAGCCGGACTGCTCATATATCCGTCGTTAAGATACAGGCAGATGGCGTGCCCAGTGAAATCGGTGGTGTTCTGGTCGACGCCGAATTTATCGTAGGCGGCCTTGACCGTGTCCTTGTGAATGTCGATGCCCTCCCAGGTGGCGCGGTTGTTCTCGTCAATGTTCTGCGCCCAGATGAGGAACTTGCGGAACCTGGATAAGGGGTGCGAGATTGAGAATGAAGTAAGCCAATTATTAAATTTTTTGTTGGAAGACTTCAAATAATCTGAGGCTCGTTAGCTGCTTAACGCTTGGGGGAAGCAGGGAGTCAGTGACCCCTGAAGTATCGGAGGGTAGCAGGGAGTCAGTGACCCCTGAAGTATCGGAGGGTAGCAGGGAGTCAGTGACCCCTGAAGTATCGGAGGGTAACAGGGAGTCAGTGACCCCTGAAGTATCGGGAGGGTAGAGGGGAGTCAGTGACCCCTAAAGAATCGGAGGGTAGCAGGGAGTCAGTGACCCCTGAAGTATCGGGAGGGTAGCAGGGAGTCAGTGACCCCTAAAGAATCGGAGGGTAGCAGGGAGTCAGTGACCCCTGAAGTATCGGGAGGGTAGAAGGGAGTCAGTGACCCCTGAAGAATCGGAGGGTAGCAGGGAGTCAGTGACCCCTAAAGAATCAGAGGGTAGCAGGGAGTCAGTGACCCCTAAAGAATCATAGGGTAGCAGGGAGTCAGTGACCCCTGAAATATCGGGAGGGTAGAAGGGAGTCAGTGACCCCTGAAGTATCGGGAGGGTAGCAGGGAGTCAGTGACCCCTAAAGAATCAGAGGGTAGCAGGGAGTCAGTGACCCCTGAAATATCGGGAGGGTAGAAGGGAGTCAGTGACCCCTAAAGAATCGGAGGGTAGCAGGGAGTCAGTGACCCCTGAAGTATCGGGATGGTAGAAGGGAGTCAGTGACCCCTGAAGAATCGGAGGGTAGCAGGGAGTCAGTGACCCCTAAAGAATCAGAGGGTAGCAGGGAGTCAGTGACCCCTAAAGAATCAGAGGGTAGCAGGGAGTCAGTGACCCCTGAAGTATCGGGAGGGTAGCAGGGAGTCAGTGGCCCCTGAAGTATCGGGAGGGTAGCAGGGAGTCAGTGACCCCTAAAGATTTGGGAGGGTAGCAGGGAGTCAGTGACCCCTGAAGTATCGGAAGGGTAGTAGGGAGTCAGCGACCCCTGAAGTATCGGAAGGGTAGTAGGGAGTCATTGACCCCTGAAGTATCAGGAGGGTAGAAGGGAGTCAGTGACCCCTGTAGTATCGGGAGGGTAGAAGGGAGTCAGTGACCCCTGTAGTATCGGGAGGGTAGAAGGGAGTCAGTGACCCTGAAGTATCGGAGGTATCAACGAGTCAGTGAAACAGAGAGAGAAACTGTACACATGCAGAATATTGTATAAATATTAAATTCTGACAAACCTTCGCTTCTCAAACATGCCCATAAGCGAGCTGGCTAGGGCCTCCTTCTCGTTGCACGGCACCTTGTGAATCTTGCCGCCCTTGTAAACGTAGCTACCCTCAACGCTCTTGAACTCGAGGTAGCGAGTGACGCCAGTGAATAGCAGCAGCTTGACCAGGGCGCCGTTGGCCATGAGAAATTTGGGGATTAAGTCAACGTTCCAGTCACGGAATTTCTCCAAATAGGCTGGCGGATCGCCCATCTTGAACATGCCAAACAGGTCATTCAATGGCGTGATTGAAGCGCTGTCTCCGCCATAGTAATTATTGCGGTCCATGTGCAGCACCTTCTTGCCACTGACTGACATCAGACCGCTGAGAATGCATTCCTGTTTGATATTTTTGTAGAGATGATAGTTTATTAATAGTGTGGCACATGGGTTTTTAAGGATCAGAAATTGCCTGATTCTGGATCCAAACTTGCACATTAAAATTGTATCAGATATCATTACATTACTATTTAGTAATGTTGCAAGCTAACCCAAACTCTATATAAATTCTTTTATAATGCATTAGGCCTACAGTGTAGTTAGTTAATAACATACTAAGGCTATACAAAAACTTTTATTAATCTTATTTACACTATAAAAGGCTAGTAAAAAACCTAGTAAACTAAAACAATTTGTTTCAATCAAAACTTCAACCAAAAAATAGGTAATCTAACCTCATTAAAAAACTAATAGAAAAAAAGTAAAACAAAGAATAAAAATTTCTGGAAAGATTGACACTTTAAATTTTAGGATTTTTTTGTTTTGAAAAGAATATATTGTAAAAAGTTGGATGTATAGGCCTAAGTAATATTATTTTTGGTATACATTTTTCTTGCTTGCATAAAACAAAAAACTAGATTTTTTATCTTAGCATAAGCCTGCCATGATCCAGACTATGATGTTGCCTTCTTTCTAATTTTACATTGCATGCAGCCTGTCAAGCCATTTTTAGTCTTAGTGAAAACTGGTTTGCATTAAGTCTACAAATACTCTACTAAAGCCAAAGAAAAGTGGATTTAGCTAAATAGACACAAGGCCTTGTTTTGTTAAATAAGAAATACTTTTTTTAAAAAAAAATTTCAAATATTTTTAAATTTAACCATTTTATTCTTAGTATTTGTATAGCAAGTTTATCACTTTATTTAGATGGTATTTATTTTAAGTGTTGACCATAAAAATAACCATCTTACTATTTATATGGTCACAATAACAATAAAAACTGCCTAATGTTAAACTTACCATTATATATAAAAGTCAAAAGTAGTGATGGATCGAAATTATTTTTCAAATCGAAATCGAAATTAAAATTTTCGGTTCTTTAGAATTGAAATCGAAATCGAAATTTTTGAGCTTAACAAATTTTTACTTTTTCGCTAATCATGCAAAAAGGTTAACACCTTGCCTCTGCATGTATGAGCTTACATGTTTTATAAAAAGTATCTTTGATATGTTTAAACCAGAATACAGAAAGATTTAACTTACTTTAAAAATACGAAATAGAAAATGCTAGTGTATTATGTATTATACACTTGTACATAGAAATATAGTAGAAGTTGTATTATACTTATATCCATTTCAAAAGTCTTTAGCTAATTAAAATCCACGCCGATGAGTTCAGCCAGTGGGCTTGTGGAGGTTGAGGTGGGTGCAGCACAAGGCCTGGAACAGAGTGTGTCCCGCACAATCTTTCTTGTAGAAAAGGCGATTCTCACCTCCCCACTGAGTCTTTGAACCGCACTTCCTTTCACTTCCTATAGATTTTCTTTCTCGTGTAGCATAATCATCAATGTCTAAATTGTTAAAATATAACCAAAATTTCGAAATGATTTTTGATGAATGGTGTCGAAATTCGAAATCGAAATCGAAATTATTTTGATGCAAAATTAGCTTCGAAATTTGGAATATCAAAATCGAAATCGAATTTCAATCCATCACTAGTCAAAAGCCTGTGATTCTTTCTGTACAAGTGCACACAAGCATATACCTTTGGTAATGGCTAGAGTTCCAGCACTGGAACCCATTTTCTAATAGCTAGGGATCTAGCAGTGCCATATAGAAGCATATAAAGACTGCTAAGAACATATCTTAAGAAGTCTGAATACTAGAAACATCTCATCTTGAATTTTATCATATCATCTTAAATTTTAATCTAGAAAAAATCTTAATATTAGCCACCTATAGAAAGAAAAATATAATGTTTTATCTATATTATAATGGCACTGCCGGCCATAGTCCGGATCATGTTGAATGCATGCCAGAAAAAAAATTGTGAAAAATTTGTTTGCACGCCAAGGATGCAGAGTTTTTTCAAATTGCACACCAGTTCACGCCAATGTTGCACATCAGGTAGCGCCAATAAAGGGGCAGCGTGATAGAGAATATAGGCAATTGTCGACTTCCGTGACTTGACTTGATAATATGGATAATAAATTTGTATAAAAAGACGTAACACATTTTTTGCTTTAAAGAGACAAACTTGCTTCCATTTTTGTATTTACCAAAAAGCAATATTAAACAGAACAATTTATTTTTTTATAGTATTTACATTCCAATTTACAAAACTTAAAAATGTTTTTACAGATAACAGAACATTTTGTTTTAGTCATGCAAAGTCTGTTATTTAATTGGTTAATATTTATAATTGTACATACAGATACATGAAACACATATTTGATCTCTTTTTTAATGCAATATACAATTGCACGCTAAACCATTGCCATCCATGCCATGCACGCCTTGCATGCCAAAGTGTATGCTAACCCCTTAAAATATATACCAATGCACGCCATGCATGCCAGCTGAAAGCAAATGCATGCCAGAAAATTCCGGGCGCACTACATGATCTGGACTATGGACTGCCTAATCTGTATCCATTAGAAAATGGGTTCTAATGCCAGAACTCTAGGCATTGCCAATACCTTTACTAAAAGTATATAAACACAAGTATGCATAGAATTGACAATATATAATTATTTGCATATAAACATGTAACAACTTTGTGTAAGAAATCTATCCTAACTAGTAATAGGGCAAGACTGCTAGCTAAACAATTGATGAGCTTATTTGACTAATGCCAACTAAATAAAAAAGTTACATTTTTAATGGTATTAGCGAAATAGTGATGAGCTTATTTGACCAATGCTAGCTAAAAAAGCATTGCCATTTAAAATATCACTATAATCTTATCAATAGACTATACACTCACTAGTCTAGATCTAGATAACTGATTTATCAAAAGTTAGACCTATTATTAGACAATTTTTTAGCTTTTATATTTATATCTATTTGAAAACTTGCCACTTAAGTTTACTCTTGTCTTAGATTCCTGTGATGTCTAGTCATTTTTTTAGTGTTTGCAAATTACTTAGTAGTGAAGTCAGTGCAGTGGTAAATTACTGAATGACAATTTATAGTAAAAAAACTCAGCTACTAAAGAATGACAAAAACAAAAATTACCTTCAGTCCAGTACCCAAAACAATAATATCGTACTCGACATCCATGACGATGTAAACACCTTAAAGCGATCTTTTAGAGAGTTAAACAGAAATTAATTTACATCGACTGAAGTAGCGCAATGATTCAGCTTGAAAAAAGATTTTTAACGCTGGGCTCAGATGTAAATAAATATAAGAAACACATAAAAAATTAAAAAACAGCATTTCATAAAAAATGTTACACAGAAATAGGGTTAATAGTTTAATTAGAAAATTCGATTACTAAGCGTCCTTTATGCGAGCTTATTCTTAGCTGTTTGTTTAAACTTATAGAATTAATAAAACACCGTGAATAATTAATTATTTCAATATAGGCCTACCGTTGGACGACGGGCTGGGCACAAACAGTGGTATATATTACATTTTTTCTGTAAATAATGGCGCATTTTTAAGTCTTTACCGTACTTAGTCACGAATTTGTCTTTTGTTTAATGATTTATTTGCAAGGTACAACGACAATTTTCGTTGAAAATATTCTTCGTGATCTCAGTTGGACAATTTGTCAAAATTTTGTGCGCCTTGAAGCATATGTCAATACAAAAAAAAATAAAATGTGTTTTATTTTTTAACACCATTTTTTATACTGAAGTTAAATCAATGAAACATCCTATTTGACAAATTGTCTTTTGATTAGGCCCTAGTATTTTCTAGCTCATCAATAAATAATTTTTGGCAGTAGGCGGTAGGCCTAGGCCCTAGCTTGTATACCATACCATTGCCTAGTATAGACAGTTGACAATTGTTTTGTCTGTTACCAGTTTAGGCCCCCTATTTGCCACTCTTTTGTCTACAAAAAATAGGGGCCTATGATAGGCGGCATAGGCCTATTATCATTTTGTCTACTAGGTCCACAAAATAGGGCCTATTTAATATTAAGTAGGCCTAGATATATAGCCTAGGCCTAGGCAGGGGCGCGTCCAGAGTTTTCAGGATGGGGGGCCCAGTTAGGGCCCAGTAAAAACTTAAGGGGCAATACTAACATCTTGAATTGAGTTTTTTAATTATTATAAAAGCTAATTTTTACCAAAAAGTAAAAATGACATCCAAAAAAGATCTTGCAAAGAATGAATGCTATAGCTAAGTTGATTTAACTAACATTCTAAATGTTTTTTGCCCAAGAACACTTTTTAGGATTTGCAATTGGAAATTTTTTGAATAGAAAGCTGAACACAAATTCATTTAACTTTACAGTTTACTTTTCCTGGCAGATTTTCATCAAAAAACTCTGTTGGTTCATTTAATTATTGGCTAATTTCTGCAAAGTATATATTTTTACTGAGAGGAAAAGGCAGAGAAGAAGGGGAGAGGGTAGGGAGGGATAAATAGGAGGAGAGAATAGAGGTGAGAAGAGGGAGAGATGAGATGAAAGAGGAGAGAGTAGATAGGATGAAGTAGATAGGATAAAGGATAAAGAGAGGAGATAGAAAAGAGTAGAGATGAGAAAAGATAGGAGAAAGTAGAGAGCAAATAGAAGAGAGTAGAGATGAGAGAGGAGAGAGTAGAAAGATGAGAGTGGAGAAGGGAGAGATTAGAAAGGGTGGAGATAAGCAAGCAGAGAGAAGAGAGAAGAGATGTTAAAAAGGATAGTACAGATTAGAGATCAGGGAGAGAGGAGATAGATAGGAAAGATGAGAAATGAGAGCAGAGAAGTAGAAAGAAGTGAGGAGGGAAGTTTTGAGAGATAGGAGAGTGAGAAGTAAGAAGAGGGGAGAGTGGAAAGCAGAGAGAAATGAGAAGAGATAAGAGAGCAAGCAAAGATAAAAGAAAAAAATGAGAGACGAAAGAGTAAAGTTAAGAGAAAAGAGATAAGGTGGTAGAGATGACAGGAAAAATAAGAAATGAGATATGAAAGAGAAGAGAGAGGAAAGTGGAGAGAGAAGAGAAGAGACAAGAGAAGAGAAGAGAGGAGAAAGGAAAGAGAGGAGTCAAAGAATGGAAATAAAAGAGTATAGGGGAAAGACATGAGAGAACATATAAGAGATTAAAGTTGACAGAAGAGAGAGGGGAGAACAGAGAACAGAGATGAGAGTAAACAGACAAGAGATAGGAGAGTAGAGAGAACAGAGGACAGAGAAGAGATTATGGAGATGAGAGGAGAGAGTAGGGAGAAGAAAAATGTGTAAGAGCAGAGAAGAGATACAAAGGGAGAAAGAAGTGGAGTAAAGAGAGAAGAGGGAGAGAATCAACAACAGGGGAAAGAGGGAGAAGAAAGAAGAGAATGGAGAGAGGAGAAAGTAGAGAGAAGAAAGATGGGGAGCGGAGAGAGGAGAGAGGAAATAGGAGAGAAGATATGAGATGAGAGAGAAGAGAAGAGAAGAGAAGAGAGAAAAGAGAGGAAAGGGAAGAGACGAGAGTAGAGGGGAGAGAAGAGAGAGGAGAGCAGAGAAAATAGTGAGGAGAGAGGAGAGAGGAAAGAACAGGGAAGAGATGAGATGAGAGAAGAGAGAGGCAAGAAAAAAGAGAAATGTGAAGCGATAAGAGTGCAGAGATAAAAGAAGAGAAAGGAGGGATCAGAGAAAAGACGTGAGAGAAGAGAGGTGGCGGAAGAGACAAAAGAAGAGGGGAGAGAGAAGAGAGGAAAGAGGAAAGAAGAGATGACAGGAGAGACAAAAGATGAGAGAAAAGAGAGGAAACAGAAGCAAAGATAGAAGTTTCAAAGGATCCGAGGGATGTACATATAGAGAGAGGCAGAGACAGAGGTCAGAGTTTTCCTGACTTTTCCAATACATGTTTTAGATCAACGTTGCCTGATATTCTGCATAGCATCCTAGCCAACAAGATCATGCTTGCCTCAAATCTTAATTTTACATGAATTTACTCTATTTTATGTTCATTTCCATCCTAACTATTAACAAGTTTTTGTTTGAGTATGACTTAAAATTCTAGAATATGTGCAAAAATAATTCCCGGGATTGGAATTCCACGGGTTCAAGATCCACAGGTTTCAACAGCTTACAAGTGCTTGTATAAAAACTATTGTTTCTAAAATTAAAATTGCAAAAAAAGAAAAAAATGGGTTTTTCAAACTATTTTTTGGAAAATCCAAAGTGAAAAAAACTGAAAGTAGGGGTGGGCCACAGGGGACCTGTGGCTTAATTGCGGGGGGGGCACAGGGGGGCCTGTGGCTTAATTGGGGGCCCAGGCCCCCCCTAGCTAGAACCATAAAGATTGTCATCTCGTATGTATCTAGTATAGTATGAGTATATACTTGTCATGGAATATGAGTATGAGTGTAGTATATAAATACACTTGGCACAAAGATTGAAGGCACAAAGACACAGTCACAAAGAAGAAATTGGGCGCTAAAAGGAGGCAGAGGGGAGAGGGAGTAAAAAAATGTCACTTTGCTTTTAACATGAAATTTAATTCTACTTATTCAGCTTGCCTACCAAAATGGGGAATGTGGCCTAGGCGACTGTACCTGATCAAAAAGCTGCGCACAGAGAGCTCGCTGGTTCGATATTTTGCCCAGTTAAGCTCTGCTAATTCTTGAAGCTGCTGATACTGCATTTTCTGGTGGTGCTCGTTAGCAGTTTGCTCGTGCACCAAGGCAGTGTATATTGGCACCAGCTGAGCCTCCTTGTGCAACAGTTCCATCAGAGGGTAGAGTGTCAGCTGATTTTGCTCCACCCTCTGCTGCATGTGACAGTGCCAGCCTTTAACTTTGTTGTTAGTTCAGATAGCCTGGCCAAATACGCTGATTTCTCTTATGCCATGCACTAGATTCTCTAGCCAAGTGCTGCTGACGTATTCAGCCAGGTCGAGCAGTTCCGGCAACTGCACCCTAGCAATAGTCTGGGCCAGGCCTTCTGCCATGTGTTCAGCTGGCAGATACGGCAGCGCCATTAGCATGCGGCAGAACTCCAGAGTGCCAGGATCAGCCAAGTAGGCTTGCTGGAGGCCCTGCTGCTGCACCTGACAGAAGATTGCTTGGCCATAGTGAAAGAGGCAGCCCTGCAATTTTGCATGGGAAAAAGAGTGTGCAGAGACTGCCATACAGCGGCTTCAAAATCCAGAACACAGGCCTCTGGCATGGCTTGACCAGCAACCAGGGTTCTCAGCACATTAAAAATGGCGTTGTAGTTGTGAATAGACTTGCCTGACATTATAGTGAAGACAAGCAGGACATTTTTTAGGTTCATTCCTTGGCGCAAGTAGCAGTTGATAGAGTACAACACAATGTCTTAAAAAAACAAAATCATGTGCATGTTGGGGGTGATGTGGGAGGGGAGGAGGGGTTTTGTTCTAACTTTGAAAACTTTTGTTTTATAGATGACGAAGTGTCCACAAGTCTAAGGGTCACTTCGTCATCCACCCTCTGAGATATTGGACAGATCGTCATCTGGATGACAAAGTTATAAGATGACAAAGTATCCAGGTACTGTTGTGTTTAGTTTGTGTATTCCCATTAAATGTTGCTACTATATTAAACTTTTTTATTATAACATATATCATGGTGTAGCTCAAAGTAATTGTTATTACTATGTTTTATGACTTTCCATTGAAGTCACAGTGTGACAGTGTCATTTTAACATCTTGCTAACTTTCTATCCAAAATCAATATTGTTATTATTATTATCATTATTACATTTTGGATTTTGCAAGTCTCATTTGCCTCAATTTTAGGGTCATTTGATAATTTTAAGCAAAGCCAACAGCTAAGCAAATATTTAAAACAAACCCTTTTAACAAAAAAAGTTTTAACAAAGTATTCAATACTATTTGATATTTAGTAGTTTATTTAAAAGATTTGTAAAAAAGAAAACAAAAAAACAATTTTTGCAAGCAACTTTTTTAAAATAAAAAAAGGAATATATAACTAGATGTATATATATACTGTAAAGTCATATAGATATGACACAACATATGACAATCACTTAAAACAAAAAATACAATACAATAGTAGATTTTTAATTTAAAAAAATATAAAACTACATATAGCATGCTAATAAATTATATGTAAATACCATATCCAAAAAGATCTCTGCGGATTTTTGCTAGAAACAAAATCACTAATTGTCTATGCCCATACATGCGCAACCTCCAAAATTCGGTTGGCCATGCAACTTAGTTTTAACAAAAATGCAACGTAAATTTTGGCCAAAAATGCGACTTACCAGGTACATGTAATAAAAAATGTAAAGCAAAATTAATGCAACTTTGGGTAAACGGCAGGAGTAACTATGACTGTATTATTAGGTCAAAATGCCTCGTCAGCTACTTAGTAATACTACTTTGGTATTTTTCGGGTGGGCATTTTTGCGACTTCCTTGATTGGCTGCCAAATCAGTCGGCCGACTCGGCCGACTGTTGCGCATGTAAGTCTATGCCTAATTTCAAAGTATAATTAGAGGTTAAAGTGCAAGCTTCTTTTCTTCTCATTTTAATTTTAAATAGCAGAAATTTCTATGAAAATTGGTTGTAACACTACACCTAAACTATATTTGATTTTCAAATTTAACTGTGGAATTTTAAAATTTAAGGTGTAAAGATATACTATGCATAAATAAAAACCCAGACTTACACTAAGTTTACAAACTTTACTATTTTGTATTTTGGTAGTTAGGCTTAGGTTTTTGTTTTATTATTATTAATAGTTAAGTTCCAACTGTATATCTTAGCTTCAGTATCAATTTAAATTGTATAGACACATTTGTAGTTCTTTTTTGTTATAGTTATAATGGTTGTAGTTAGGCCCCTATACTTATTCATGCACTAGCTTATTCTATTACTGCCTGTCTTTTGCTACTTTTCTTAGCCTCTCTATTGTCTATCTAGTCTATTCTTTTAGATATCTTTCTATTGCCTTTTTGGTTTTCCTTTTCTTTCACCTATTTTTCCTTGAATAAAGACATTTGCTATAGCTCCTTTTGTACTTGTGCTTCTTTTGCTGTCTAGCACAGTGATTTGGGCTCTCCATCTTCTCAACTAGAAGCTCTTAGTAGCATAGGTAGTGCTACCACCAGTTCCTTTAGGTCTTGGCCTTAGATGAGGTGAGCTTCCCATTGGAACAAAATAACCAATTCAACAAACTCAGCACAGCATGCAGATTTGAAGATTAATGAACAAGGTGTTCTGGTCAGCAGATCCTATTGGGCTTAGGGAATGGCTAGGAAGGCAGTGTTAGCCTCCTTTAGGCTTGGGCATCTAATCTTTAGTCAGGCGACAGATAGCTTAAATGGGAAACTAGATTAAGACAGAAGACTTAGGGGCTTAGAAAACAATAACAAAGTCTGGCAAACTAGACTAAAAAAGCACAATAAGAAGAAAAATCCTTGATAGAACCAAGGGTGAGGGGCGCATATTTATGGCAGGGAGTCCTCGCTATGCCAGTGTGCGCTAGACCTTGTTGTGGTTGTGACTCTGTTCTATTTTTAGAACTTATGTCACCCTCCCTTAGAGAAGGCAGGGTCTGTGGGTAAAGTGCATAGGGCTGCATGACTCAGTATCTATTTTTAGAAACATGAGTCACCTAAATTACCTTAGTAAACATGTTTAATACACTTTAGGACTTTGAGAAAACAAGACTTGTCAAGTGACTTGCTCACATGACAAGGGAAACAGGCCACTAGCGTGACCTCAGGACAGGAATGAAATGCAGAGCAGGCCACAGCAGAGAAGCTTGTGGCTATAAGCAAGAGTGCAAAGAAGAGGGGGCACCAGAGAACAGGCAGCAAAAAGGGAGAGAGGCTGTCCAGCCACAGTCAGCAACCCAGGGCAAGGACGAGGAAAGCTGCTGACAATAATGCAATGCCTAACACCAAACTAGCAGATCACTGCACTCCTTTCTTTGTTTGATGCCTATAGTATTTGAGCTGATCTCTAAAGATTCTTTCTCTTTCCTAATACCTTTTCTAACTTTACTCTAAACCTAGATGCATTTTCTTTTCCTTTTCTATGAAACCTTAAGCATTTTTGTAATATTTAATTTAAAAAATGAATGTCTTTATACTTTTCTTTCCTAGAGTCTAGCTCTTGCACCTATAGAGCAGTGTCATGTCACCCATGTGACCACTTTGATCTTGAGGCAAATTTTAAACCAACTTTTTTGAGTTGCCAAAGTTCATCAAGCATTATTATTGAGCTGGTTGCAATGCCAATTTTGATTTTACTATGTTCTTCCAATGTCCCATTTTCTATAATGGTTGCCCCTAGATATTTAAACTTAAAGATATTTAATCTATTCTAGTTCTTCTCTATCAATCATAATCCCTGGCTTGATTTTGTTTTTACCATTTCTTATTACTATTGTCTTGCTCTTTTTGTGCTGATTTCCATGACAAACATTTTTGAAATTCTGTCAAGCTTTGTTGTCATTTCTTTCAATTTTTATTTATCCTTGCCAATCAAATCATTCTTGTAAGCAAAGTTTTTTATATTCATTCCTCCATAGCTGATTCTAACCTTATCTAGTTCCTTTATGGTTTTTATCATTATCTATTCTAGGAAACAATTGAAAAGAGTAAGTGATAGGATATATCCTTATCTCATTCACACTTTTCCCTAAACCAGTCACTGCACTGATTGCCTACCATAACCTTGGTCTTAGATTCTTTATACAGTCATTTAATCTATGGTTATATCAAAAAAGTAACTATAAATCTTTAGTTATTGTTGTTATATTTGAGATAGTAATAAGATAATGAACTTATTTTCTAATAGGACTAATAATGACAAGTAAGAACTAATTTTAGATTAAACTAGTATATGGATTATTATTATATTTTATTTTATATAGCTATATGAGCTTATTTAAAAATATTTAGTCCTGCTATATGTCTTCCTATACTATGATATTTCTTATCATATTTATACTTGATAAACATAATAATTTCTGCAAATACTTATATACCCAATGCATATGTACATAATACTATTTATTGTTCTGTTCTATCACAATATTATTCATTGGTGTCTCCTATCAAATATTGTAAATATAATATTGTGTACATAATCATTGGTTATATTTTTAGAAAGAATTGTTCAATTAAACTCAATTAGATTAAGGTGTGTACCATAATATTGTCCAGTTATATATTGCCCCCACTTTTTTGATAGCAAAAGTTAGACACTTCACCTTGAATTATATTGGTATATCACTAGTACTGTATTGTATTCTATATTTTGAACCCAAAAAAGAATTATTTGTCTTTAACACATAAAATCAATAGTAGTCTATGCTTATAGTCCCCACCTTCCATTTAGATTCTTCTGTGTCATTTACTATAGGTAGATCTTATGGTTCTAGCTTTATAGAATGCTCAGTAATGCAGGCTAGCTTATAAAAAGGCCCTATAGTGTTGAAGAATTCAAATCATTCATTGAAAAATTAAGTTAAATATTAGAATTTTAATTAATTTTTTTCTATATACAATTGCATATGTCCTATGCCTAAAAACCATAAAATGGCATGGCTTAGTTCATTGGTTTTATGATCAATTTTATCATTCTTAGCTGACTGTGTAATAATATGTGTAATGGAGATGCTAAAATAGATTTATAAAACCAGAGCAAGCTGTGCCATGCATTTTCAGGTATAGGATTTTAAGTATAGGAAATGTATAATAATAAAAAGTTAATAAAGAATCATAATTTTCTAACAAAAGCTTTATAAATATCATAGAGCTACAAGAAAGCACAACAGATCAAAAAGCTGAACATTGGGTCTGCCTCCTATCAAAAGCAATAAAAATTTTTGTGATAGACAAATGAAAACTTTCTATCTTATTGTGTATTTTTGGTAGAAACCAGTCTCTCCTTAACATTTTCTAAAAACATAGATTTCCCATCTTTCTACTTGAGTAGTCCTTGGTTTTATCATCTAGATATAAACTATTTT
>NIVC01000927.1:274065-306731 GCA_002269645.1 Macrostomum lignano | reverse complement strand
TGAAAAAAGTACAAAGCTTTTATGATCTTGCCTTTCAAACAGCTGTAATTCGTCTCAATATTGCTACTACAAGTAGTCTGCTGGAACTTTTATAACCTACATTGTAGTAATTGTCACTATCACAGTATTGTAGGCAAAAATAAAAATAGTGATTAAAATACAAGAAATCTGCATTGGTTCGAGTACCAGCGTTTTTATCTTGAAAGCAATAGGAATCTGCTTCATACTTTGTTAGGTCATTTTTGTTTAAGCTCCATTGGCACAGTTGCGCTTTGCCAATACATCGGCCTTTAACAATTGGCTTCCTCCAACCAACTGAGATAAAGCATCGCTTGCTTCTCTTCAACTCCATTCCATTCCCGTCTTTCCTTGACTGATCGATTGGTTTGGCCTGCTGCAGGATTAATCGGCGATTCCAGGATCTGTACAGTTTATACCCTGTTTGCTAGTAGGTACTAAGTGGCCTGGGCGCATTCTTTCTTCGTCCAGTTTCTTCCAGGTCATTCCGACAGACGTCCCGTCTGCAACTGCTTTATGGCCGTCGCGCCATTACTGTCTGCCGTTATGCAATGCGTGTGCACCATTTTTGCCACCACCTGGGGCTGATGATCTATGCGTGTACCTCCTGGGTTACAGACGGCTCTGCGCGTCTACTTTGCAACTTGTTAAAAAATAAAATTCTTGAAGGACAAACTGCTGTATGAGAATGAGCATCACCACGTGTAGAAGCTTCCTGATATATATTGATGTACGAGTATTTGTGCCGGGCGTTAGAATACTATATGGCATTTTGCACGAATGGCATTTTCGTTATATAACAGCATACTAATATCATACTAGTAGCACTGACACCAACTTAGCGGTTACAGCACCATAACATTTAGGCCAAAGTGGGCGTTGAAGCATTGTGAGTTAACGATTCTCCAATCAAACCTTCTGAAACTCTCAAATCAAATCTCTTTGAATATCAAAGCAGAAAAATTTCGCTTCAGATCTGAGCTTCAAAGCTTTGTAGTTTAGTCTCTTTCTGCTTGCTAAGTAAGGGTTTGCGCCAATATCGCCAGTCCGCAAGACTCCATCCATCCAGCCTGGGCGGTCTCTTTTGTAGACAAAGAAAACATAGTTCGCATTGCAGCTGCAGATCAGCTGCTTCCTTCAATAAAAAATCCCCTCCCCCCAGTCCATCCTGGCGGCAGATGATGCGCGCGAGCTGCTAAGTATTTGAAAGACAAATAAAATTCAAGAATCTCTTCTTTAGAATTTCGTCGGGTCTAGAGTGGGACGGAAGTAAGTAGACTTTGGTATAAGTAGTATACATGTGTATAATAATAGATGGAAAAGGCGAAGGTTCGGTGCCGCTGCGCTGCATCCCTCTGGAATCTATTGATTTTTCCTCTCTCTCTCGTTGCTTTCCATACGTGGCTCGGACTGTCTGCTAGGCTAGTGCTGGACCAGACCAGCTGCGTTCACTGCTATTGGATGCCCGCTGGTTCTGTTGGATTCTGCAGATCTGCAGATCTCGGATGCGGTAGCTGCAGACCATCCGAATGGGGAGGGGGATGAGGGACAGCTGGCTCGAAGTAAAGAGAGGCTGGCCGAGGTTGGACGGCTGAGGGAAGGGTACCAGTCAAGCGGAGGGCGGGTAGACAGACAGGGTTCCAGGTTTGTTGCATTCCTATATTTCCCAGCCAGGTTCTTTGCCCCCCCTCGTCCTCGATCTCCCATGTAGCTTTTACACTTTCCCGAATTCAATTCTCCTAAAAAATTTTTGGTCCTCCCATCCGTTCGGTTTCTGTGGCACTTTTCTTTTCTTCTCCGAGGCTTTGCAACGGGAGGAGTCGCGGCTATAAGCAATTTCTGAGCTAAACTGCCCATTATATAACAATACATACAAATTTTAATATTAAGCACCTTTTTGTTTCGGCTTCAGCCACGCGGCAGTGCGTAAAGTCTCAATTCATTTGTGAATAAAAAATCCGTTCCCCCGTTGGTTTGATTTGTCCGGTTTTGAAAAGCATTTTTAACGCACAAGCTCTGTATAATAGTTAAAACAAATCAATTCTAAGCTGCACAAATATGACCAGTTCACCGCAGCAAGCTCAACAAGTGCCAAATAATTTGGCCGCCACTACGCCTATTGGCGATGGCGACCCAACAGACGTGACTGGTGAGTTTCTTAAAGAATAAGACATTTAAAGCAACCAAGCATCAGCACTGAAAGCAACTCCCCCCTTTAGCATTGGCATCTCAGCAATTCCCCCCTTTAGCATTGGCAGCATCTCAGCAATTCCCCCCTTTAGCATTGGCAGCATCTCAGCAATTCCCCCTTTAGCATTGGCAGCATCTCAGCAATTCCCCCTTTAGCATTGGCAGCATCTCAGCAATTCCCCCCTTTAGCATTGGCAGCATCTCAGCAATTCCCCCTTTAGCATTGGCAGCATCTCAGCAATTCCCCCCTTTAGCATTGGCAGCATCTCAGCAATTCCCCCTTTAGCATTGGAATCTCAGTATCTCAGCAATTCCCCCCCCCTTTAGCATTGGCATCTCAGCAATTCCCCCCCTCCCTTAGCAATGGCATCTCAATATCTCAACAATTCCCCCGTATGAGCAACAAGTGCATGATATGCCAACAGGCACCCGTGAAACACAATACCTACCAAACTCGTACATTATAGAAGCGTACATCTTTGACGATGATTGTTACGTACCAGCTTGCACGTGACGTCATTATGAGGGTTGGTTCTTTGGTTGAAGTTATCTATTTATTGCCGCAAGCACTACGGCAGGGCGGACTAGCGACAGGTCCGTGTGCATGCTTAGCTAACTAGACAGACTGAAGAATTCTGTTCTAACAAGAGTAGAGTTAAGACTGAAGCTTAAGGAATTCCAGTTTTGGGCCGCCATCTCTCGCGCTAACAAAGTTTCCTTCAGTTTTTCTTTCGTAACTAGTCATTATTTTCTTCTTTTATCACCGGCTTATCTGCCTCAAAAGATAAATAAGTTTTGTTTTAAAAAGGAAACGTTTTGTTTCTAGCTATGGGGCTCTGGAAAGCTAATTAACCTTTTTTTAAAGTTTATGCTGTGTTGCTGAAAAATCATTTATATGCAACATGTCCAATTGCGCTACTGTCAGTAGTTCTATATTTATCTATAATAATTGCATTTCGTTCATTTCAGACGCCCAGTCGTGCCTGTCCTACTTGAAGTCGCGCGAGGTTTTCCTCTACAAAATGATGGGCGACCCGGCGCACCGGTCTATGCTCTATTTTCTTGAGGTGCTCATGAATGTCGACTCGCCCGACGGCGTCCGCCTGACGTCGCTGTCGCAGCATTTCCACAGCCGGCACTTCACCCAAGACATGCGAGAGGCCGTGGCCTCGGCCGGCGGGCTCAAGCCCTTCCTGCAGAAATATCCGTCGCTGTTTCGAGTGAACGGCGAGTCCGTCTCTGCCGTTAGTCTGGACGGCGCACTCTCGCAGATCAGCGGCGATGCCGCGGCGACAGCGGCCTCGTCGTCTTCGTCGAGTTCGACGATGGCTGCCGCGGCTGCTCAAGCGGCTGCGGCGGCGGCGGCGGCTTCATCAACTGGCAGCGGCCGCTCGCAGCATCACAACGGCGGCCGCGCGCGACTCCATCGGTTCGAACAACTCGGCCAGGTCCGGCTCCGACGCGGCCGCCGCTTTGCACTCGGTTAGCGGCGATCCGAACGACTTCGCCCGCGAGACTGAGGCGGTCCGGTTCTTTCAGACCCGGCTTAGCCGGCGCGAGGACCGCTGGGTGCCAATTAAAAGCTTAGCCGGGCATCTCAGCCAGGCGCCGCCAGAGATTCGAGCCGTGGTGGGACCGCAGGCCGAGTTTGCCAGGTTTCTGGCCAGGCATCGGCACGTGTTCGAATTGCAAGGCGAGCTAGTTGGCTTGCGGGACACGTTTGCTGCGCACTGCCTGAGCGGCGGCAGCGGGGGCGGCGGCTCCTCGCAGCGGCACCAGCAGCAGCAGTTGCAGTCGAGGAATCGCGGCAGCGGCAACCTCGGCGGCGGCCTGCATCACTCGCAGTCGGCTCGAATGGCCCGGCCTAAGAGTCTCGTTATGCCAAGCTGCTCTGGCGATCAGCGTAGCTCAGGTGAGGCATCCTTTAGTAGCTATTCTCGGTCTCATAGATCAGAATATGGATCTCCTAGATCCGATTCTAGACCTACTAGATCCGATCCTAGACCTGCTGGATCCGATCCTAGACCTGCTGGATCCGATTCTAGACCTACTAGATCCGATTCTAGACCTACTAGATCCGATTCTAGACCTACTAGATCCGATTCTAGACCTACTAGATCCGATTCTAGACCTACTAGATCCGATTCTAGACCTACTAGATCCGATTCTAGACCTACTAGATCCGATTCTAGACCTACTAGATCCGATTCTAGACCTACTAGATCCGATTCAGACCTACTAGATCCGATTCAGACCTACTAGATCCGATTCTAGACCTACTAGATCCGATTCTAGATCTACTAGATCCGATTCTAGACCTACTAGATCCGATTCTAGACCTACTAGATCCGATTCTAGACCTACTAGATCCGATCCTAGACCTACTAGATCCGATCCTAGACCTACTAGATCCGATCCTAGGTCTACTAGATCCGATCCCCATTTCGTCTGTCAGAGCACTGCTATCAATACAGTTTAACACTGTCCCGATTGTCCAACCCGCAGGCAAGTCGCTGCCAACAACGCCAACATCAACAGCTGGCCCTGGCGGCAGCAGCGGCGGCGGCCTCTCCAGCAGCATCAGTGGCGGCGCCGGGCCAGTCAGCATGACGGCGGCCGAATACAAAACTGTCATGTTTCTGCGCAAAGTGCTCGAACGAAAGGGTGGCTTATTGTCCATACCGCAGCTGTTCTCCGTATTGTCTAGGTAATTCGGCTATTTTATAACTCTTTGTTTAGTGTAATGTAATAGATGGGCTTGCCGCTGGAGTTTACATTAGACTAGTTTACAGTAGAAATCAAATGGCTACATATATATACAGTGCTACGGATGCCATTGCGGTGGTTGCTTTTGCAGGCGTTTTCTGCGCAAATTCCAATCAGTTTTGGGATCGGGAGGGTTAGGGGAGGGGTTGGGCTGAAGTGGCGGCGCTGCAGCCTCTATGCAGCGGTTCACGTGATGCGAAGATGCGCATTCATTTAGTTGCCCCCCTCTCTCTCAGCCACTGGATTAGAGAGGCTTTAAGCTTCTAGATAGGAAAAGTTTTAAGCTACGTCAGTCTCTTACTGGAATTTTCCTGCACTTTATGCGCGTATGAATATACGGATTTTTGAAATAGCAGCACCTGGGTAACTGGGTAGCCAGGACTGGCATGACTCATTGCTGATGGTCTACGCATCTATGGACTGTTGAACCTTAGTCAAAAATGGAAACAAAAGCTGTCGATTTCTCCTCTCAGATCTTTCGTGTTGGAACGTGTCGAAGTTCGCTTAAATATTGTTGACAACGCGTTGTCCCAGCTTGAAATGCTGCCAGCTCGATGATGTCGCAGATTCTTTTACAGACATTGCTTAGCTGCGTTCTATTTTTTTCTAGAAATTTATTCGAACGCCTTTCGGTAGAGAAGACTTGCTAGTTTGTTCTTGAATACTCGATTCTTTCAGTTTCCCACTCCTATTCTCCGTTTCCATTGCCCCTGATTACGCCCTCCTGATTCTTCTTCTTCGTTTCAATCCTCCCCCTTTCCGCTCTTCTTCGTTTCAATCCTCCCCCTTTCCGCTCTTCTTCGTTTCCATCCTCCCCCTTTCCGCTCTTCTTCGTTTCAATCCTCCCCCTTTCCGCTCTTCTTCGTTTCAATCCTCCCCTTTTCCGCTCTTCTTTGTTTCAATCCTCCCCCTTTCCGCCCCCTTCTTTGTTTCAATCCTCCCCTTTCCGCCCCCTTCTTTGTTTCAATTCTTCTCTTTCTGCCCCTTTTATTTCCAATCCTCCCCTTTCCGCCCCTTTTAGTTTCAGTCCTCTCCTTTCCGCCCCTCTTATTTCCAATCCTCCCCTTTCCGCCCCTCTTAGTTTCAGTCCTCTCCTTTCCGCCCCCCTTCTTTGTTTCAATTCTTCTCTTTCCGCCCCTTTTATTTCCAATCCTCCCCTTTCCGCCCCGTTTAGTTTCAGTCCTCTTCTTTCCGCCCCCCTCTTTGTTCCAATCCTCCCCCTTTTCCACCCGCTCTCTCCGTCCGCCCCCTTCCCATGCCGATTCGAGCTCGCCAATGAAGCTCGCTTCCTGTTACTTTTATTCGGCCAGGTCCGGCGAAGGCGCCGAGCAGGCCCGCAATCTAATCGGCTGGACTCAGATCGAGCTGGAAGAATTCCTGCGCAAACAGTCCCTATTCTTCGACATTCACCCGGCCGACGGCTCAGTGTCCTGCCGGCGCGCCCAGAAGCTCAACATCATCATCACCGGCGGCCGGCGCTCCAACCGAGACGGCAAGTCCGGCGCCGGCGGCGGCTCTGCCGGCGTAGATCAAACCGCGCCCCGGACGCTGACCAATCGCCGCGGCCGAGTGTTCCACTGCGCCAGACTGTGGGGCATCATCGATCTGGGCCGGCACGAGCACGTGTTCTTTGACAAGTCCATCTTTAAACACGTGGACGATTTGCAGAAGCACTTTAAGGTGAACTAATTATACTAAGGCATTAATTCATTTTAGAATGCCATTTATAGTGGAATCCATCTTTTGGACTCCATCAGTTTTATTCCCTTCTTTACTCCACTTTCCACCCCTACCAGACATCCGCCCCTACGTTCCTCCGCTCCTCATATCCCCTTTTCGTCCGCTCCTGCCCTCCACCCCTTCATCCGCTCATCCGCCCCTTCATCCGCTCCTGCCCTCCACCCCTTAATCCACTCATCCGCTCCTTCATCCGCTCCTACTTACTTACTTACTTACTACTGACGGGGGGGCGCAGGAGCCGCGAGGCCCCTATCGCAACCCCAAAATAAAAGAGCACAAGGATTAACCTTGGGGGTGCGCCCAGTCCCCGCCTGTAGTCGGCAGGTTTGCAGTGGAGGCATCGGCGACCCTAATCTGGCCGGAGTCCCGGATGAAGGCGCGAAGGTCACGGATATTGTCCGGGGTGGTCAGCTCGTCCATCCGCTGGGGGTGGCCGAGGTATTTGTGCCGCGCCTTGTTGAAGTAAGGGCAGAAGGTGACGTGATGCTCCGCGGTCTCCTCTCCTATGCCACAGAAAGGACAGGTGGGAGGGCAACCGGTTTGCAACGATATATGTCTCTGGAAGAATCCATAGCCGGTTAGGACCATGCACATCTCCCTGAGGTCTGTTCTGTTAAGCGAAATCAGATAATCAGAGACTTTCCTGTTCAGGTTAGGCATGGCAGAGCGGGTCTGCCTGTACTCGGTGCAGCTGTACCAGTGGAGCTGGTGCTGCTGATGGAGCCACCTGTTGATATGGCGGGTGACTTGCGACCTGGGGGGGGGTAGCCTCATCAGACGGTGGTTGCCGTCTGGGTTGCTGCCCTCCTTGGCGAGAGAGTCCGCGAGCTCGTTGCCCAGGATGTTGCTGTGACCAGGTGTCCAGATAATTCTAATCCTGTTAAGGACTGAGAGGGATTGCACACTGCGGTGGCATTGATATACTGTAGCAGCGGAGATATTCTCAGTGGTTAAGGCCTTAATAGCGGCTTGGCTATCAGTGTAAAATTTAATATTGAAGTTATTAATATTCACCTGGAGCAGGTGCTGGGCGCACTGCTCAATGGCGCAAATTTCTGCTTGGAAAACCGAGGTGTTCTCACCGAGGTGCAGACTTTCCTGGAAGAGCATCTTACCCTCGTGGAAAATGACAATACCCGCTCCAGCGCGCCTCATCCGCTCCTATCCTCTGCCCCTCATATCCGCCCCTCCATCCGTATAATCTAGCCTATTTAACCGCCCCACTCCAGATGAACGAGATTCTGTACTTCAACGCCATCCTGGCGCCAAAGGAGAGCCGCGCTAAATGGCGCGCTACTCAGGTTTGGAAGGAGGCCGACCGAGCCGTGATGGAGCGCCTGTCCGGCGGAGCCCTGACCGCCGCCGCCTCGGCCGTCAAGAGTCCGCTGGGCCCCGAACCGCTGGACAGCCTCGAGCTGGCCGACGATATCAAATTCCTGTCCGACATTGACGAGACCGAGCTGCGCCGGGTGCTGCAGGACGACGCCGACAGTCGGACTAGCAGCTCCGTGCCGTCGCCTGTGCTGACGCCCGACCTCTCCGAAGGCAAGGATGAGCCGCCGCCGCCACCGCCGCATCAGCAGCCGCCGCAGCCGACGCCATCGCGTTCGACAAGCGGCGGCTGCTGCTCGCGTTGTCAGGCGCCAACTACGCCGGCCGCCTGTAACGGTGGTAGAAAAATGGTCACTATGGCAACGCAGACTCTTAGCACGGGCGAGATTATGGCTACTCAGATTTTTCACGATCCATGAGCTTTAGAGACACTTCGGTTGAAATGCTGAACTTCACCAGCTGTCTGCTGCTCTGGTTTTTATATGCTTCTGTGATCTGTGACCCCATTCTACAATGTCCTAGACTAAAACTCCAATCCACAATGTCTGGGAATCGAACCCCAAACTTCAATCTTGAGGAGTTTAACTCCAACCCATAATGTCTGGGAATCGAACCCCAAACTTCAATCTTGAGGAATTGAACTCCAACCCACAATGTCTGGGAATCGAACCCCAAACTTCAATCCTGGTAAATGAACTTCAACCCTCAATGTCTGGGAATCGAACCCCAAACTTCAATCTTGAGGAATTGAACTCCAACCCTCAATGTCTGGGAATCGAACCCCAAACTTCAATCCTGGGAAATGAACTTCAACCATCAATGTCTGGGAATCGAACCCCAAACTTCAATCTTGAGGAATTGAACTCCAACCCTCAATGTCTGGGAATCGAACCCCAAACTTCAATCCTGGGGAATTGAACTTCAATCCACAATGTCTGGGAATCGAACCCCAAACTTCAATCTTGAGGAATTGAACTCCAACCCACAATGTCTGGGAATCGAACCCCAAACTTCAATCTTAAGGAATTGAACTTCAACCCACAATGTCTGGGAATCGAACCCCAAACTTCAATCCTGAGGATTTTAACTCCAACCCATAATGTATGTCTTGAAATCGAACCCCAAACTTCAATCCTGGGAAATGAACTTCAACCCTCAATGTCTGGGAATCGAACCCCAAACTTCAATCTTAAGGAATTGAACTCCAACCCACAATGTCTGGGAATCGAACCCCAAACTTCAATCCTGAGGATTTTAACTCCAACCCATAATGTATGTCTTGAAATCGAACCCCAAACTTCAATCCTGGGAAATGAACTTCAACCCTCAATGTCTGGGAATCGAACCCCAAACTTCAATCTTGAGGAATTGAACTTCAACCCACAATGTCTGGGAATCGAACCCCAAACTTCAATCTTGAGGAATGAACTCCAACCCTCAATGTCGTGAAATGAGACTGCAAGAATTTCTCTTATTAAAAGGACAATCTGTACTTTTTACTTTTGCTAAAAGATGTCTATCAGTGACTGGTGGCGGCCCCTCATCTCGGAGGTGTGTGGCGTGTGTATTATATTAATTTAAACTAAATTTTACAACATTTTTGTACCTAACTGTTCAGTCAAAATTATAATTGGTACAGCAGCTGGCATATATCCTGTTTTTTAATTGCTGTTTTTCGCCATGCAGCACTGGGAATCTTCGCAAGCACAATCTCGCTGATCTATGCATCTTCAGCAGATCTCTGACTATCAAATAAAATATTTAAACAAAAAAGGCTTTGCACTTTTGCAACCGTTTCTTCTCTGGTGTATAAAAATTGTTTGTTATTTTTTGTTTTGCAAATTTTTATCTCATTTTTGCCCAGTTGGTTTTTGTTTGTTGAACTGCATTGCAACAAATCCGGAAGTGAAAATCATGTTGTTTTGTTATAAATTAACAAATTTAATGTGCAATTTTTTAACGCTTTCTTTGCCCTGGTAATAATAATAATAATAGTTATTATTATTTTTTATACAGCTTTATCTGCCTTGTGCGTTTTTTTGTTTTGTTATAATGATACTATATTTGTTTTACAGCGCTTGGCTCACCGATCTCCATTTCTCTGTGGTTCTCTTGTGGTTTTCAGTAAATCCTGCCTCCTAAAAATTTCTAATAATCGTAGTTTCCCGACCTACTTTGAGTAGTTTAAATGCATCGTACACACAAAGACACGGCGCGCGCTTTCTCACCTTCCGACATCAGTTTTCGTGTCTGTGTGTCTCCCCTCTCCGTGATTGCGTTACTGATGAAACTAATTAAATAAATTAATCAAACCGGCCTCTGTTGTGCCTGCTGTCGCCTTAAATAATTTTTATTTCTTTATATTTTCATAATTTGCCAATTCTGGTAACTCTTTCTGTTTTCATTGAACTCTAATTACCATTTTATAATTTAAATACCATTTTGAGGGTTTCTTGTAAAACTAACTGCACTACTGTCGCATCTCTCTCTAAGATAGTAGCATGTATGGAATATTACTAGCGTTATTTGGCATTTCTCCGTTTTGTATCGTTATTGAAAAAATCGGCATTGTCACAGAATTCATCTTGGTATTTAATAAATTTTTATTCATAATTAGATTTTCCTAATTAAGTGTCCTGACGGCACTGTTGGTTCTGGGTTCTCAAACTTTTTAAAATTTTATTTATACACACCTAGTTTTGTGCTACGATCGCTATTAAAAGTGCACCGCGTCCTCTCTTTTTCGTGCTGCCACATCTGCTTTAAAACATTAATATATCTGGCTTTGTAACAGATTTAGCTGCACTATATATGTGCGCATGATACTACTCTATTGTACTGAGCAATGCAAATCCTAACTTTATTTTAATTTATATTTATATGCTAATTGCTCTTGCTGCTTTTGCCCAGTCTGAATATGCGACGTGTTCATAGTCGCATACCGTATATAATATACAATTAGCCAAAAACAGCCCATGCAAGTCACTCACTTCTTTCAGATGGAGAATTAAAAATCTTTTGTCTGTGACATTTTCCTCACAATTTATTTCTTTCTCTATATACAGCTGCAATGAGACTCCGGCTAAGACATGAGAGTCTGGCTTAGAGATGAGAGTCTGGCTTAGAGATGGCAGTCTGGCTTAGAGATGGCAGTCTGGCTAAGAGATGAGAGTCTGGCTAAGAGGTGAGAGTCTGGCTAAGAGATGAGAGTCCGGCTAAGAAATGAAAGTCTGGCTAAGAGATGAGAGTCTGGCTTAGAGATGAGAGTCTGGCTTAGAGATGGCAGTCTGGCTAAGACATGAGAGTCTGGCTAAGAGATGACAATCTGGCTAAGAGATGAGAGTCTGGCTAAGAGGTGAGAGTCTGGCTAAGAGGTGAGAGTCTGGCTAAGAGGTGAGAGTCTGGCTAAGAGGTGAGAGTCTGGCTAAGAGGTGAGAGTCTGGCTAAGAGATGAGAGTCTGGCTAAGAGGTGAGAGTCTGGCTAAGAGATGAGAGTCTGGCTAAGAGATGAGAGTCTAGCTAAGAGGTGAGAGTCTGGCTAAGAGGTGAGAGTCTGGCTAAGAGATAAGAGTCTGGCTAAGAGGTGAGAGTCTGGCTAAGAGATGAGAGTCTGGCTGAGAGATAAGAGTCTGGCTAAGAGATGAGAGTCTGGCTAAGAGGTGAGAGTCTGGCTAAGAGATAAGAATCCGGCTAAGAGACCTGCTAGAGATGATTACAGTCCGGCTATACTCGTAGATGAGAATCCAGCTAAGAGATGAGTCCGGCTAAGCCTTTGAGTCATGGCATCTCAGCAACTTCTCGTTGAGTCATGGCATCTTAGCGACTCTCCCTTGATCCGTGGCACCTCAGCGTTCTCAGAATGCTAAAGCAGTTATCAGCAATGTTATACTTCGACTTGCGAAAGCAAAAGCATACTCCAGAGCTCATTTTTGAGAGCTAGATTCAATCTGAAATCTTGCAATACGCTTTGCTCAACTAACATCGCCTTAACAACCTATACTCGTAGCCTAGCTCACCTTTCAGTTCGTGCTCACTCAAAGGAAATTCTTGATGAAGAGCTTCTTGTCGAATTCTTAATTTTGCATCATAACCCCCCCCCCTCCCCAGCTCAGGCTCCGTTACCTACTCGAATATCGCTCGCTCGTCTCACTCTATCTGGCACGGCAACAACAGGCGGCTGCTTCGATCGGCCCCGCCCGAATCTGTCTTCTTCTTCTTCTTTTGAACTGCCGCAAGGGTCTGCAACTTCGACACCCCCATCCTATCCTCGATCCAACCCCCTTGTATACAAGCTGAAAGGAGAGAAAGGTTGCCAGGATTAATTGAGGAGCGGAAAGCGCAGAGAGAGAGAGAGAGAGAGAGAGAGAGAGAGAGAGAGAGAGAGAGAGAGAGAGAGAGAGAGAGACAGAGGTGAGGGCGGAGAGACTAGAACGCATGAGCAGCACCGGAGCATGAAGAAGAACAAGTGAAGCTGGGAGGTGGATAAGGTGAGCTCTATCTGCTAGTATATAACAGAGGCTTGAGGCCGGCCCGTGCCGCGCTCTGAAATATGGAGAAGAAGTAGCTAAAAGAGGATGGGGAAGAGGGCAGGGACAGGACAGCCGATGGGAGTTCCCTTGCCCGCGCCCTCTGCCAGCAAAAGAGATTTTTGAGCCAATGAAATCTGTCGAAGCAGAGCACGAGCAAGCGAAAGGACGAAACTGTTGTGAATTTGAGCAGTGCGCTGTGGGAGGCGGGTGGGGCCAGGAGAAAAAAGGGGAAACCCGGGCGGAGACGAAGGGATTTTTTAGGGATGCCGCGCGTTACGCCTCTCGGCAGATTCAGCCCGCAGTGAATTTGGCATCCATTGACAACTCGAATGGATGTTGGAGCTCTGGCGAAAGCCTGCGCCGACCTGACGCACAGCCTGCGCAGTCTGCGACGTCCGGGCAGCAGCAGCGGCAGCGGCGGAAACAACAGCGCCGGAAGCGTGGAAGCAGCGGGCCCGCCGCCATCCAGTCCCGTGGCGGCGCTGAAACTGCGCTTCTTCAACTTCGGCGGCGGGCAGCAGCAGCAGCAGCAAAAACAGCCGACATCGCCGCCGCCGCTGCAGCAGCAGCCTCGGCAGACGCCGCGCCACCATCGCCGCCATCTGGCCAGCGGATTACTTCACCGCTGCAATCAGCGGCCGTCCGCCCCGGACCCCGCCGAGCTGGCGTCAAGCGGCTGGCTGGCCGAGCGGCTGGCCGCCCACTGCAGCCCCTACGAGGCCGCCCGCCTCTGCCGCGTCTGTCCGGCCTGGCGGGACGCCCTCTACCGCCTGAGCTTCTGGCGCCACCTCCGCCTGCTGCTGCCGCTGCGTCTCGTCCCGCCCGAGGCCGCCGACTCAGACGCCGACTGGTCGGAGTCGATCGACCGACTCTTCGCCAGCATTGCCGAGCGTCGCATCGACTCGATCGGCTTCTCCGGCCTGACTGACGCCCACCTGGACAGCCTGCTGCCCCGGCTCGCCCACCTGGCCGGCCGGATTGCCGACCTGGCCGTCATCGATTCGCCTCTGACCGACTCCGGATTGGCCGCCCTGCTGGCCGCCGGCGGGCCGCTGGCCGCTCTGAGCCTCACCGGCTGCAACCGGCTGGCCGAGCCGACCGCGGCCGCTTGCCGCCTGCTGTCTGGCAGTCTCGCCAGCCTCTCCGTGTCCGACTGCGCCGGCCTCACCGACCAGAGCGTGGCGGCGCTGGCGGCCCGGCTCGGCTGCCTCAGGCGGCTGGAACTGCAGGGCTGCCACCTCACAGACTGCTGCCTGCCCTGCCTGGCCGACTGTCCGGCCGGGCTGCTCAGCCTCGACCTGCCCAGCTGCTGGGAGATCACCGACCGGGGCGCCGCATCGCTGGCCGCTGCTCTGCCCGGCCTTCGGCGGCTCTGCCTGAACGGCTGCTCCAAGCTGACAGATGAAGCCGTTGACGCGCTGGCCGACGGGATGCGGCAGCTGCGCGAGCTGGACTTGGGCTGGTGCGCCCGCCTGACGGATGTGGCGCTGGAGTGCATCGCCTGCGATCTGACACAGCTGGAGGCTCTGTGGCTGGACAGGTGGGCCGGGGTGACAGTCTTGTGTCAGGAGGGAAGGAGCCGGGTTGACAGTCTTGTGTCAGGAGGGAAGGAGCCGGGTTGACAGTCTTGTGTCAGGAGGGAAGGAGCCGGGTTGATAGTATTGTGTCCGGAGGGAAGGAGCCGGGTTGACAGTCTTGTGTCAGGAGGGAAGGAGCCGAGTTGACAGTATTGTGTCAGGAGGGAAGGAGCCGGGTTGACAGTCTTGTGTCAGGAGGGAAGGAGCCGGGTTGACAGTCTTGTGTCAGGAGGGAAGGAGCCGGGTTGACTGTCTTGTGTCAGGAGGGAAGGAGCCGGGTTGACAGTCTTGTGTCAGGAGGGAAGGAGCCGGGTTGACAGTCTTGTGTCAGGAGGGAAGGAGCCGGGTTGACAGTCTTGTGTCAGGAGGGAAGGAGCCGGGTTGACAGTCTTGTGTCAGGAGGGAAGGAGCCGGGTTGACAGTCTTGTGTCAGGAGGGAAGGAGCCGGGTTGACAGTATTGTGTCAGGAGGGAAGGAGCCGGGTTGACAGTCTTGTGTCAGGAGGGAAGGAGCCGGGTTGACAGTCTTGTGTCAGGAGGGAAGGAGCCGGGTTGACAGTCTTGTGTTAGGAGGGAAGGAGCCGGGTGACAGTCTTGTGTCAGGAGTGAAGGAGCCGGGTTGACAGTCTTGTGTCAGGAGTGAAGGAGCCGGGTTGACAGTCTTGTGTCAGGAGGGAAGGAGCCGGGTTGACAGTCTTGTGTCAGGAGGGAAGGAGCCGGGTTGACAGTCTTGTGTCAGGAGGGAAGGAGCCGGGTTGACAGTCTTGTGTCCGGAGTGAAGGAGCCGGGTTGACAGTCTTGTGTCAGGAGGGAAGGAGCCGGGTTGACAGTCTTGTGTCAGGAGGTAAGGAGCCGGGTTGACAGTCTTGTGTCAGGAGGGAAGGAGCCGGGTTGATAGTATTGTGTCAGGAGGTTGGGAATTTGATGACAGTCTTGTGTCGGGAGCGGAAGCGAAGTGAGAAACACACACGAGTATAAAGAAGCCACACTAGGAAATACTAGATGTAAGGAAGGATGTGAAGTTTTCAAATAATAAGCGCAAAGCAAAAGAAATGAAATTTGTCCAGTGAGCTGAGCTGGGATTTTAGGAAAGTTGCAATGTCTAATTACTGTTGATGTGACAGTGAGGCATGTGAGTGTGCATATGAGCAACACAACAGATGTGCTCAATTACAGCAATTAGCCACTGTCAAGCAGTTTGCTTCAGCAAGCAAATTACAGCCTTTGTTGGCTGCGGCCCTTTGGGTTGAATGCCTGTTCATGAGGCGGCAGTTAGAGCCGGCTGATGGGCCCTCAGCAGAGCAACCGCTGGTTTGACTACTTTCTTGGGCCGTCGTTTTTAATTTGACTCTTGAAAGTTTTTTCTCCTTTGTTGGGGGGGGATCTAGCTTTTATCTACTGATGTTGCTGACTTGTGAGCGATGTGTTCTGACAGACAGACAGACAGACAGACACAGACAGACAGACAGACAGACAGACAGACACACACACACACAGACAGACAGACAGACAGACAGACAGACAGACAGACAGACAGACAGACAGACAGACAGAAAGGCAGACAGACAGACAGACAGACACACACACACACAGACAGACAGACAGACAGACAGACAGACAGACAGACAGACAGACAGACAGACAGACAGACAGACACACACACAGACAGACAGACAGACAGACAGACAGACAGACAGACACACACACAGACACACACACAGACAGACACACACACAGACAGACAGACAGACAGACAGACACACACACAGACAGACAGACAGACAGACAGACAGACAGACAGACAGACAGACAGACAGACAGACAGACAGACAGACAGACAGACAGACAGACAGACAGACAGACAGACAGACCGACAGACATTCCGGATTAAAAATGTTTAACCCCGCCAATCGCAGGTGTCCGGCCATCTCGGACATCGGAGTTGGTTACCTGTCCACTATGCCGAAGCTGCGCCTGCTCAGCCTTCGCTGGTGCTCCGGCCTCAGCGACACCGCAGTCAGACACGCCACCGGGATTCGAACTCTGACCCAGCTCTCACTGTCAGGTAAGAAATGCCGATCTCGAGTTTGCCAATCTCGAAATACCTGTAAATATCCGTGAAATTCTGTAAAGGACTGCATGTATTCGTAACTAGCCTTTGAATGTCAGTAACTGTCTGTAAATTACTGTATTTGCCGTTACTTACAAGCTATCTCTAATTATATCTAAATGCCTGTAAAAGTCTGTAAATATTTTCAATCAGTAAAAGGTTGTACGAGCGTAGATATCTCTAAATAACTGTGAAAGTCTGTAGATATCCGTAAATATCTGTGAAACACTGTAATTGTCTGTAAAAGTTTGTAAATACCTGTAACAGTTTTTAGACATCTCTAACTACCTGTGAAACACTGTAATTGTCTGTAGAAGTCTGTATCCCTGACCCAGCCTCTTGAGTTCATCAGTAGCTTTCCACCGACTCACATCAGAGAGTCACATGAAGCAGCTGGGCAGCCGGTTCCAGAATTGCCACAAGACAGCAGAAGGTGACACGGCAGTTTCCTCTCCCGCTCCATCATCCCCTGGCTGCGGGGTGAACTATTTTCGTCAGTAGAATTAAGCAACCCACCCAGAATTCCAGAGTTACTTCTCGCTTCCTTTACCACGAGTCCTCTAGTCCTCTCCCCTTAAGATAAAATTGAATTTCGTGGTCGCCTCTAACTAGCCACCAACCGGTAGCCACCGACCGGTAGCCATCAACCGGTAGTCACCAACCGGTAGCCACCAACCGGTAGCCACCAACCGGTAGCCACCAACCGGTAGCCATCAACCGGTAGCCACCAACCGGTAGCCACCAACCGGTAGCCACCAACCGGTAGCCACCAACCGGTAGTCACCAACCGGTAGCCATCAACCGGTAGCCACCAACCGGTAGCCATCAACCGGTAGCCACCAACCGGTAGCCACCAACCGGTGGCCACCAACCGGTAGCCACCAACCGGTAACCAATTAGTAAACCCTCCACCGGTAACCCTCAACCGGTAGCCATCAACCGGAAATCCTCAACCGGCAATCATCAACCAGTAGCCACCAACCGGTAACCACCAACCGGTTTCCCCCACCCCACAGGCGTCACCAAGGTCACTGAGGACGGCCTGTGCCACCTGATCCGGGCGCGCCGCCTGCAGTCCCTGGAGCTGACCAACTGCGCCGCGGCCAGTCGTGGAATTCGAAATTACCTTCAGCTACAGCTGCCCCATTGCCGAATATACTACTAACCCGAGGCGCTGGTGTACTAGTAACTTATGTCTTATCTGTTGTTGTCGTGTTAATTCATGTTAAAAAATACTGCACTTTCAGTAGTATAAATCACCACTGATCAATTTCGTCAGGTTGCTAATCGGATATATTTTTAATTTAATTTCTAAAAGCTCTACTAACAGTAGCATTGAGCGAGTATTGCAACAATTTTAAAGTAAAAAAATAAACCCGGAAAATTATTATACTTTTCGTTGTCGATAGAATTAAATAAACAAAATTTGTTATTTTTTTGTGCGTCTCGTTTATTTATTCGACATTGAATCATTTGTACACTTGTCAGCAATTTCTGTAAATAATTCTTTGCGATTTTCAATTGCACAAATTAAATAACTTTTTTTAAATTTCAGCTCTTTAAGCCACTATTAGATAGGGGCTGGGGAAAATTAGCTTGAAAATATGAATATAGAGAATAATACACTATTAGCAAATACTACTGAATGTGTTACTGGCTAGAACTATCAGCAGCATCCTCTATGTGAAGAGGGTAAAATATTACATTCAATCGATCATTGCACTAAGCTCTGTTTTAGGCAGGCGGTCAGCACTCGAATTCTTTGTTAGTCAGGCACCTCAGATCGTTCATGAGGCCGTCAAGAGTCTTTGTCATATCCTCGGTTGACAGCACGAACTAAAATGGGCACAAGTGAGGTTTGGATGCTTTATAACATAGAGCATGTACACCATTGAGCATGTACATGTACACCATAGAGCATGTAACATGTACACCATAGAGCATGTACACCATAAAGCATGTACACCATAGAGCATGTACACCATAGAGCATGTACACCATAGAGCATGTACACCATAGAGCATGTACACCATAGAGCATGTACACCATAGAGCATGTACACCATAGAGCATGTACACCATAGAGCATGTACACCATAGAGCATGTACACCATAGAGCATGTACACCATAGAGCATGTACACCATAGAGCATGTACACCATAGAGCATGTACACCATAGAGCATGTACACCATAGAGCATGTACACCATAGAGCATGTACACCATAGAGCATGTACACCATAGAGCATGTACACCATACAGCATACACAGTACACCATACGCTCGTACAGAAAACACTTATCTACATTATGGAACATGATCACCGATGGTACATACACTTCTTGACGTCTCACTGTCGAATGTGGATCCGCCGCCGCCGCCTCCACCAGCGCCGCCTCCGTTATACGCGCCGCTGAGGCCACCGCCGCTGCCACCGCCGCCGCCGCTGCCTCCGTTGCCGCCGTGCAGGCTGCGCGATGGACGGGCAACGGGCGGGTTGAGAATGTCCGGCGTTACGTTGACTGAGCGACCGTTGCCTAGCGACGCCAGCATGAGCGTCGGTGCAGCTGTAGACGCCGCCGCCGCCGCCGCCGATGTAGACGGACGTCGCTTGGATGGCGAACCAATAGAAGAGCTGAGACTCGAGTGCGGGCTGGACAGCTTGCCTGCTTGCGAGTGGGAACGAGTGAGGGTGTAGCTTGTTTAGTTGTGTGCGGTGTAGCTTCCCCACACAGCAGCCATGTACATTAACGCCCCCTCACGACACCAATGTACATTGACGCCCCCCTCACGACACCAATGTACATTAACGCCCCCTCACGACACCAATGTACATTGACGCCCCCCTCACGACACCAATGTACATTGACGCCCCCCTCACGACACCAATGTACATTGACACCACCCTCACGACACCAATGTACATTGACACCACCCTCACGACACCAATGTACATTGACACCCCCCTCACGACACCAATGTACATTGACGCCCCCTCTAGACACCAATTTACATTGACACCCCCCTCTCGACACCAATGTACATTGACGCCCCCTCTAGACACCAATTTACATTGACACCCCCCTCTCGACACCAATGTACATTGACACCCCCCTCACGACACCAATGTACATTGACACCCCCCTCACGACACCAATGTACATTGACGCCCCCTCACGACACCAATGTACATTGACACCCCCTCATGACACCAATGTACATTGACGCCCCCTCTCGACACCAATGTACATTGACACCACCCTCACGACACCAATGTACATTGACAACCCCTCACGACACCAATGTACATTGACGCCCCCTCACGACACCAATGTACATTGACACCCCCCTCACGACACCAATGTACATTGACACCCTCTCATGACACCAATGTACATTGACACCCCCCTCACGACACCAATGTACATTGACACCCCCTCATGACACCAATGTACATTGACACCCCCCTCTCGACACCAATGTACATTGACACCACCCTCACGACACCAATGTACATTGACAACCCCTCACGACACCAATGTACATTGACGCCCCCTCACGACACCAATATACATTGACACCCCCCTCACGACACCAATGTACATTGACACCCTCTCATGACACCAATGTACATTGACACCCCCCTCACGACACCAATGTACATTGACGCCCCCTCTCGACACCAATGTACAACGAGAACCCCCACAGCAGCCCATGTACACCGAGGCCGCGGCTCACCCGAGCTGAAGTCGGGCGCGTCAACTCGCGGCGGCGAGGCGAGGCCTCTCGACGAAGCCCCGATGGCAGCAGCAGCAGCGCCTGGCTGGTAGGACGGCGGCGTCCCCGGCGGGTAAAGCCCGGAGCTGGAGATGTTCCTAAAGTGTCCCGGTGGGTTCGGCGACGCGCCGCCCGGATGATCGAGCAGCAGCGGCTCGCCCATGAAGCCGCGCCCGCCTCCGAGGCCGAGGTGGCCGCCGCCCAGGTGGTGCGGCGGGTGCACCGAGCTCCGGCCGAACGGTCCACCTACAGGGCCGTCAGCGCCACGGCCCGCCTGTGGAAGGTGCCGCAGCTCCAGGCAGTTCTCCGACCGGCGGCAGAGGTCTGGCGTCTGTTGCTGGTGCTGCAGCTGGTGCTGGCCTCCGCCTGTCGAAATCAGCAGCGCCGCCGCCTGCGCGTCTGGCGAATTCTTGCCGGAACGAGCTCGCGGCGAGCCCGGGTGCCGCTGATTGGCTGCCGCCTCTTGACCAATCAGGCTCGCCTCCTCCTTGGCCGCCCGGTCCGCCTGTCTGCGCCGGCGGCCGCCGCCTCCTCCGGTGCCGCCCGCTGCCTCGCCGCTTCGACAGAGGCAAACGGTTGCTATGGCAACAATCAGGAGCACAATCGCTAGGCCGAATCCGCCGCCGATGACGAACCACAGCTTCCGGTCGCTCTCGGAATCCGGCGAGCTGGCCGCTTGCAGAGGGGGGTCGGCTGAAAAAGTAAGTTTAGCTACGCTATGGTATCGATATTGTTGCTGAACTAAAGCTTGACCATTCACTTTATGCTTACATTGGGATCCTGATCCTGCAATTGCGTCAAGCACCATGCCGCCGCCGTATCCGTTTGCTGCGGGTTGGCAGTTTAAAGAATAACAAGCTTGATAGGCTGATGCAGTGCTAAACTGCTATCCTAGCCCCCATTTATCACCTCATTCCACAGCCACCTCACTCCGCAGCCACCTCACTCCGCCAGCCACCTCACTCCGCAGCCACCTCACTCCGCAGCCACCTCACTCCGCAGCCACCTCACTCCGCAGCCACCTCACTCCGCAACCACCTCACTCCGCCAGCCACCTCACTCCGCCAGCCACCTCACTCCGCAGCCACCTCACTCCGCAGCCACCTCACTCCGCAACCACCTCACTCCGCCAGCCACCTCACTCCGCCAGCCAACTCACTCCGCCAGCCACCTCACTCCGCAGCCACCTCACTCCGCAACCACCTCACTCCGCAGCCACCTCACTCCGCAGCCACCTCACTCCGCAGCCACCTCACTCCGCAACCACCTCACTCCGCAGCCACCTCACTCCGCAACCACCTCACTCCGCAGCCACCTCACTCCGCAGCCACCTCACTCCGCCAGCCACCTCACTCCGCAGCCACCTCACTCCGCAACCACCTCACTCCGCAGCCACCTCACTCCGCAGCCACCTCACTCCGCAGCCACCTCACTCCGCAGCCACCTCACTCCGCAACCACCTCACTCCGCAGCCACCTCACTCCGCAACCACCTCACTCCGCAGCCACCTCACTCCTCGAACTCACCATCCGGCGTCATAAATGCTGTCAAGTTGGTGGCCGGCCCGACGCCCGCCTGGTTCTCGGCGCGCACCTTGAACACATACAGACTGGACTGCTGCAGACCGGTGACAACAATTTGAGTCTCCTTAGCCGCGGCGTTGCGGCTGATGAACTGACCGCCGTGAGGAGCGTAGTACACTGTGTAGCCAGTCAGCGGCCCGTTCGGCTCCAGCGGCGGCCGCCAGGTGAGCAGCACGGAGCCGGACAGGCTGGTGCGGGCCACCCGCAGCTCCAGTGGCGGCGTGCCCGGCGGCTCAGCCTTGGTGACGAAGGTGGCCACCATGCTGAAGTCGCTCTGCATGTAGCCCAGGTGGCAGCGGATCCTGGCCGCGTAGGCGGTGAACGGGCGCAGCTGGGACAGCCGCAGTCGAAGCCCCGTCGTGTTGAATCGGCGCGGTTTCGCGTCAACGACAGCCGAGGACGATCTGGACGAGGTGGCATCCTCGGCGAGTTCGACTTCGTAAAGGCGGCCGGCCGCGTCCGAGCCGGGCAGGCCGAGGTCCCGGTCTGTCCAGCTGACCACCGCTGTACGGCCGTCCATGACGGTGGCCTTCACGTTCAGCGGGACGCTGGGCGACTGCCGGTCGTCTGCGGAAATTCGCGAGAGTACAGATCTGTGGGAGCTGACAGGGCCAGTGTGACTAACAGGAAGAGCCAGTGTGAGCTGACAGGAAGGGCCAGTCTGAGCTGACACACTTCTGTCAGTCAGGGTCTGTAGAGCTGACACACTTCTGTCAGTCAGGGTCTGTAGAGCTGGCACACTTCTGTCAGTCAGGGTCAGTGTGAGCTGACACACTTCTGTCAGTCAAGGTCAGTGTGAGATGACACACTTCTGTCAGTCAGGGTCAGTGTGAGCTGACACACTTCCGTCAGTCAGGGTCAGTGTGAGCTGACACACTTCCGTCAGTCAGGGTCTGTGTGAGCTGACACACTTCCGTCAGTCAGGGTCAGTGTGAGCTGACACACTTCTGTCAGTCAGGGTCAGTGTGAGCTGACACACTTCTGTCAGTCAGGGTCAGTGTGAGCTGACACACTTCTGTCAGTCAGGGTCAGTGTGAGCTGACACACTTCCGTCAGTCAGGGTCAGTGTGAGCTGACACACTTCTGTCAGTCAGGGTCAGTGTGAGCTGACACACTTCTGTCAGTCAGGGTCAGTGTGAGCTGACACACTTCCGTCAGTCAGGGTCTGTGTGAGCTGACACACTTCTGTCAGTCAGGGTCAGTGTGAGCTGACACACTTCTGTCAGTCAAGGTCAGTGTGAGATGACACACTTCTGTCAGTCAGGGTCAGTGTGAGCTGACACACTTCTGTCAGTCAGGGTCAGTGTGAGCTGACACACTTCCGTCAGTCAGGGTCTGTGTGAGCTGACACACTTCCGTCAGTCAGGGTCTGTGTGAGCTGACACACTTCTGTCAGTCAGGGTCAGTGTGAGCTGACACACTTCTGTCAGTCAGGGTCAGTGTGAGCTGACACACTTCTGTCAGTCAGGGTCAGTGTGAGCTGACACACTTCTGTCAGTCAGGGTCAGTGTGAGCTGACACACTTCCGTCAGTCAGGGTCTGTGTGAGCTGACACACTTCCGTCAGTCAGGGTCAGTGTGAGCTGACACACTTCTGTCAGTCAGGGTCAGTGTGAGCTGACACACTTCCGTCAGTCAGGGTCTGTGTGAGCTGACACACTTCTGTCAGTCAGGGTCAGTGTGAGCTGACACACTTCTGTCAGTCAGGGTCAGTGTGAGCTGACACACTTCTGTCAGTCAGGGGTCAGTGGGAGCTGACACACTATTGAGACCAGCTCGCTTTCCAGCTAAATACATGCAGATTATAAGTAGTATATAAGTTTTTTCGTAACCTACACCGAAATTTAAGAAAAGCCAATAACTCATTCTGTAGATTGGTTCACTAAATTGGCTATTTCTCTCCCCGAAAAGAAATTTGTCGGGGCCAGAATAAAAACGGACAAAACGCTTAAAGCATATGGATTTGAACTTGTTGGTGCTGGGTTGCGTTCAGTTTAATTGCGCTTCTAAAAGTACAAGTGCACCAGCAGACTTTGTCTGGTATACATCGGTAGTTTCGTAGAAGAAAAATTTGTGCTCTGACGACAACAGAAAACGGTTTAAATAAAAAAAACGATACTCATACTTACAAGTTTGACCACCTGTAAATGAAGCATACGGGCAGGTTTGGTAATTGATGTTTGCATTGATAATATTGCAATTATATATTCATATTCGCACCACATTGTTGTTTAATGCATTTAAACGTAACAGGAATGTCTAATATTTATGGTTGCTGATAGTAGTAGCATTCGCAATAAAATGGGATAAATGAGTCACTGTACTTTATAATACAGCTCTGATTTGATTGGGTACCTAAGGGTCAGACAGGAGTGGCACCTGTTAGACAGGAGTGTCAACTGTTAGACAGGAGTGTCAACTGTTAGACAGGAGAGTCACCTGTTAGACAGGAGTGTCACATGTTAGACAGGAGAGTCACCTGTTAGACAGGAGTGTCACCTGTTAGACAGGAGAGTCACCTGTTAGACAGGAGTGTCAACTGTTAGACAGGAGTGTCACCTGTTAGACAGGAGAGTCACCTGTTAGACAGGAGTGTCACCTGTTAGACAGGAGTGTCACCTGTTAGACAGGAGAGTCACCTGTTAGACAGGAGTGTCACATGTTAGACAGGAGTGTCACCTGTTAGACAGGAGAGTCACCTGTTAGACAGGAGTGTCACCTGTTAGACAGGAGAGTCACCTGTTAGACAGGAGAGTCACCTGTTAGACAGGAGTGTCACCTGTTAGACAGGAGAGTCACCTGTTAGACAGGAGAGTCACCTGTTAGACAGGAGTGTCACCTGTTAGACAGGAGAGTCACCTGTTAGACAGGAGTGTCACATGTTAGACAGGAGAGTCACCTGTTAGACAGGAGAGTCACCTGTTAGACAGGAGTATCCCCAGCTAGAAATATTATCAACGAAGAAGAGCCATGGAGGCTGACAGCATACATGAGCGTAGATTAACAATATTCATGCTACCATTCAAAATGAAATATTTACGCCGCTAACTAATTAAAGACAGTCATGCGCGCAATAACGTTACTGTGAGTAGTATAAATAGCTCTCTAGACAAGATTTTAATAGTTTAAATATTTTCTTACGGGTCCCGCTCTGGGTTTTCTCGTGCAGTGGCGTCTCCGCCTGGACTCCGTCTTTGATGGCCACAATGGTGATGAAGTAGTACTGGTTGGGCACTGCAATGCAGGGTTAGTAAAGCGGTTACTGACTGCTGCGGGAGGGGCTGAGCGCGCCTCGACCCCTGGTTCGATTTCGTGCGAGGTCAGATTAATTTTTGGGCGTTTTTTAGCACAAAAGTTGGCCAGGGGGTTGTAGTGCGATTCGCACCCATAAGGGCCGAGCCCCAAGGCACACAGATTGTACATGTTTGACGATTAGAGAGTCAGGGGCTGCTGTACACCCTGTGTGAGCGAGTGTATGAGTGCGTGTGCTCAGAAGTCAGCGGACTGGGCAGAAGTGCAACTGAGTTCCCCATGCATTCCATCTGCAACAACACTGGGATTGTGTTTGCACTACCTGACTAAATATTGACCAGAATTATTCAACTTCCTCATATTCAAAGTCTCGCCTCTGCACTTGTTCCTAATGGATATTGTCTGATGAACATTTTTGACAAAATAATTTGAATGTCAATCAAATTTTGCGTTGAAATTTACTTTGTTTATCATCATTTCAAGCAGGCGCGCTCGTAATTTGAAAATTTTGTGATTTTTTAGACTGTAGACGAGTTTTATTTCTTGTTTATAGTGCTTTCAGCATCAACCCTGGCGTCTCATGCAGGTTCGACCCTTTCCCGTACGCCCGAGTCAAGGACTACTGTAGTACCTCTCTCTGCTATAGTGGTCCTTGGCACGAGTATTAGCTATTTCAGTAGATTTTCAAATCCTACCCTGGAATTTCTGTCTTATTCTTAGATTTTTAAATCTCACCATGAGATTCCAAAATCTTGCCATGAGATTCCAAAACCTCACCTTGCAATTTCAAAATCACAACATGAGATTCCAAAATCTTGCCATAAGATTACAAAATCTCACTTTGCGATTCCAAAATCATAACATGAGATTTTTAAGTCTTACCTTGCGATTCTAAAATCACAAAGTCTCACTATAAGATTCCAAAATCTCACATGAGATTCCAAAATCTCACCGTGAAGTTCCAAAATCTCGCAATGAGATTCCGAAATCTCACCTTGCAATTTCAAAATCACAACATGAGATTCCAAAATTTCACCATGAGATTCTAAATTCTCACCATAAAATTCCAAAATCTTATCTTGCGGTTCCATTATCTCACCATGAGATTCCAAAATAATGAGACCATGAGATTCCAAAATCATGAGACCACGAGATTCCAAAATCATGAGACCACGAGATTCCAAAATCATGAGACCATGAGATTCCAAAATCATGAGACCATGAGATTCCAAAATCATGAGACCATGAGATTCCAAAATCTCACTTGAGGTTCCAAAATTTCACTTGAGATTCCAAAATCACAACATGAGATTCCCAAATCTCATTAGAGATTCCAAAATCTCACCTTGTGATTCCAAAAGCTCACCATGATATTCCAAAATCTCACTATTAGATTCCAAAATCTCACTATTAGATTCCAAAATCTCACTATTAGATTCCAAAATCTCCTTATGAGAAGCCAAAAAGCTCTAAAATTTGCGAGTTCTCACCGAGATTCCGAATCTGATAGGCGTCCTGGTCGCCGGAGATTTCGCCAGCCAGCCTCTCCTTGGGCAGCTGGCTGCCATAGTAGATGACGTACTTGTCGGGGATCACCAGGGCAGACGGTCGCGTCCAGGACAGCAGGATGGAGTCCCGCTTGCCGATGGCGGTCACATCCTTGGGCCGGATTCGGATCTTCTCCGGCAGCGGCACGTCTCCGTGAAGCTGCGACTCGGTATTCTGGTCGCGCAGTCCTGAGCGGTCCGGGCGGGAGGCCTCGGCTTGGACTTTTCAAAGGCAGTCTTCCTCTTCTTCCTCCCATTGATCCCCAAGCTTCCTTCATCTCTAAACTCTCCAGTTCACAAAATTTCCATCCCAATCTTTAGTATTTCCTATCCATCCCCGAACTACCCCATCCCATACCCGAAATTCCTCATCTCAAAACTATCCCATACTCAAACTTCCCCATTCCAAACTATCCCATACTCAAACTTCCCTATCCCAAAACTATCCCATATCCGAACTTCCCCATTCCAAACTATCCCATACTCAAACTTCCCCATTCCAAACTATCCCATACTCAAACTTCCCCATTCCAAACTATCCCATACTCAAACTTCCCTATCCCAAAACTATCCCATATCCGAACTTCCCTATCCCAAAACTATCCCATACTCAAACTTCCCCATTCCAAACTATCCCATACCGGAACTTCCCCATCCAAAACTATCCCATACCCGAAATTCCCTATCCCAAAACTATCCCATACTCAAACTTCCCCATTCCAAACTATCCCATACCGGAACTTCCCCATCCAAAACTATCCCATACCCAAAATTCCCTATCCCAAAACTATCCCATACTCAAACTTCCCCATTCCAAACTATCCCATACCCGAACTTCCCCATCCAAAACTATCCCATACCCGAAATTCCCTATCCCAAAACTATCCCATACTCTAACTTCCCCATTCCAAACTATCCCATACTCAAACTTCCCCATTCCAAACTATCCCATACCCGAACTTCCCCATCCAAAACTATCCCATACCCGAAATTCCCTATCCCAAAACTATCCCATACTCAAACTTCCCCATTCCAAACTATCCCATACTCAAACTTCCCTATCCCAAAACTATCCCATACTCAAACTTCCCCATCCCAAAACTATCCCATACCCGAACTTCCCCATCCCACAGACTCTCCCACCCACTCACTAGCAGGCCGTAATCTGTAGGCACCGGGCAGGGTGCTGAACACCAGCCAGCGGGTGAACCTGCCGGTTCCATTGACAGTCCTGGCGGCCACTTGAGCAGCGTAGCGTCTCAACGGCTTCAGTCCGGCCAGCCGGTGAGTCAGCTGATCGCCCGGCACGGTCACTTTGTACACCGCGCCATCGACGATGCTTTCATCGTCGTCATCGCCAATGTCGGCATCTTCACCGAGCGCGGTCGCCGAGACGTCGGACTCGGCCGGCAGCTCCCGGTAGCGGATCCGGTAGCCAACCAGGAGTCCATTGCGACCCGGCAGCGGCGGCGGCAGCCAGGTGAGCTGGGCGCCGGAGCTCGCGCCCACAGCGGTGAAATTCGATGGGCTCCGGTTCGGCCTGGCCGAGGGAGTCCGCAGGCTCAGCATGGCCGGACGGGACTGGCCGAAGTCAGACAGGACAGTGGCCAGCAGGCGGTAGCGTCGGTGCGGGTGGACCCGCAGGCGAAGGCCCTCGGCTGGCGGCGAGCAGGTGGCGTTGAACTGCCTGTCCGACTGCAGCGTCAGGTCGCGGAGCTGCAGACTGCGCGGTGGGCGAGGAGGTTCGGAATGGGTCCTTGGTGCTGCCTCTTTTGTTCTAGGTTCCTTCGGTGTTGAAGTTCTTTGATGCTAGGGTCTTTCGTTGCTAGGGTCCTTTGTTGTTAGGGTCCATTGTTGCTTGGGTCCTTTGTTGCTAGGGTATTTCGGTGCTAGTGTCCCTTGTTGCTACGATCCCTTGTTGCTAGGGTCCTTTGTTGCTAGGGTCCTTTGTTGCTAGGGTCCTTTGTTGCTAGGGTCCTTTGTTGCTAGGGTCCTTTATTGCTAGGGTGTTTTGTTGCTAGGGTCCTTTGTTGCTAGGATCTTTTGTTGCTAGGGTCCTTTGTTGCTACGGTCCTTCGTTGCTAGGGTCCTTTGTTGCTAGGGTCCTTTGTTGCTAGGGTCCTTTATTGCTAGGGTGTTTTGTTGCTAGGGTCCTTTGTTGCTAGGATCTTTTGTTGCTAGGGTCCTTTGTTGCTACGGTCCTTCGTTGCTAGGGTCCTTTGTTGCTAGGGTCCTTTGTTGCTAGGGTCCTTTATTGCTAGGGTGTTTTGTTGCTAGGGTCCTTTGTTGCTAGGATCTTTTGTTGCTAGGGTCCTTTGTTGCTACGGTCCTTCGTTGCTAGGATCCTTTGTTGCTAGGGTCCTTCGTTGCTAGGGTCCTTCGGTGCTAAGGCTCAGCATATTCCTACTTAAAGCAACAATTTCCAATCTCCATCAGTCTGAATTTGAAAGTCCAGATTGCTAGCAATGCAGAGCGCCACTCGATGTCAATCCCAAATGACGGCAGTATTGGGAAAATCGAATCTAAAACTGCGTGAATGATCGAGAGGCTGATTCCTAGCCAGTCAATTTTTAAAAAATCTAGCCTGCACATTTTTAAGCTCCTTACAGCCTCATACAGTTTCAGAGTCCGCACTCCACAGCGAAGGCCACTCGAGTGTCCAGTGGAGAGTGAGCTGAGAAGGAAGGGGCCGAGGGGGACTTCCCAGAGTCCTGTTCCACAGAAATTCTAGCGAGTCATTGATGCCAAAGAGAGAGGGGAAGGGAGATGATGAGGCAGAGAAGCTGGAGCACTCAAAAAAATCCCTCCCAAAAGCAGGATGAGTCAGTCATGCGGCACAATTTTCTTCTCCATGAAAAAGCAGCCGAAGCTGCCTTGCCCAGTTATAAAAAGCAAAGCTCTCTTTCTCTCTACCAGAGCCGACTCATGCCATAAGCTCTCGCATTATGGTGTGTGTTTGCAATTAATTATCCATGATAATTGGAGGTCAAATGAGAATTTAGCAATCAGCTAGAAGAATCCAATATTTCGGATACTTAAAGATATAATGTTTGTTCTGCTCATTGGATAGACTAGCAATCCAGTTCATAAACTATCTAGATAATAACAAACTGTTTATTATAACCCGGCCTTAGTGCTTGAACTAGACTAGTAATCCATGAGCTACATTAAAAATCCATTAGCTACATTAGCAATCCATGAGCTACATTAGCAATCCATGAGCTGCATTAGCAATCCATGAGCTGCATTAGCAATCCATGAGCTGCATTAGCAATCCATGAGCTACATTAGCAATAATAAATCCAAGTCCAGCAACTCACAGCACCACTAAGCAGTCGGACGCTGCCGCAGGCGGGTCCCAGGAGATTTGGAGATCAGTCGAATTCGCAGCCAGGACCCGAAAACTTCGAACCGGATCCGGTGACGGAGCTGCCAGGTTGGCGTTGAAGGAGGGCGGTTGGAAACGGGTTGCGATGTAAAAGACCTCACTGACCCTCACTGACTCTCACTGACCCTCACCAAACCCTTATGGACACAGCCACTTGACTCAGCCAACACTGCAGAAACACCCATCCACTACCACATGGACTTCTGTGGTAGTGGATGTGGTCTGTGGACTTCTGTGGTCTGTGGACTTCTGTCTCAGCCACTCAGCCACTTAGTCACTCAGCCACTTGAATAAGCCATTACGCAGGGACATTCAGCCATCACCGAAGGGTCTCTCAGCCACTTGAATCAGCGAGCCGTGTCACTCAGCCACTTGACTCAGCCACCACCGCAGGGTCACTCAGCCACCACCGCAGGGTCACTCAGCCACCACCGCAGGGTCACTCAGCCACCACCGCAGGGTCACTCAGCCACCACCGCAGGGTCACTCAGCCACCACCGCAGGGTCACTCAGCCACCACCGCAGGGTCACTCAGCCACCACCGCAGGGTCACTCAGCCGCCACCGCAGGGTCACTCAGCCACCACCGCAGGGTCACTCAGCCACCACCGCAGGGTCACTCAGCCACCACCGCAGGGTCACTCAGCCACCACCGCAGGGTCACTCAGCCACCACCGCAGGGTCACTCAGCCACTTGACTGGGTCACTCAGCCACACTCACCGGCCCTCTCAGTACGGAAGGTCATCACGGCAGGCCGGCTTCGCAGCTGATCACTGGAGCCCTGAGCGGACACCTGTACGGTGTAGGCGGTGTCAGGCTGCAGACCGGAGATGATGTAGCCAGTCTCCTTGGTGACAAATGATAGCCGCCTGTCAGGATGGAATTTCCGGTTTTGAACATCAAAGCTTTCTTGTTGAGGATTATTGATTTTCTGCAAAGCAACAGCCGCTGCCGGCAGCAGAGCCAGCAAAAGCAGAGGCGGCAACCACATTAAAGGATTGGCTTCTATTATTTAGTAAAATGATTCAGTATATTGCTGTCTAGAAGCCAGCTGGTGAAGAAGATGCAGAAAATCTGCAACATACGATAATATAGACATTGTGCACAGACAGGAATTTCTAGTCCAGGGGTTCAGACGCCAATGATAGGCGCAATTTCAAGTTGGTGGGCACTGCTTTGGACCAATCAAATGTCAGCTCGTGAATTCTCTATACTGGATAGTGTTGCTCCCCCCGATGCTAAAATAATGTACAGGTTCTTTTGCATCTGGTTGCACAGTCTAATGAATCCGGCGGGAACTGGGAAATAGGATATGAGAGATGAGAGACAGGATATGAGAGATGAGAGACGGAGTATGAGAGATGAGAGACGGGACATGAGAGATGAGAGACAGGATATGAGAGATGAGAGACAGGATATGAGAGATGAGAGACAGGATATGAGAGATGAGAGACAGGATATAAGCGATGAGATATAGGATATTAGAGATGAGAGACAGGATATAAGCGATGAGATATAGGATATTAGAGATGAGAGACAGGATATAAGCGATGAGATATAGGATATGAGAGATGAGAGACAGGATATGAGAGATGAGAGACAGGATATGAGAGAAGAGAGACAGGATATGAGAGAGGAGAGACAGGACAGCACAATAGTGACTGAGCGGCACAAAAGTATGCTCCTGCACACACTGTAGCAGTCGTCTGGTCGGTCTGTATTCGATTCACAATACTATAGTGCAATTTTTCAGCAGCTTTTTTGAGGCAGGCGCTTTGGGGGGAAGAGGGCGGGGGGATTAGCCCTGAGCAATGACGCGAGTTAAGGAAGTGTGCGGCCACTTTTGAGCGGACCTGTCGTGACCCTCCGTAATCCGTCGGCCGTAGGGGGGGGGGGCGCAGCGGGGATCGCGCGTGTTGCCAGAGATTACCGCAGACAGGCTTCGCGACAGCTTGGCAACTAGCTATTCGAATTAATTTCTTCTTTTCCCACTCACTCTCTCTATCGTTCGAGACTCTAAAGCCCCCCCCCCCTTGTCGGCGGAGAAGAGCAAAACCTGCTGCTGCCTGCACAAAAGATTTCGACATGCCAGCGGATTCCCAGAGTATTTGAGGAGGAGATTAAATAAGAGGATTTTAAGCTGACAGCGAAGAATTAGGAAAATTTGACAAAGAAAAAGACTGGCTGAAAATTCAAGCACGGGACTCGAGACAGCTTGATATGCCGGACAATGCGGGGAGAGAGGCGGAGGGGGAGAGAGGGAGAGAGGGAGACAGGGAGACAGGGAGGGAGGGAGAGAGGGAGAGAGGGAGACAGGGAGAGAGGGAGGGAGAGAGAGGGAGAGAGGGAGACAGGGAGACAGGGAGGGAGGGAGAGAGGGAGAGAGGGAGACAGGGAGACAGGGAGGGAGGGAGAGAGGGAGAGAGGGAGACAGGGAGACAGGGAGGGAGGGAGAGAGGGAGAGAGGGAGACAGGGAGACAGGGAGGGAGGGAGAGAGGGAGAGAGGGAGACAGGGAGACAGGGAGAGACAGGGAGAGAGGGAGACAGGGCGAGAGGAAGGGAAGGAGAAAGAGGGGGAGAGGGAGGGAGGGAGAGAGGGAGAGAGGGAGAGAGGGAGAGAGGGAGAGAGGAGAGAGGGAGAGAGGAGAAGAGGGGGAGAGGGAGGAGGGAGAGAGGGAGAGAGGGAGAGAGGGGGAGAGGGAGGGAGGGAGAAGGAGAGAGAGGGAGAGAGGGAGAGAGGGAGAGAGGGGAGAGCAGGGAGGAGGGAGAGAGGGGAGAGGAGGGAGGGAGAGAGGAGAGAGGAGAGAGGGGAGAGGGAGGGAGGAGACAGGGAGACAGGGAGGGAGGAGAGAGGGAGAG
>NIVC01000927.1:84619-272472 GCA_002269645.1 Macrostomum lignano | reverse complement strand
AGAGAGAGGTAGATAGAGTAGAGAGGTAGATAGAGTAGAGAGGCAGATAGAGGGGAGAGAGGCAGATAGAGGGGAGAGAGGCAGATAGAGGAAAGAGAGGCAGATGGAGGGGAGAGAGGAGATGCGAGGGGAGAGAGGCAGATAGAGGGGAGAGAGGCAGATAGAGGAGAGAGAGGCAGATAGAGGAGAGAGAGGCAGATAGAGGAGAGAGAGGCAGATGGAGGGGAGAGAGGCAGATGGAGGGGAGAGAGGCAGATAGAGGGGAGAGAGGCAGATAGAGGAGAGAGAGGCAGATAGAGGAGAGAGAGGCAGATAGAGGAGAGAGAGGCAGATAGAGGAAAGAGAGGCAGATGGAGGGGAGAGAGGCAGATAGAGGAAAGAGAGGCAGATGGAGGGGAGAGAGGCAGATGGAGGGGAGAGAGGCAGATAGAGGGGAGAGAGGCAGATAGAGGAGAGAGAGGCAGATAGAGGAGAGAGAGGCAGATAGAGGAGAGAGAGGCAGATAGAGGGGAGAGAGGCAGATAGAGGGGAGAGAGGCAGATAGAGGGGAGAGAGGCAGATAGAGGAGAGAGAGGCAGATAGAGGAGAGAGAGGCAGATAGAGGAGAGAGAGGCAGATAGAGGAGAGAGAGGCAGATGGAGGGGAGAGAGGCAGATGGAGGGGAGAGAGGCAGATGGAGGGGAGAGAGGCAGATGGAGGGGAGAGAGGCAGATGGAGGGGAGAGAGGCAGATGGAGGGGAGAGAGGCAGATAGAGGAAAGAGAGGCAGATAGAGGAGAGAGAGGCAGATAGAGGGGAGAGAGGCAGATAGAGGAAAGAGAGGCACTCGTAGATATAGAAGACAGGTAGGCAGATAGAGGAGAGAGAGGCAGATAGAGGGGAGAGAGGCAGATAGAGGGGAGAGAGGCAGATAGAGGAAAGAGAGGCACTCGTAGATATAGAAGACAGGTAGGCAGATAGAGGAGAGAGAGGCAGATAGAGGGGAGAGAGGCAGATAGAGGGGAGAGAGGCAGATAGAGGAAAGAGAGGCACTCGTAGATATAGAAGACAGGTAAGCAGATAGAGGGGAGAGAGGCAGATAGAGGAGAGAGAGGCAGATAGAGGGGAGAGAGGCACTCGTAGATATAGAAGACAGGTAAGCAGATAGAGGGGAGAGAGGCAGATAGAGGGGAGAGAGGCACTCGTAGATATAGCAGACAGGTAGGCAGATGGAGGGAGAAGTGACAGAGTCACAGAAGGGAGAGTGATAGAGAGAGAACTGAAGAAAAGTACTTGAGGGAGACATTGGAAGCAGGAGACAGGATTTCAGCCAGCCGGGAGCCACGCGAAGAATGTGACACTTATTGTAGTTATCCCTCCCTAATAATGTATCGTTACGTGTATTTTTATTTAATCCCAATTTGCTACAAAGCGAGAATCAAAAACTCCTACAAGCTGCTTTCGGAGCAACAGAAACTGAACAAGGCCCACCTCATGACCCTGCCTTCAACCCCGATTTGTATTGATTGATACAAATCTCAATTTTTGCTGCCAGGCAGCGAACACTCCACGCAATATGGCGAATATGGATTCAAGCTTTTGGTTCGAAATCGGGCCTGGATGGGAACGGTATGACACTATGGGGAATTTGCGTGGCACGGTATGGGATAAAGCTTTGGGTTGTGAAAGGGTCGATTTTGGGAAATTGAGGGAAGTATGGATAGGGAAAATGAGTGAAAGAGAAATTATGAAGAGAACGGGGATAGTAGGTTAGATGAGAGGTAGGGAAACTGCTTAGAGATGGGTAGAGTTGGCGTTTGAAGAAGTAGAGATTGGGGAGCGAAATGCGGGACAGTGATAGATATGGAGATGGGAACATGGATAGATATGGAGATGGGAACATGGATAGATATGGAGATGGGAACATGGATAGATATGGAGATGGGAACATGGATAGATATGGAGATGGGAACATGGATAGGTATGGAGATGGGAACATGGATAGATATGGAGATGGGAACATGGATAGATATGGAGATGGGAACATGGATAGATATGGAGATGGGAACATGAATAGATATGGAGATGGGAACATGGATATGAATGGAGATGGAAGAAAGGAGAGTGGAGGGTTAAAAGAAGTGGAGGTGAGAAGGATGGTGAGATGGTGAGAGGGACAGAGCTAGAAGGAGAGGGGAGAGGGAGAGAGGTGGAAAGAGGGGGAGAGAGGTGGAAAGAGGGGGAGAGAGGTGGAAAGAGACGGGGAGGGAAAGAGGTGAAGCCGGAGGGGGAGATGTTGAGGTAGAGGGGGAGGGAGAGAGGTGAAGCCGGAGGGGGAGATGTTGAGACAGAGGGGGAGGGAAAGAGGTGAAGCCGGAGGGGGAGATGTTGAGGCAGAGGGGGAGGGAGAGAGGTGGAGCCGGAGGGGGAGATGTTGAGGTAGAGGGGGAGGGAGAGAGGTGGAGCCGGAGGGGGAGATGTTGAGGCAGAGGGGGAGGGAGAGAGGTGGAGCCGGATGGGAAGATGTTGAGGTAGAGGGGGAGGGAGAGAGGTGGAGCCGGATGGGGAGATGTTGAGGCAGAGGGGGAGGGAGAGAGGTGAAGCCGGAGGGGGAGATGTTGAGGCAGAGGGGAGATGTGGAGGCAGATGAGAGATGTAGGCAGATGGGAGATGTGAAGGCAGAGGGGAGAGGTGGAGGCAGAGGGGGATGTGTGGAGGCAGAGGGGAGAGGTGGAGGCAGATGGGAGAGGTGGAGGCAGAGGGGGATATGTGGAGGCAGAGGGGAGAGGTGGAGGCAGATGGGAGATGTGGAGGCAGAGGGGAGATGTGGAAACAGAGGGGGGAGGGGGAGATTTGGAAGGAGAGGTAGATCGGTGGAGGGAGACGTAAGAAAAGTAAAGGAAGGGTGGGACACAGATAATAGATCAATAGAGACACAGGGAGAGACACAGAGAGGGAGAAATGCGAGGTGGCTTGAAACTAAAAAGTTCCTTCTGTTATCAAATGAACTGATACGAGTAACAACAAGGGCCCTGTATTTCCTTAGTCCCTATAGAGGCTGGGGAGAACTGGGATGGGTCCAATAATGGGATTAATGTCCTTCCAAGGTGATTGGGGGGGGGAACGATTCTGGCCAAGAATGGGAGCACCGCGTATGCGAGTCTACAAGGGCTGGGAGATAGGGGAGACAAAAATAGGGGACAAAATCCCTAACAAGGACCCCCCACCCTAAAGTGGAAAATTCTGGGACTAAAGCTTTGAATTAGGATTTGACAATAGCTGCACAGGAAGCTGGCGCTAGAATACTCTGAGAGCAAGTGCGCAGCTCCATCACACAAAGCTGAATTCTCTTATGTTAATGATAATGGTAATGAACATGAGACAGTGCTACACAATAATAAGCATAAGGGAGTGATATTGGGAGAGGCAGGTAGGGTAGGGGGGACGGAGAAAGAACAGGGGGAGACAGGGGGAGACATGGGAGACAGGGGAGACAGTGGAGACAGGGGAGACAGGGGAGACAGTGGAGACAGGAGAGACAGGGGAGACAGGGGAGACAGAGGAGACAGAGGAGACAGGGGAGACAGGGGAGACAGGGGAGACAGGGGAGACAGAGGAGACAGGGGAGACAGGGGAGACAGGGGAGACAGGGGAGACAGAGGAGACAGAGGAGACAGGGGAGACAGGGGAGACAGGGGAGACAGGGGAGACAGGGGAGACAGAGGAGACAGAGGAGACAGGGGAGACAGAGGAGACAGGGGAGACAGTGGAGACAGGGGAGACAGGGGAGACAGGGGAGACAGGGGAGACAGGGGAGACAGGGGAGACAGGGGAGACAGGGGAGACAGGGGAGACAGGGGAGACAGAGGAGACAGAGGAGACAGGGGAGACAGAGGAGACAGTGGAGACAGGAGAGACAGGGGAGACAGAGGAGACAGGGGAGACAGGGGAGACAGAGGAGACAGGGGAGACAGAGGAGACAGTGGAGACAGGAGAGACAGGGGAGACAGAGGAGACAGGGGAGACAGGGGAGACAGAGGAGACAGTGGAGACAGGAGAGACAGGGGAGACAGAGGAGACAGGGGAGACAGGGGAGACAGAGGAGACAGGGAGACAGAGGAGACAGGGGAGACAGGGGAGACAGAGGAGACAGGGGAGACAGGGGAGACAGGGGAGACAGGGGAGATAGGGGAGACAGGGGAGACAGGGGAGACAGAGGAGACAGGGAGACAGGGAGACAGGGGAGACAGGGGAGACAGGGGAGATAGGGGAGACAGGGGAGACAGAGGAGACAGGGAGACAGGGAGACAGGGGAGACAGGAGAGACAGGGGAGATAGGGGAGACAGGGGAGACAGGGGAGACAGAGGAGACAGGGAGACAGGGAGACAGGGGAGACAGGGGAGACAGGGGAGATAGGGGAGACAGGGGAGACAGAGGAGACAGGGAGACAGGGGAGACAGGGGAGATAGGGGAGACAGGGGAGACAGGGGAGACAGAGGAGACAGGGAGACAGGGAGACAGGGGAGACAGGGGAGACAGGGGAGATAGGGGAGACAGGGGAGACAGGGGAGACAGAGGAGACAGGGGAGACAGAGGAGACAGAGGAGACAGGGGAGACAGAGAAGACAGAACAGACCGGACACAATAGGGAAGCCTCGGCAGAGAGGTCAAGTCAGGTCAGCAATGACAAAGATAGCCCAGCTGATCTGCAAGCAAAGCAATATTGATATTTTGCACATTGCATTTAACAGCGCCAGCCAGACCAAAAAGAAGTGCTGCAGCCGCTGGGGACCTCCAAAGCTGCTCGGTTCTCTCTGCAGTAGGGCGGTGTGTGGCGGATTCGCACCTGAAGAAATCTTTCCCCTTCTAATATTCAAATTAATGCTTTGGCCCAGCTGCGGCGGACAGCTGAAAGGAGCAAAAAAAGTAAGAAAGAACCCGAGAGAGGTTGCTAGGTGAGAGGCAGTCTGGGATCTTAGGTTAAATTGGGCCCAGGGGCCGGTGGTAGAGTGTGACTCATCCTATATCATCATCAGGTACTGCTGGGCAATATTTCATTCAGACAAAATTCTCCCCCAAGGTAAACTCGAGGCCATCCAGGTGTTGCAAAGACAGTCTGCCGAATGGTAGCCCTCGTTTTTATGACCTGTTTCTCATCTGTTTTTATCGATATTCTGCGAGCTATAAGTGCATTCACACTTAACCACACGGAATGAACTGATGGCTCCGAATGATCACCGGAATGAACTGATGGCTCCGAATGATCACCGAAATGAACTGATGGCTCCGAATGATCACCGGAATGAACTGATAGCCCCGAATGATCACCGGAATGAACTGATGGCTCCGAATGATCACCGGAATGAACTGATGGCTCCGAATGATCACCGAAATGAACTGATGGTTCTGAATGATCACCGGAATGAACTGATGGTACTGAATGATCACCGGAATGAACTGATGGTTCTGAATGATCACCGGAATGAACTGATGGCTCCGAATGATCACCGGAATGAACTGATAGCCCCGAATGATCACCGGAATGAACTGATGGTTCTGAATGATCACCGGAATGAACTGATGGGTCCGAATGATCACTGGAATGAACTGATGGTTCTGAATAATCACCGGAATGAACTGATGGTTCTGAATGATCACCGGAATGAACTGATGGCTCCGAATAATCACCGGAATGAACTGATGGCTCCGAATGATCACCGGAATGAACTGATGGTTCTGAATGATCACCGGAATGAACTGATGGTTCTGAATGATCACCGGAATGAACTGATGGCTCCGAATGATCACCGGAATGAACTGATGGTTCTGAATGATCACCGGAATGAACTGATGGCTCCGAATGATCACCGGAATGAACTGATGGTTCTGAATAATCACCGGAATGAACTGATGGTTCTGAATAATCACCGGAATGAACTGATGGTTCTGAATGATCACCGGAATGAACTGATGGTTCTGAATGATCACCGGAATGAACTGATGGTTCTGAATGATCACCGGAATGAACTGATGGCTCCGAATGATCACCGGAATGAACTGGTGGGTCCGAATGATCACCGGAATGAACTGATGTTTCTGAATGATCACTGGAATGAACTGATGGCTCCGAATGATCACCGGAATGAACTGATGGCTCCGAATGATCACCGGAATGAACTGGTGGGTCCGAATGATCACCGGAATGAACTGGTGACTCCAAATGATCACCGGAATAAACTGGTGACTCCAAATGATCACCGGAATGAACTGATGGTTCTGAATGATCACCGGAATGAACTGATAGCCCTGAATGACAACCGGAAGTCCAGAAAAAGGAAAAAACCTGTCCAACTGAATGCATTCTAAAACTTTACTGCAGGCGGAAGCAGTATTCATAGAAAAATCGCTATCACACTTCGCCTCGCCTTTAATTATAGTCAAGGTGTCAGCGGCGTCGGCATAAGCTAAGCCTCTTTTAGTAGGTGTGATTTTTGCGATGCACAGAACAGGGTGAACTGCCTGCCCTCTGCTGCGCGCGGATCCCCTTTTCGCGCCTCTGCAATCAATCAATTTGGTTTCAGGCTGAAATAATCCCATCATATCCCACGATTCGGCCCCTGACCGCAGCCTTAAAGAGGCTGATACGAGGGAAGAATTCGCTGCCCGGCCTCAATAAAATGCCGATCCTTACACCCAAGGAGAAAACCGTGCGCATTCATAGAGGATGCTGGAGCTTTGGCATAGAAAATCAATACGCAAAACGAGTGCATTTAGCCTGCAATCCTCGCCTATTGTCCCATCAATCTTTACTGTGAATACCCACCAGTAGGCTAACAATTCGGTATTGAATATGCACACTTTATGAGCCAAGTAGATCGGACACCCCCACCCACCCTGTGTTTGGCTCGAGCTGTGCGGCCACTTTGATATTTGGCAGGGTTATATATAATACTTGTGAGTAGCAAATTAATATGGTGTGTACCAATCCACCACGCAAATCTACCCTACAAAATCTACCACAAAAGTCTACCACAACCAATCTACTACACCGATCTACCACCGCACCAATCTACTACACCGATCTACCACCGCACCAATCTACTACACCGATCTACCACACCAATCTACTACACCGATCTACCACACCAATCTACTACACCGATCTACCACCGCACCAATCTACTACACCGATCTACCACACCAATCTACCATGACAATCTACCACATAAATCCACCACAACAATCTAAGAAAACAATCTACCATGTACAGTATACAACAATATATCAACTAAACCAGCTTGCTATCAAGCGGCCACCAACCCTCCAGCAAGGCTATACCTTGACGAATCCTCAGGCAGCAGCTCAATAAAGAAACTGTTCCAAGTTCTGCCGCCGCCTGCCACCGCCGGGGCCTGCCACTCCAGCTGGCAGAAGTCTGTGCCCAGCTGGTAATACCGCAGATTGGTCGGACTGTCCGGCTGCGAGAACAGACCGCCCCGTCTGGGCGGCTGTCCGCCTATGGCCGACTCTGCAGAGAAAAAAACAGAGTTTGACTGTGACTGAGCCTGCGATAGGGGCCATAGACACATTCTGACTGTGACTGAGCCTGCGATACGGGCCATAGACACATTCTAACTGTGACTGAGCCTGAGATACGGGCCATAGACACATTCTGACTGTAACTGGGCCTGAGATACGGGCCATAGACACATTCTAACTGTAACTGGGCCTGAGATACGGGCCATAGACACATTCTGACTGTAACTGGGCCTGAGATACGGGCCATAGACACATTCTGACTGTAACTGGGCCTGAGATACGGGCCATAGACACATTCTGACTGTAACTGGGCCTGAGATACGGGCCATAGACACATTCTGACTGTGACTGAGCCTGAGATACGGGCCATAGACACATTTCTGACTCTGACTGAGCCTGAGATAGGGGCCATAGACACATTCTGACTGTGACTGAGCCTGAGATAGGGGCCATAGACACATTCTGACTGTGACTGAGCCTGAGATAGGGGCCATAGACACAAGCTGATTGAAACGTAGACAAGGACCAAGGCCGCATTTTGGCTGAAACAGATGACGAGATACATAAGGGCCATTTTTGTACAGGTGTGTGAGCTATATGCCGATGGTGGATAAGCTTTGCAACACATCTTTCCATATTGTGCAGCTAAGCATGGCATAGAATTGCAGTTCCAGTCCTGTAGTGGTGCAGCCGTCTGTGAATTACTAAGCAAAGGAAAGAATCTAAAACATATCAGCTAGAACGGCCTTGGGTGGGTTATTATTCACACCTCTCTGCTCTTAGCCAGCTTAATAGCTTCCCACTGCCTGGGTGGCAGCATGAATTAATGATCAGCTTAATGCCGCCATGGATACTCCACTCTGGCTAGTGAATAGTTTCAATAAAATAAAACTGAATAGGCGCCTCCTGTGATTGATGGCATTGTTAGACTCTAGATGCTAAATGCAATACCAAATAGAAGCTTGCTGTTCTTTTTCAATAATAGCCCTAAATACATAATATCCATCTACTTAAATTTTTTTTAATTTTCTCGGCTTGCTACTGTAAGTAGGCATGTTGCACATTTTAATAATGAAATAATAAAATATGAACTAGGTCACACACACGTAGCTTCCAAGTTCTTATCAGCTTTTGAAGCATTCCCAAAGCGGCCTCAGACACATTCCCAAAGCGGCCTCAGACACATTCCCAAAGCGGCCTCAGACACATTCCCAAAGCGGCCTCAGGCACATCTCCAAAGCGGCCTCAGACACATTCCCAAAGCGGCCTCAGACACATTCCCAAAGCGGCCTCAGACACATTCCCAAAGCGGCCTCAGAAACATTCCCAAAGCGGCCTCAGACACATTCCCAAAGCGGCCTCAGACACATTCCCAAAGCAGCCTCAGACACATTCCCAAAGCGGCCTCAGACACATTCCCAAAGCGGCCTCAGACACATTTCCAAAGCGGCCTCAGACACATTCCCAAAGCGGCCTCAGACACATTCCCAAAGCGGCCTCAGACACATTCCCAAAGCGGCCTCAGACACAGTCAAAGAGCTTCTATCAGACCAGCCTTTAATGACGTAACATTTCTCTAGTCGCTTCCCTAATACCCCCAAACCCACCCCAAAGAAAGTGATTTGAGTTTACTAAGATTTTAAACTGGCGCGTTGTGCTCGGGGATTGTATCGCTGGAGTGACTCAGTCGAATGGTGGATTGCTAGCCTAGAAGTGGCGGATAGCGGAGCAGAGCTGAGGCTTGGAGCAGTAATTCTGCAGCGGACTTAGTGCTGCTAGTACAGCAGCTAAACCGCCTTTTGACTCGCAGCTTTAGGCTTGGTACATAATTGTATGCAAATTGTTTTGACCAGACCATGGCCCCTACCCCACACGAAGGATTATGGCCAATGACTCACGCCAGATATTTTGAACGGTCAGACCGCTTAGTCCTCTAAATAGCCGCAAACTGTAGCCCCCCAGACTGAAACTGACCCAGACTTCTATTTAAACAAAAAACACTGCTTTTCACTAAAAGCCATTTGTTGCAATTGCTTGGCTAACAAGTTGTCTGGGAATGGTCAACTCAAACTTTTGCGAGTCATTAACTCAATGAGTGCGCAACGAATGGCGTTGGTTTAAATTTTAGCGCAATGATTTTTGCGGTTAAATTTATTCAAATCGAAAAGAGAGTAGCGGAGAATGCAGCGGAGCAGATAGGGGAGAGGGTAGCGGAGAGGGTAGTGGAGAGGGTAACGGAGAGGGTAGCGGAAAGGGTAGCGGGTAACGGAGAGGGTAGCAGAGAGGGTAGCGAAAAGGGTAGCGGAGAGGGTAGTGGAGAGGTTAGCGGAGAGGGTAACGGAGAGGGTAACGGAGAGGGTAGCGGAAAGGGTAGTGGAGAGGGTAGCGGAGAGGGTAACGGAGAGGGTAACGGAGAGGGTAGCGGAGAGGGTAGCGGAGAGGGTAGCGGAGAGGGTAGCGGAGAGGGTAGCGGAGAGGGTAGTGGAGAGGGTAGCGGAGAGGGTAGCGAAAAGGGTAGCGGAGAGGGTAGCGAAAAGGGTAGCGGAGAGGGTAGTGGAGAGGGTAGCGGAGAGGGTAACGGAGAGGGTAGCGGAGAGGGTAGTGGAGAGGGTAGCGGAGAGGGTAACGGAGAGGGTAACGGAGTGGGTAGCGGAGAGGGTAGCGGAGAGGGTAGCGGAGAGGGTAACGGAGAGGGTAACGGAGAGGGTAGCGGGTAGCAGAGAGGGTAGCGGAGAGGGTAGCGGAAAGGGTAGTGGAGAGTGTAAGGGAAAGGGTAGGGGGGAGGGTAGCGAGTGGCGCACAGATTAAAACAAGGAAAACCCGCACAAAAGTCCATATTCCAGAACACAGGCAAGGCGAAAGACGCAGAAAGAGCTGACATGGAGATGCGCAGTTCCGAGGAGGCTGGCGAGTGTTTCATTTCATTTCACACAATTAGACTAATATATACTCGTAGAAAAGCATCGCCCAAGTCCCAATCCCCAGAGGTAGTCTATTCCCCATTGCCTGGACAGAAATAGGTCGGCCAAAACTTATCGGCCATTCCCTTGGTTCCTATTCTAGTTAATTTAGTTTTTAGGCCTCCCCTCTACAAACCAGAACAAGTGCGCACTTGATGCAGCTCTGGATCATCTGCGCACTTTCTTCTGCAAATTTTTCAGCTTGAACTAACGGGTAGGTAAGGACAGGTCCTAGTTTAGTTTAGCCAAGCGGTCTGGTTGCAAACATTTTCGGTGCAAATTTTAGCACCTTGCTGTGCGTCTAGACATTCTTTGCGAACTTGCATGTTGGCGTTCACCTCCAGAGCGAGTAAAGCTATCAGAAATCAAAAGGGGTTTCCGACCGCCAGAATCCTAAAATAATTCTAAACTCAGTAAGCAATACCCGTCAGAATCTATCTAGTTACAGAAAAAATCGGCCTTCAAAAAACACTCACTTGAGGCGGCGCTGGCAGCCAGCACGATGAGCTGCGTGAGCCGCTGCGCACTGCCAGCCGGGCTGCCAGCCAGGCACTGGTACAGGCCGGAGTCCCCGGCCACCAGACGCGAAGCCGAAGCTCCTGGCCGAGTTGGCGAACGAACGGCGGCTTCTGGGACAGCGGCTGGCCGTCCTTCACCCAGTCGATGGACGGCTGAGGGTTGCCTGAAAGGATGTTGTGAGCGACTCCGGATCTCTCTGGATTATTTAGTTCGATACTACACAATCCCCCTCTCGATTGTTCATTCCGCAATTCCCCTCGATTGTTCATTCTGCAATTCCCCTCAATTGTTAAATCCGCAATTCCCCTCTCATGATTTTTCATTCCGCAATTCCCCGCGTCTCGATTGTTCATTCAGCAATTCCCCCCTCTCGATTGTTCATTCCGCAATTCCCCGCGTCTCGATTGTTCATTCCGCAATTCCCCTCTCATGATTGTTCATTCCGCAATTCCCCCCTCTCGATTGTTCATTCCGCAATTCCCCGCGTCTCGATTGTTCATTCCGCAATTCCCCCTCTCGATTGTTCATTCCGCAATTCCCCTCAATTGTTAATTCCGCAATTCCGCAATTCCCCTCTATTGTTAAATCCGCAATTCCCCTCTCATGATTTTTCATTCCGCAATTCCCCGCGTCTCGATTGTTCATTCCGCAATTCCCCCCTCTCGATTGTTCATTCCGCAATTCCCCTCAATTGTTAATTCCGCAATTCCCCTCTCATGATTTTTCATCCCGCAATTCCCCCTCTCGATTGCTAATCCCACAATTCCCCTTTGGATTATTTAGCTGTTGGTCTAAATTCCTTCCTTGGCAATGCCAGAGAGGTCAACACAATCTACTGTTTCGCTAAGAACTCTTGGCGTAAATGCTGGTGGCCATGGGCTCGCCAATTTGCAGGTCAAACTCCCCTTTACCCTCTAATCCCCACAGAATTTCCCTATTCTGTGAAATGAAATAGCCGAAATCCCAAATAAAATAATCTCAAATAGCATTAATGAAATCCATTTCTTAGTCGAGTGGAGAAGGCGGTGAGCTAAGCGAGTAGTCACGAATTCCCTGCCCCCCCCCTATTCCGCTATCCCAATTCGTTTTTCCTCTCCTAGTAGAGTTCCTCTATCCACAGTCGATCCGGTTACTGTTATTAATAATCATAATCTTGAGCAAAGCAAGCAGCGGCTCGGGCAGCACACAAGGAATTGGGAAGCAGTTCAGATGACCCCTGCCCCCCCCCTAGCACTGCCTGGCCTCAATATGGGTGTTTACCCGTCTGCTGCTTCTGCCGCTGCTCATTCGGTGTATAATAACAGTGGGAAGCTGCGCGACCTCCAGCCTCTACCCCTGCTCTTACACAAGTGCACGCCAGCTCTCGGACCCTGACTAATGAGAAAGGCTATTGCCCAGTTTCACTGAGGTGAGAACTGAGTATCAAGCACATGTAGATTAGCTGGACTAAATCAGGCAATAATCCACTTGCTAGATCGTCTGAGTTCTTTTTAATTTAACAAATGGATAAGAAAATAGGTCAAGAAACAAGCGGAAAAAAGAGAAAAGAAACATAACAGAGTAACAAGGTTAAAAAAGAATGGCAAGTAAGAAGAACCAAACGAGAATGACAAGAAACACGCGAGAGTGACAAGAAACAAATAAGAGTGACAAGAAACACGCAGGGGTGACAAGAAACGCATGAGATTGATAAGAAACACGCGAGAGTGAGAAGAAGCACACCCCAAGAGAGTGACAAGAAGCACACCCCAAGAGAGTGACAAGAAGCACACCCCAAGAGAGTAACAAGAAGCACACCCCAAGAGAGTGACAAGAAGCACACCCCAAGAGAGTGACAAGAAGCACACCCCAAGAGAGTGACAAGAAGCACACCCCAAGAGAGTGACAAGAAGCACACCCCAAGAGAGTGACAAGAAGCACACCCAAGAGAGTGACAAGAAGCACACCCCAAGAGAGTGACAAGAAGCACACCCCAAGAGAGTGACAAGAAGCACACCCCAAGAGAGTGACAAGAAGCACACCCCAAGAGAGTGACAAGAAGCACACCCCAAGAGAGTGACAAGAAGCACACCCCAAGAGAGTGACAAGAAGCACACCCCAAGAGAGTGACAAGAAGCACACCCCAAGAGAGTGACAAGAAGCACACCCCAAGAGAGTGACAAGAAGCACACCCCAAGAGAGTGACAAGAAGCACGCCCCAAGAGAGTGACAAGAAGCACACCCCAAGAGAGTGACAAGACCGCCGCTCACCCGTCGCGTCGCAGCGAAGCGTGGCCGCTCCGCCAACGAAGGCCGTCACTGCGCCGCTTGGCAGCGGAACGTCGCCGTCGGGCGCGTCGAGGAACCGCGGCGGCGATAGAACGGCCAGCTCCGTCTGGGTGTAGATCTCTCGGGACTCGCTGCCCCTGGCCCGGCAAACGTAGCCGCCCGAGTCCGAGGCCTGCAGCGAGGCAAAGTGCAGCGAGCCCTGGCCCACCTGGAGCACTCGCTCGCTGGTGAAGGGTAGAATTTGGGGAACTGGATTCTTTCGGAATTCTCCGAGACTTTTCCAAGCTTTCCTGAAATTTCCCGGGATTTCCAAGGATACCCTGAAATTTCCTGGAATTCCTGCCCGAAATTTACCGGGACTTCCTGGGATTTCCCCAGATTATCCTGGAATTTCTCAAGATTTTCCTGGGATTCCGCAAAACTTTCCTTAGATTCTTCGAGGCTTTCCTGGGATTCCCCAAGGTTTTCATGGGATTCCCCGAGTTTTTCCTGGATTCCCTAAGGTTTTACTTGGATTCACCAAGGTTTTCCTGGGATTCCCCAAGGTTTTCATGGGATTCCCCAAGGTTTTCATGGGATTCCCCAAGGTTTTCATGGGATTCCCCAAGGTTTTCATGGGATTCTCCAAGGTTTTTCTGGGATTTCCCAAGGTTTTGATGGGATTCTCTATGGCTTTACTGGGATTCCCCAAGGTTTTCCTGGGATTCTCTATGGCTTTACTGGGATTCCCCAAGGTTTTCATGGGATTCTCTATGGCTTTACTGGGATTCCCCAAGGTTTTCATGGGATTCTCTATGGCTTTACTGGGATTCCCCAAGGTTTTCCTGGGATTCTCTATGGCTTTACTGGGATTCCCCAAGGTTTTCATGGGATTCTCTATGGCTTTACTGGGATTCCCCAAGGTTTTCCTGGGATTCCCCAAGGTTTTCATGGGATTCTCTATGGTTTTACTGGGATTCCCCAAGGTTTTCCTGGTATTCCCCAAAATTTTCCTGGAACCCCCCAAAACTTTCCTGCAGATCCTTAAGGTTTTCCTGGGATTCCCAAGATTTTCCTGTGATTTCTCTAAGATTTCATTCAGACTTCAGGTCTGTTTGAGGCTACCTTGAGATCCACACTGTCGATTATCGAGCTTTCCTTGAAATCAGATTACGTTTACTTTATAAAATACGATTCAACTAATTTCAATAGTTTAGCCCGAAATTTTCAAAGCTTGAAAACTATTCAAGACATAATTTTTGTTTGCTTTTTCTCTGATGAAAACATTTGCTGTTGGTGGCTCACATTACCAGTCCAGATGTTAGCCAACGGGACCCTTGGACCAAGTGAAAATGGATGTTTATTGTGACATTTGGAAAATCGCGATTTCCAAATTGCGAAACTAAAGCCGACATTCAATCAAGGAATTCTGGGCCTAGAATCTGGAAATGAGCCTGTTATCGTTTCAGTTAGAGGCATGGAAACATTCAGAATGGTACATCCCACACATTAAGAATCTCACAAGTCTCACATTCAGAATCTCACACTCAGAATCTCACACTCAGAATCTGACATCCAAAATCTCCTATTCAGAATCGCACACTCAGAATCTCACACTCAGAATCTCACATTCAGAATCTCACACTCAGAATCTCACACTCAGAATCTCACAGTCAGAATCGCACGCTCAGAATCTCACTCTCAGAATCTCACATTCAGAATCGCACACTCAGAATCTCACTCTCAGAATCTCACATTCAGAATCGCACACTCAGAATCGAACACTCAGAATCTCACATTCAGAATCTGATATTCAAAATCTGACAACCAAAATCTCCTATTCAGAATCTCACACTCAGAATCTCACACTCAGAATCTCACACTCAGAATCTCACATTCAGAATCTCACACTCAGAATCTCACACTCAGAATCGCACAATCAGAATCTCATACTCAGAATCTCACAGTCAGAATCGCACGCTCAGAATCTCACTCTCAGAATCTCATACTCAGAATCTCACACTCAGAATCGCACATTCAGAATCTCATACTCAGAATCTCACACTCAGAATCGCACACTCAGAATCTCATACTCAGAATCTCACACTCAGAATCTCACACTCAGAATCTCACACATCTCACACTCAGAATCTCACACTCAGAATCTCACACATCTCACACTCAGAATCTCACACTCAGAATCTCACACATCTCACACTCAGAATCTCACACTCAGAATCTCACACATCTCACACTCAGAATCTCACACTCAGAATCTCACACATCTCACACTCACAATCCTACAAATCTTCCATTCATACATCATTTCCGCATCAGCTGGTCTTAGCAACTGTCAGTTAAGCTCTAAAGCCCCCAGTTGACCTCCATATCAGCAGCTCGCCATCTCTCCAACCCAGCCATCTCGGCCAGCCTGTCCCCAAGGAGATCCGCGATGGCACAGCGCTTATTATAAGCTAAGCAGGCAGACAGCAGCGCTCCAGTTTCCGGTGTGTGAGTCACCGATTGCTTCCTCCCCCGCAACTTCCTGGCACCTGGAAAAGTCGTTTATTATGCCACCGTGGGGCTAATTTTTCTTCTTCTTCAATTAACGACTAGAGCTCTGAGTCAGCTGCGGATGCCAGTTCACCTCTCTCGCTTGTTTTTTCACACCTGCGCTTCCTCCAGACGGCCACTTCAGGAATCGCAGCTCAGAGACAAGCTAATTCATATACACGAGCTATATATGGATTGCAGTAATATTTGCTTTTGTGAGCAAACAAATGCTTTCGCGTTGCTGCCATTCCTTTCGAATTCTATTTCCTGCCTATAGCCTACTTCTTCTAGAAGAGAGCTTGCCTGATTGCTGCGCGGATAAGTGCTTCCGGACTGGGTTAGCTCTTCGACGCTCACGGGACTGAAAATAACTCTCACACAGGGTGAACAGTGGGTGTACAGTTAGTCCAGGGGCTTTTAGATTTCTCCCTCTGTCTCTCAGCTATTTGAGGGGTTCTAGCCTAGCGGTTAGAGCGTCAGACTCACTACTGAAAGGTCGGGAGTTCGATTCTCGACCCACTCAAAACAATTTGTGTCCTTGAGCAAGACACTTTAAAATGGGTGCCAGCATTAGCTGGGGTAATTGAGGGGGTGTGTGGCGACCCTCCCCCTCCCCCAGTCCTTGGACTGAACAGCCGTACGCAGCCTTCAGATGCGCCGCGCAATAGCTGCGGCTGAGCTGTCGGTTGCACATCTGGCCATTATTATTATTATTGCCCTTTCCTTTGAAACAGAGACAAACTCAACTCAAGCTAGAAAAAGATAATAACAGACTGTTTTTATCGCGAGCTTTGAGCTGTAAGTCTAAAATCAGGCAGGCTCACTGCAAACATGATTATTGAGTGGCTTCTGTTCGGACATCGTCTGCATGCTGCATTATTTTGCAATATGAAACTCTTCACCGTTCCTCTCTCTCGCACACATACTGTTTAGTCTGTCGGCAAACAGAACAAAATGCGCGATAGCTGTGTGGGTCTGAAACAGGCAAAGTCTAACAGATGAATTGGTGTGGTTTAATATCTTCATGGCTGCTGACTAAATGTGTGCTAAACTGGGCTCTTAGCTGTTCTCTTCTTGGCTCATATTCGACGCGATATAATAGTGCATTACATTTTCACAGTCTGCCAGAAGGCTCGGAGATTTCCGAAAGCATGCTGTACGTTTCATTAAGCAGTGTGTTTGGCGTGGAAACCGAGCTGAGGTACGTACTGTGTCTGAGGGGTATTGTGTCTTAGGGGTATTGTGTCTGAGGGGTATTGTGTCTGAGGGATATTGTGTCTGAGGGGTATTGTGTCTGAGGGGTATTGTGTCTGAGGGGTATTGTGTCTGAGGGCTATTGTGTCTGAGGGGTATTGTGTCTGAGGGGTATTGTGTCTGAAGGGTATTGTGTCTGAGGGGTATTGTGTCTTAGGGGTATTGTGTCTGAGGGGTATTGTGTCTGAGGGATATTTTGTCTGAGGGGTATTGTGTCTGAAGGGTATTGTGTCTGAGAGGTATTGTATCTGAGGGGTATTGTGTCTGAGGGGTATTGTGTCTTAGGGGTATTGTGTCTGAGGGGTATTGTGTCTGAGGAGTATTGTGTCTGAGGGGTATTGTGTCTGAGGGGTATTGTGTCTGAGGGGTATTGCGTCTGAGGGGTATTGTGTCTGACGAGTATCATATCTGAGAGACATTAAGTCAATGGGATATTGAGATTGGGAAATCGAGTCGATGGGATATTGAGTCGATGGGATATTGAGAATCGATGGGATATTGAGAGTCGATGGGATATTGAGTGTCGATGGGATATTGAGTCGATGGGATATTGAGAGTCGATGGGATATTGAGAGTCGATGGGATATTGAGAGTCGATGGGATATTGAGTCGATGGGATATTGAGAGTCGATGGGATATTGAGAGTCGATGGGATATTGAGAGTCGATGGGATATTGAGAGTCGATGGGATATTGAGAGTCGATGGGATATTGAGAGTCGATGGGATATTGAGAGTCGATGGGATATTGAGAGTCGATGGGATATTGAGAGTCGATGGGATATTGAGAGTCGATGGGATATTGAGAGTCGATGGGATATTGAGAGTCGGACTCTCACCTGGTCCTCAGGGCGGCGCTGCCCCGCAGCCAGTCGATCTGCGCTGAGCCAGCGGCGCCGTTCGCGGCGCACACCAGCGTCAGCGGCTCGCCGACACGGCCCGACACGCGAGCCGGCGGCGCGGCTTCGAACCAGAGCGGCGGACGAGGTCGATTCTTCGGCGCCGGCGTCAGGGCGGCTAGTCGGGAGTGAACGAACCCGCGACCTCCCGGCACCGGCGCGTCACACCGGTAGAGGCCGAACGCGCGCCGCCAGTCGGCGCCGGTCAGGCGAATCTCCAGCTGCGCGCCCTCGCGGTGCAGCAGGAACTGCCCGGCTAGACGGTCGGCCAGGCGGTAGGGCAGGGTGCTCGAACTTTCCGAGTAGTACCACCTGCGGGACAGGTTGGTGACGGCTGGATTGGTGACGGCTGGATTGGTGACGGTTGGATTGGTGACGGTTGGATTGGTGACGGGAGGATTGGTGACGACTGGATTGGTGACGACTGGATTGGTGACGACTGGATTGGTGACGGCTGGATTGGTGACGGTTGGATTGGTGACGGCTGGATTGGTGACGGCTGGATTGGTGACGGCTGGATTGGTGACGGGGGGATTGGTAACGGGAGGATTGGTGAAAGGAGGATTGGTGACGGTTGGATTGAGTCCGTTAGAGAGAGTGATCAAAGTGTTCAGAAAGTAACCAGAGAGTGCTCAGAGAAATCAGAGGATGCTTAGAGAAATCAGAGAGTGCTCAAAGAGTAATCACAGGGAGCTCAGGAAAATCAGAGAGTGCTTAGAGAAATCAGAGAGTGCTCAAAGAGTAATCACAGAGAGCTCAGGGAAATCAGAGGGTGCTTAGAGAAATCAGAGAATGCTCAAAGAGTGCTCAAACTAATCAGAGAGTGCTCAAACTAATTAGAGAGTGCTCAGAGAGTAATCAGAGAGTGCTCAGAGAGTAATCAGAGAGTGCTCAGAGAGTAATCAGAGAGTGCTCAGAGAGTAATCAGAGAGTGCTCAGAGAGTAATTAGAGAGTGCTCAGAGAGTAATCAGAGAGTGCTCAGAGAATAATCAGAGAGTGCTCAGAGAGTAATTAGAGAGTGCTCAGAGAGTAATCAGAGAGTGCTCAGAGACTAATTAGAGAGTGCTCAGAGAGTAATCAGAGAGTGCTCAGAGACTAATCAGAGAGTGCTCAGAGAGTAATCAGAGAGTGCTCAGAGAGTAATCAGAGAGTGCTCAGAGAGTAATCAGAGAGTGCTCAGAGAGTAATCAGAGAGTGCTCAGAGAGTAATCAGAGAGTGCTCAGAGAGTAATCAGAGAGTGCTCAGAGAGTAATCAGAGAGTGCTCAGAGAGTAATCAGAGAGTGCTCAGAGAGTAATCAGAGAGTGCTCAGAGAGTAATCAGAGAGTGCTCAGAGAGTAATCAGAGAGTGCTCAGAGAGTAATCAGAGAGTGCTCAGAGAGTAATCAGAGAGTGCTCAGAGAGTAATCAGAGAGTGCTCAGAGAGTAATCAGATATAGCTCGTAGCATTCGAAACGGAAGCGGAGAGGCCGCAGAACAAAAATGTCCCATTGAGAAAAGCTCCATCTGAACTCAGCTGTCGCTGTTGAATCACTCTCAGCCCCCATCAATCAAAATGCGCCCCAACTCAACCGAACAAGGCCTGCTAGCTGAGAGAGCGGCACACACAGACCAGGCAATTGATAGTCTGCCATGTTTCGCGCAGAAGCAGCAAGAGGCAACGAACAGTTGGGGGAGACACTCATCTACAAATAGGTAAGTGGTCAGGATTTTCCAAGCGACTGACGCTGGCAAACAGTGAGTGGGCTTAGCTGGCATAGGGGGGGGGGAGGGTTGGGAGAAAGTTCCCCAACCCCCGCTCTGATAGCTCTACCTGTCGGAATTAATTCCGGCCGTCTACCGCTTAAACCTAGTATTTAAGACGGCTTTAGTAGAAAAGTATAAGGTCGTCAGTATAAGCAACCTTTACCCGAGTGGCTTGGCACTAATAGAGCTTATGAGTGCACGCGTCTAGCTTGGAATCGGATACCTCTGGGACGGGATTCGGGGGGGGCGGTGTCAAGGTAGGTAGCTACTGTAAATTGTAGGCAGGCGGCATTTCAAATGCAACAGGGCTTGCTGAAGAGAGAGAGAGAGAGAGAGAGAGAGATAGCAGAGTGAATGATGCTGAATGATGGTAAAGAAATCAGAATCCAAATAATTCCAAAGATATGGTACAGCGTTAAACAGTTTTAATGTCCCCAGCTCTAGTGGTCCTCTCTGTCATTTTGGTAACTGCTGTGGCTTTGTGGCTTATCTCTGATTCCTCTCTTCCATCCGTGTGTTACTCTCTTCTATCCTTGTGTCACTCTATTCCATCCTGTGTCACTCTCTTCTATCCTTGTGTCACTCTCTTCTATCCTTGTGTCACTCTCTTCTATCTTTGTGTCACTCTTCCATCCTGCGTCACTCTCTCCTCTGTCACTCTCTCCACTGTCACTCTCTTTGTCTCTCTGTCACACCCCTTCCCCCATCTTTCACCTTCCACTCACTTCTGTCTACTTAATCGCTCTCCTAAACGTTTGGTCACTCAAATACCGGCCTCCTATCCTACCGTCCACCTCTCGCGTCGCACCACAAGTCAGTCAGAAAAATATTAATAAAAGCAGTAACGATGCAGCTTCACACACTGCAGCAGATTCGCACGCACACACAAAAACTTTTATTAAGCAACAGTTCGGCCACACAGTTGGCGTGTGTGTGTGGGGACACCCCCTGCTGGACAGATGGACAAACGCATAAACACCCCGGGTAAAAAAAACTGATGAAGAAAAAAAGAAGAAAAAAAGCACATCCAAATCTATGAGGAGGAATCTACTAAGAAAGAAAAATGGCTTTCGCCAAGGAGACCGAAAACTAGAATGTGGATTGTCAACTCCCCTTCAAGAGCACTCCAGCGTCTGGTTCAAAGAGTCTCCCTGCCGCAGATCTCCAAATCGTGAGGATTTGTTTTTCTCGTCTGTCTGGCGAGGGAAGAAAAACTGGCCACATCTGGGCTGCATCTGGCTGTGTGGAATACGCTATGCACTATAGCTTAGCCATAGTGTAAATGTAAACAGCACCAGCGGCCGAGCACAGAGGTGGTCTCCATCGCCCCTATCAATCCCAGTTATCTTCGCCCTTCCTTTCTCTCTCTCTCTCCGGAGCTGAGGCTCCCACAAGTGGTGACGGATCGATTGGCTGACCCCGGGGAGAAAATGAAAATTTCACAATAGTACCCTAAAATCATGCATACGATTTGTCATCTCTTCAGTTGAACTGGGTGTTATTATTTAAGAAATATTCTAAAAATTAGTTCTTCTGAAATGGGATTCTGAGAAACTGGGATTGGTTGTTAACCGGCAAAGGAGAATATTTTATTGGATTGCTGACGGATAGATTGGTGACGGATAGATTAGTGACAGATAGATTGGTGACGGATAGATTGGTGACGGATAGATTGGTGACAGATAGATTGATGACGGATAGATTGGTGACGGATAGATTACTGACGGATAGATTAGTGACGGATAGATAGATAACGGATAGATTGGTGACAAATAGATTAGTGACGGATAGATTAGTGACGCATAGATTAGTGACGGATAGATTGGTGACGGATAGATTGGTGACGGATAGATTGGTGAAGGATACATTGGTGACGGATACATTGGTGACGGATAGATTGGTGACGGATAGATTGGTGACAGATAGATTGATGACGGATAGATTGGTGACAGATAGATTGATGACGGATAGATTGGTGACGGATAGATTGGTGACAGATAGATTGGTGACGGATAGATTGGTGACAGATAGATTGGTGACGGATAGATTGGTGACGGATAGATTGGTGACAGCTAGATTGGTGACGGATAGATTGGTGACAGATAGATTGGTGACGGATAGATTGGTGACGGATAGATTGGTGACGGATAGATTGGTGACGGATTCATTGGTGACGGATAGATTGGTGACGGATAGATTGGTGACAGATAGATTGATGACGGATAGATTGGTGACGAATAGATTGGTGACAGATAGATTGGTGACGGATAGATTGGTGACGGATAGATTGGTGACAGATAGATTGATGACGGATAGATTGGTGACGGATAGATTGGTGACAGATAGATTGATGACGGATAGATTGGTGACGGATAGATTGATGACGGATAGATTGGTGACGGATAGATTGGTGACAGATAGATTGATGACGGATAGATTGGTGACGGATAGATTGGTGACAGATAGATTGATGACGGATAGATTGGTGACGGATAGATTGGTGACAGATAGATTGGTGACGGATAGATTGGTGACGGATAGATTGGTGACGGATCTTGGAATCTGATAACAAAATAATATCAGGAATCTTGCATATACTCTATCGTCTCTGCAGCTCCAGCTAGAGTTATTATTTTTATGAAAGAGATTCTAAGAAAATGAGATTTCCTGATTCTAAGAAACTGGGGGAATTATTACCCGACAAAGGTAGATTCGTTCTCATTCCCTCATTGATCGAAAAGCATATGCATGCATAGCGGAAAGAAGCGGAAAGAAGCTCACGCAAAAGCAAGATAGCCTCCATTTCTACCCCCCCCCACGCCAACTTTGTGTCGCATTGCTGCCTTGAGAACTCTGTACAGCCCAGCTAGCTCATTCAAAACCAAAGTAAGGCTGTCTATTAATCCCATATAATTTGACTCTCGCGTTGATCGCTTGAATTTAGACACTTGAAAATGCAAGCAGTTTGAATGGGAATCGGCATTATGGGGCTGATTGTTGCATTCCAGTGTCGAGTATTGCGCAGTCAGACTCGTGTGCGCGAGCAAAGTATTTGGCCTTTCTCACTTTGCATAGGAGATAAGAGGGTTCAAGCTGGGTGATAGGCTAAGAGTGGGGAGAGAAGAGGAAGAAATGAAGAGGAAGAGAAGTGAGGAGAGGAAAAATCAAAGGGAGCGGAAGACAAGAGAGGGAGCGGAAGAGAAGAGAGGGAGAGGGCGAGAAGAGAGGAAGAGATGAGAGGCAAAGGGAGAGATGAGAGGGAGAGTGATAGGGAGAGAAGATAGGGAGGGGAGAGACAAAGGGGAAATGAGAGGAGGAGGAAGAGGGAGAGAAGAGAGGGAGAGATGAGAGGGAGAGAGGAGAGGCAGAGATAAGAGGGAGAGAGGAGGATGGGATGGGAGGAAGAGAAGAGAGGGAGAGAGGATATGCAGAGATGAGAAGGAGAGAGAGAGAGGGAGAGGGAGATATGAGAAGGAGAGGGGGAGAGGAGAGGGAGAGAAGAGAGGGAGAGAGAGAGGGAGAGAAGAGAGGGAGAGAAGAGAGGGAGAGAGGGAGAGAAGAGAGGGAGAGATGAGAGGGAGAGATGAGAGGGAGAGAAGAGAGGGAGAGAGGGAGAGATGAGAGGGAGAGTGGAGAGGAAGAGGAGGAGATGAGATGAGAGGGGGAGAAGAGAGGGAGAGAGGGAGAGATGAGAGGCAAAGGGAGAGATGAGAGGCAAAGGGAGAGATGAGAGGAAAAGGGAGAGATGAGAGGCAAAGGGAGAGATGAGAGGCAAAGGGAGAGATGAGAGGCAAAGGGAGAGATGAGAGGCAAAGGGAGAGATGAGAGGCAAAGGGAGAGATGAGAGGGAGAGGTAAGAAATAAGCATCACGAGCAGAGGAGATTGAGAGCGAGAAGGCAGACAAAGATGGACAGAGAAAGTGAAGCCGAATTCAGGCAGAAAGCAAAGCTCTGATAAGCGGAGCCACGGCGGCGCCAGTATTGCAGCCATAGCAACGGAGAAATCAGCCAGCTGCCAGTCCGCAAGGGTCTCCGCAACAGAACCGGATTTTGTAATAAACGTAAGCGGTGCTCCCTATATAGGATAAGCAAATGTCCGTCCCTATTCCTGGACGCCTGGAGTACAGAGATCTTGCGGACATAAGTTTATTTTCTACTCAAAAGAGTCATCTTTCTCGATGATTTTGAGTAAAATTTCGAATCTTTTTTTCTTTGCTAATAAATTGTTATCCCATTACTCCAAAGAAATGGTCGATATACCCGAAATAAAAAATATCCCAATATCCGTCAGATTCCAATGTTCTCATTGTATGTATCCCCAATATCCCCAATATTTCCATTTTTCAGCATCCCAAATATTTTCAATATCCTCAATGTCCCCATACTCCAAACATCCCGATCCTAAATATCCCCAATATCCCTGATATTTTCTTTTATCCCAAATATGCCGAATATCCTAAATATCCTCCTTATCCCCAATATCCCCAATATCCCTGATATTTTCTTTTATCCCAAATATGCCGAATATCCTAAATATCATCCACATATCCCCAATATCCCTGATATTTTCAATATTCCCAGTATCCCAATATCCCAAATATCGCCAATATCTCCAATATCCCCAATGTCCCCAATATCCTAAATATCCCTAATATCTCCAATATCCCCGATGTCCCCAATATGCCAAATATCTCCAATATTTTCAATATCCTCAATCCTCACAATATCCCAAATGTCCCAAATGTCCAAAATATCTCAAATACCAAAAATATTCCAAACATCTCAAATATCCTCAATCTCCCAATTACTCCCAATATCCCAAATACCCCAATATCCCAATATCCCAGATATTCCAATATTTTCAATACACCAAATATTCCGATATCCTACATCCCGAACATCCCGAATGTCCCGCATCTTCAACATCATCATTAAGTTCATCTCTGCCCGTGCTCACTCGAGAATATTTGCGCCATGTACCAAACATTTTTTTGAAAATATTACCCTATGAAAAAGTTACAAAACCCCCCCACTGGAAACAAAAGGCTTTTGTCCCCTGCGGCTAAAAAAAGCATTTCCCTAGTTTGTGCAGACAGCTTTCTAGAACGGAACAGATCCGAGGGAACAATGGCAACCAGCTCCCTTTGCTCAGCTCCGCTGGGGAGTGCAAGGCATTGGCAAAATGCGCCGCTAACTCTGGCAAGGACACAAAATCGCTGGCGATGGTGAAACTGTAAAAAAATCTGGTTAAAAAGTGCTCTACAGTTAATCTGGTGAGCTCTGCCGCTACTCAAAACTGCCGGATTAGCAACGGGATTAGCGTGACCCAGAAGACATTGTGCAGTGTGACTCATTCCTAACAAATCAGACCAATGTCATAGCAGCCATCCCGGAGTTGGCTCTCAGATCCGTCATCCTACACTGGAATACTCACAGCACAAGTAGAGGGAAAATGGGCTATGCAGTTAGTAGTTGAAGAGCTGCAGTTTACATGTAGCTCGTAGTGGAGAGAGTGGAGAGAAAGCGCACATAGTGGAACCAATTGAGTTTCCCTCGTCCCGCAACTCTTCTCAGACAATTCTTGCCAATACACTTCAGCAACAACAAAACTGACGACCTGTGGGGCCCTGGCAGTGCTTACTCAAGTTGGGTCCTTGGCAGCCGGTCAATCTCACAGCGGAAGACCACCGTGTCATTGCGGCCGGCCTGCTTGTCCTCTGGCTGATGGCTGAACACGGCGCTGACATCTGCAAATTTGCCGATGAAGAGGGAAGCAGATTAGTATCTGTGAATGGGGAAGGTTCCGTTTTCAGTCCGGCCGCCTGTCTCTCCCAGACTCCGTTAGCTCCATCAATCACAAATCGTTGAGGGTGACTCACTCCGGGTCAAACGCGCCAAGGCCGCATCCCGAACCTCATTCCCCAATCTGAAGGGTTTCAAGTCCAGGCGAACACCTAGATTCCAATTTCTGTCTGACTGTCTCTCAGTGTGTGTCTAATCAAGGCTTACGCAACTGCAGCGGGCAACTCAATTCAATCAAATCAATTTCTAGCTGTAAATTAAGTGCCGCATTACTAAGAGATTGCTGGCCAAAGTGTATATGGCAATGCGAGCCGAGTTTGGAATGACTTTTTGGTCAGACTGGATGCTGCACCGGTGTCAGACTGGATGCTACACCGGTGTCAGACTGGATGCTGCACCGGTGTCAGACTGGATGCTACACCGGTGTCAGACTGGATGCTGCTACACCGGTGTCAGACTGGATGCTACACCGGTGTCAGACTGGATGCTATACCGGTGTCAGACTGGATGCTGCTACACCGGTGTCAGACTGGATGCTACACCGGTGTCAGACTGGATGCTACACCGGTGTCAGACTGGATGCTGCTACACCGGTGTCAGATTGGATGCTGCTGCACCGGTGTCAGACTGGATGCTACACCGGTGTCAGACTGGATGCTGCTGCACCGGTGTCAGACTGGATGCTACACCGGTGTCAGACTGGATGCTACACCGGTGTCAGACTGGATGCTGCTACACCGGTGTCAGACTGGATGCTACACCGGTGTCAGACTGGATGCTACACCGGTGTCAGACTGGATGCTACACCGGTGTCAGACTGGATGCTGCTACACCGGTGTCAGACTGGATGCTGCTACACCAGTGTCAGACTGGATGCTACACCGGTGTCAGACTGGATGCTACACCGGTGTCAGACTGGATGCTGCTACACCGGTGTCGGATTGGATGCTACACCGGTGTCAGACTGGATGCTGCTACACCGGTGTCAGACTGGATGCTACACCGGTGTCAGACTGGATGCTGCTACACCAGTGTCAGACTGGATGCTACACCGGTGTCAGACTGGATGCTACACCGGTGTCAGACTGGATGCTGCTACACCGGTGTCAGACTGGATGCTACACCGATGTCAGACTGGATGCTACACCGGTGTCAGACTGGATGCTGCTACACCGGTGTCAGACTGGATGCTACACCGGTGTCAGACTGGATGCTGCTACACCGGTGTCAGATTGGATGCTGCTACACCGGTGTCAGACTGGATGCTACACCGGTGTCAGACTGGATGCTACACCGGTGTCAGACTGGATGCTACACCGGTGTCAGACATCCCACAAAACTACATTCAGCAGTTCTCAAATACAAAGTATATCATCTGGATTAGTTAGAATTGGAAGTTGAACTTTTACTGTGGCCACATTGAACTCAATAAACTTTTAATCCCAATGGGCCGAAATTTCGCTCTGGCAAAAATATACTAGAAAGGGCTGGCTACGAACTGGCAAAAATGTATACATTTTAAATTTGAATTCTTTGAGACGCCACGAGCAGGCAACAGACAGCAGACAGCAGACAGCAGACAGCGGAAAGAAGACAGCAGACAGCAGACAGCAGACAGAAGACAGCAGACAGCAGACAGCAGACAGAAGACAGCAGACAGCAGACAGAAGAGAGCAGACAGAAGACAGCAGACAACAGACAGAAGACAGCAGACAGCAGACAGCAGACAGAAGACAGCTGAGCAGGGAGCAGAGAGCAGAGAGCAGACAGAAGACAGCAGATAGAAGACAGCAGACAACAGACATCAGAGAGCAGACAGCAGAGAGCAGAGAGCAGACAGCAGACAGCAGACAGAAGACAGAAGACAACAGACATCAGACAGCAGAGAGCAGACATCAGAGAGCAGACAGAAGACAGCAGATAGAAGACAGCAGACAACAGTCAGCAGACACTCAGGATTAGGTTGGGTGACAAAGTCCCCAGGAGCACTCACTCCACTAAATTTCAGTTGCTATCAAACTCTGACACTGTTGGAATTGGAATTTTTTAAAACATAAACGGGAAGAAGACGCGATAGACGGGATGGCTGCAATCGTACAGGTGGGTTAAAAAATGCGCCGCGCAACGCTCTCGGCAACAACAGCGCGGACACCGACAGAACAGAACCGCATATAAAATCTGTTTAGTCCCTGATTTACATTATTATTTCCGGGGGGGGAGGGGCATGAAGAATCCAACGCCGACATCCACGAATAGGAGGCCACTGGGAATGTCAGTCCCAGAGTTTGCAACAGCAGCAGTCTTTTGCTTCGTCCGCTGTCGGCTGTCTTTTTTCTCTCCCACTCTCTCTCTCTCTCTCTCTCTCTCTCTCTCTCTCTCTCTCTCTCTCTCTCTCTCTCTCTCTCTCTCTCTCTCTCTCTCTCTCTCTCTGTGTGTGTGTTTATCTTCGTTTCCCGCATTGCCATGCTTGGCAACCGTCCCCATTGCCTCCTCTGATGCTGCCACACGCGAAGTCACTGAGACTGAATCTGGTGCTATGCCGCCAAGTCTCCGAGATCAGTCAGTCAAGTCATTGGGGCTTCGAATTGCCGCCAAAATCGTTTTAGATAATCCATGGACCCGGACTGGTGTTAAGACAAATAATATCAAACTGATTTCATGGATTTCTAAAGTGTCGAGAATCCGGACTGGAATGTAGTGGTTGAATTGTCGAAAACTCTTGGTTCCATAATAATAATTCATTACACCTGCACTCATGAGCAGATGTCTGCGCAACCGACAGCTCAGCCGCAGCTATTGCGCGGCGCATCTGAAGGCTGCGTACGGCTGTTCAGTCCAAGGACTGGGGGGTCGCCACACACACCCTAAATTACCCTAGCTAATGCTGGCACCCATTTTACAGCTGGGTGAACTGAAGCAGTGCAGAGTTAAGTGTCTTGCTCAAGGACACAAATTGTTTCCAGTGGGATCGGGAATCGAACCCCCGACGTGAACTCAAGTCCTGAGTCCGACGCTCTGACCGCTAGGCTACACCCCCTTTGGGTCCATGGACTAATTGAAAGGTCGATATCGGAACCTGGACTACATGAACTTCGATGGAACATTGAAAACCTGGACTAAAAGGAACTCTTTTTAGCCGAGGCAGTTGTCCATGGACTAATAGAATAGTGAGAACTGGGCCTAGTCAAGCGACTAACTGGTAGTCCATGGAACACATTATAACGATGAAAACCTGGACTCGAAGAGAGCTAAGGACTCAAACTCGATCACTCTCTAGAGTCTAAATAAATAAAATCTAATCTTGACGTTAGTAGTCCTTGAATAATTGACCCGATCTAGCCACCGCGACAAGGCAAGCCGAAGAAGCCGTTTCCGGATTGTGAGAACATGGCGTCAAGACAGCTCTCGAGGGAGTGAATTGCTATAAAGTCAAGGCATTGGAAATGAAGGGGCGGAGTTAGCCACCCGCCTCCTGCCTGGCATGCAGCTGCAAATTTCTATTTCAATACACTGTTTTTTGCGTGAGCCTCACCCAACCCACTGAGCTGTCACAAGCAACACATTGTTGAGCGCATGCGCATATATAAAAATTCATTCTCAAACGCTACCGTTTCTTCAAGTTTTACTGCTTGAAGTCTGGCCCAATAGCTAAGCGAGTTTCTGACTGGGAGGACTTCTCACAGTGGCCTCGTGTGGCGTGTGAAAACCATTATTAATCAATACCATTATGTCTACACAGGGGTGGCGCCAAAAACCAGTATATCTACACAGGAATGGAGCCAAAACCATTGTATAGCTACATGGGGATGGCGCCAAAACCATTGTATAGCTACATGGGGATGGCGCCAAAACCATTGTATAGCTACATGGGGATGGCGCCAAAACCATTGTATAGCTACATGGGGATGGCGCCAAACCATTGTATAGCTACATGGGGATGGCGCCAAAACCATTGTATAGCTACATGGGGGTGGCGGCGCCAAAACCATTGTATAGCTACATGGGGATGGCGCCAAAACCATTGTATATCTACATAGGGACGGTGCCAAAACCAGTATATATCTACATGGGGATGGCGCCAAAACCAGTATATATCTACATGGGGATGGCGCCGAAACCAGTATATATCTACATGGGGATGGCGCCGAAACCAGTATATATCTACATGGGGATGGCGCCGAAACCAGTATATATCTACATAGGGATGGCGCCAAAACCATTGTATATCTACATGGGGAAGGCACCAAAACCAGTATATCTCACAAGCAATTCTCAGTGTGGCAGTCCGACTACGAGCAGCGCCCACCGACTCCAGCCGTAGCGCGCAGTGATAGGTCCCAATGTCCGGCTGTTCGACTTCCGTCTGAATAGTCTTGGCTATGTATAGCGAATTATTGGATAGCAGATGGCTGGAATGCAAATAGGACAGATTAACAAACAAATTAAATGTAATTAGACACAGCAGGGAATTAGGGTTGGATGTACCGTAAATCAAACGGGAAAACTCACACTCTGTTGGAAGCGCTATGGGACAAGCCAAGCATGGGCTTGTCGTTGTGATACCACGTGACATCGACCGAGCTTTTCAAAGACTGCACAACTTCGTAGGCGCAGTCGAATCTCACCGGCTGGCCTCGGACGGCGAGCGCGTTCTGAGGCTCATGGATGAACCGGAGATTAGCGAACTCTCTCGCTCCTGAATGTGTTGAAATTAAATTTTTCAAGCTATTAAATTCTTTAGTTTTCTTGAAGGATAAAAATTTATTAATACCAACTGCTTAAAACTTGGACCATTTTATTTATTCCAGGCCTATAATAGTTTAATATGTAATTTATACTTTAGGCTCGATTTTTAAAAATTTAAAAAATCAAAGATTAAAATTTAAATTACATTTAAATTAAGTTTTTAAATAACCTTTAAAGTTTTCAATTTAGAAAAAATAAATTTTAGTATTTAAAAGAAATTAGTGTTGAAATCATAGTAAAAAAATTAAAGGCCTAAAAATTAAGAATGAAATTCTTATTATTTTTTAAATACACACATTTTTCCTTAGAAAATTGAAAGGAGAATTTTAAATGAGCAACTTTTTTGCATGCTTTGAAAAATTACTTACCTAGTTCTTTAAGCTGCAATTGAAAAAATAACAAAACAAGCAGGTAGGTACTCGTAAATTTCTTAAACATGTTATGCAGAAATAAAAGAAATCTTCTATTTCCGAAGCTCCGGCCCGTTCTATATCTCTTACTTTATCGGAAATACATGGCTCCTGTCGGTGGTACTGGTACGTCTATAGCTATTCGAGTATGTATACTCGTGAATAAATAAAAATACTTAGCAGCAATTTTTCGGATACTTTGCAGCGAAGTTTATGAATAACTTACACTACATACTATGGGATTCAGGGTATGCGTCGATTTTTAGAGTGCAATCGCAAAACTCAGATTGACATTGAAAAATTGAAAACTAAGAACGCGATGTTTTTGCATTAAAACAAAAATCAACACGTTTGCTAAAAATCTAGCCATAAGTTGTTTAAGGAAAAAACACCTAAATAAACTACCCATCAGAATAAGCTCTATGCTAAGCAGAAAGTAGAATAAACTAATACATTTTCGCATGAACTTCTTAAAACTCACGGACTCTGGCTTCAACATTTACAGAATATTAATAAGCATTTATACATCGAACTTGTACTTAATAATTGTTTGTTGCTTAAGCCTTAGGCTATATTAGTAAAACGGGATGCACATACACACGCACACGCTCAAAAAAGTTTCATCGCCCGGCCGCGTTACCTTTCCAGTTTCAGCTGCATCAATAAAACGCAACACCATGACTATACGTACTTATGTAGCATGCAGGGCTGTCCCGGGGGGACACAGCGGGAAGGCGCGAACGCCCATTCCGCAAACTTATGTAGCATACTAAATTTCTAACTCAACATGAATAGTTTGGAAAATCATATATTATTTTAAATAGCATAGGGATTAATATTATTCAACTTTGCAGTACTATTATATAACTACTATACATCACAGGCACGTGTGTACATATCGTGTACTATACATACATGCATGTGCATAGTACACTGTAAGTATGCGCAGGCCACAGGGGCGTAGCCAGTTGGCATTGGCATTGGCCCTCTGAAATTAAAAATAGGCCGGTAAAAATTATGGTGACCCCTTGCACGCGGGTTTACATTACAGGGTAATAATTGGTCAGTGACTGGGACTCTTTACCAACCCTTCCCCAGTCCCTGGGAGAAAAGTTCCCCAGCACATGATTTTGTTGCTGACAGTAGATCTGACTTTGCTAAAAATGTTTACTTAGGTTACATAACAAACAACTAAGTTAATTGTGGTATAATTTAAGGCCTAGACTTTTTAAAAATGCACTTTTTCGGTGCCTCTAGCAGCTGCCTCCGTGGCGCAATCGGCTAGCGCGTTCGGCTGTTAACCGAAAAGTTGGTGGTTCGAGCCCACCCGGGGGCGGAAGTTTTTTGTAGAATGCTTAGAATCACATTGACATAACATGCTAAAGGCTTCCGAAAATTTTTTTATTTGTGATGCAGGAAGCAGAAGCCCCAATATAGGTTCTGGCACGTTATGAAAATCACCCTATAGTAACAGCCCATTGTCGCATGTATTCAGAAATTAATTTCCCATACTCATTTCTATCTATTGTGCTTTTCTGTAAGCACGGGCTATCAGTTATTGAAAAATGCAAAAGAATGGGCTCAGCCGGGATTTGAACCCGGGACCTCTCGCACCCAAAGCGAGAATCATACCCCTAGACCACTGAGCCGCCTGATCAAATTGCTGCAAGTTTTGCGTCTTAACAAAATTTCTGCTATTTCTAAAAGATCATGCCGAGCAGCGCATGTACAAACACAAATCTGCTCTAAAAGCAGAAGTGTACACTTCCATTGGAAAGAAATAGCGTGTAGAGCAATTTGACTCACCTAAGAAAAATTCTTTAATGGTATACCGTTTATGTGCTCAGGCCGATTCTTACTACTCAATAGTAGAAAACATAGAAAGTATAAAAATAAATATATTTACAAGCTAATTCATTATTCGCGAGCATGATGGTCGAATCGAAAGTTCTGTTCCGCGCTATTCGAGACTCGATAGAATAATTCGGAGAGATTACGTTTCAAAGTGAAGTTCCTTATTCAAATTTGGGTCCTAAGATCCTAATTAAGATTCGGGTGAAGATCCTCATTAGGATTCGGGTGAAGATTCTCACTTAAGATTCGGGTGAAGATCCCTATTCAGATTCGAGTGAAGATCCTCATTTAAGTTTCGGGTGAAGATCCTCATTTAAGATTCAGGTGGAAGATCCTCATTAGGATTCGGGTGAAGATCCCTATTCAGATTCGGGTGAAGATCCTCATTTAAGATTCGGGTGAAGATCCTCATTTAAGATTCGGGTGAAGATCCTCATTTAAGATTCGGGTGAAGATCCTTGTGTAAGATTCGGGTGAAGATCCCTATTCAGATTCGGGTGAAGATCCTCATTTAAGATTCGGGTGAAGATCCTCATTTAAGATTCGGGTGAAGATCCTTATTTAAGATTCGGGTGAAGATCCTCATTTAAGATTCGGGTGAATATCCTCATTTAAGATTCGGGTGAAGATCCTCATTCAGGTTCTGGTGACTTAAGTACATCGCACACAGTTCAAAAACGTACGCACAGCAGATGTTAATTTTACCAGCCGGGGCAGCGGACCAGCTGGGCTCGAGTCCAAAATCTGCTTCTGAGGCGGTGCTCCAGGGTGATATTAACGTAGGAAAGAGATGAGCTGGCTTGGTTTATAGAGAATAAAATCCTAGTTACCGCAATCCCCGAGGATTACCGCCGCAGTTTCTTGAGCAGTGTCCGGGGTTAAGTAAAAAAGCAGCCTTAAACTCGCCTCGCCCTAAAGACTTAAATCGAGGTTTAATTCTTGATCCTTTACATTGCATAGCAAAAAACCCTCTGCCATCCTGCTCTGCCTACCAGAGAGATTTGTATCGAATTTTCTGAGAATATCCCAAGATGGGGTCTCGGACTCGAAAACACGGCACCCCCGGAGAACTCAGGTGAGCCTGAAAACCTCCGAACTCGGGGATGACCTGAGCTTGGGTGAGCAGAGCAGCACACTTTTCCCTTCCTGATCCTCAATCTGCCGCAGCAAACTGGTCCCACATACCCCCTACTCGCACAACCTGCCCCAAAATCCTGACTCCCAGTCCTGCCGATATTCCCTGCAAAGCATTCTCCCAGTCTCTCTCTCTCATTTATCCATGAGCACAGCCCGTGAGCAATTTTGCCACCTCCAGCAGCAGCCGGGGGCCTCCACCACCTCGATCTCTGTTCCCCTTTCCCTGCTCAGGCACAGCATCAACCCCCTCCGCCCAGCTCCACCATGGGGAGACTTCTCCCACATTCTGGGCCAATGATAGAGGGCGCACACACACACACACACACCAGTTTTTTCCAAGCGCCCAGAGCCTTCTACCAACACCAGGTCCCAAGGTCCATAGCTGCCTGGCAGGTTCTCTTCCCCTCCCCAACTTCCTCCCCGTTCCTGAGTCCGGGAACCGGGATCTCCCAACTACTCAAGGGGGGGGGGAGAATGGGAGAAGGTTCTGCGGAGAGGAAGAGAGGGAAGGGGTCCCCGCTTTGGCCAAGGCGGCAATAGGAGGGGGGCGTAGAGAACGGGAAGACGTGGAAGAGGGGAGCGGCTGCGAGATCAGGGGGGTAGGGAAGAGGGGCGGCGGGCCTCTCCTGAGCTGGCGCTTACTGACAGGCCCCGTGGCAATTGTGGGCTCATTCAAATTTTATGAAAGGCGACCAACCCCAGGCCGACCACCTCACGCCGCGCCGGGAGAGTCCGCGCAACCCCAGCAGCAGCCGCAGCCAGCCGCCGCCATCTCTAGCAGCTAAAGCCCGAGCAATCGGAGCGCGGCCAAAGACGCAGCAGCAGCAGCGGACACCGAAACAAAACAGACAGAAAATATCAGTTTGCTTTGACACTTAAAATAGTTCAAGTCTCGTATATCAAATAGCTCAGACATGCTGTACGAACTGGTGATGGTGCCGCCAAATATGTACAACACCGCAGCGGTGGCAGCGGGCAGCGGGGGCGGCGCTGCGGCTTCCAACGCCGCCGCTGCAGCAGCCGCGGCCGGAGTGACGCCCAACGGCCTGGTGTCCAGCCCGGCTCTTGCCGGCTATCCCGGATATCCGGGCGGACCGGCGGCGGCTGCGGCCGCCAGCCTGCAGACTGCTCTGACGGGGGTCCCGCTGAACAAGGTGAGCATCGAGAATGATCTGAGCGGGGGGGCAAGCGCTGGTTAAGCAGAGGTGTCTGCGGTTAGTTTGAGAGTCTAGCCAACGGCCTCCAAAATGTTTTATGTCCAATCGGTTTCAAAGCTCTTGATGATGGCAGTCTTCTGACAATCTGCACAAGCATGCCTCAGCCTGCGGAATTTCAATCGAAGATCTCAAAGCCGAGAGTTTCAATATTTTTCCCTATAGTTTGGTCCCGATTTTTCTCCCGGATGGGAAGACAAGGATGAAGAGAGCGGGAGAGATACGCAGAGGCCAAATGGGAATTTCTGCGGCCCATAAATTTGCACTGATTGTCAGCAACTTGGCGGCCAACTCTCTCGAGCTTTTCGGTCCTCCGAGGAGCCAAGAAAAGATTTCTCTTCCAAACTCAGAAGTAACGACGACTCTTGGCTTCTTGCCGCTCCTGCTGGGCTGTGGAGAGTCCTAAAGCTGTAGAAAGAAAAATATATATAGGAAGATGGCCAAGGATGAGGCAAGGATGAGTTGGGAGTCTGCAGGAGCTCCCGAGCGACCCAAACTTCATCAAGTTTATCGTCTGCAGAAAGGACACTTGGCTAAATTGCCTCCCCTATAGCACAATATTCTCCTATAACTCTCCTTCCCTGCCCTCCCCATGGTTTCTTCCCATTCATTCACTCAGCCTGTCTCTTCTATTCTGGCTTTTACAATTGAAATATTTTTTTTCTTTGCAAAATTATAAAAACAGCCGGGCCGCCATATTTTGCCGAATAGTGAAGGGCAACGGCCCCTGATGGTAGTTTCTAAACGCGAGGATTTAGCGCCAATTTAGCGCCACAGCCTAGATTTTAGCGCCACAGCCTAGATTTTAGCGCCACAGCCTAGATTTTAGCGCCACAGCCTAGATTTTAGCGCCACAGCCTAGATTTTAGCGCCACAGCCTAGATTTTAGCGCCACAGCCTACATTTTAGCGCCACAGCCTAGATTTTAGCGCCACAGCCTAGATTTTAGCGCCACAGCCTAGATTTTAGCGCCACAGCCTAGATTTTAGCGCCACAGCCTAGATTTTAGCGCCACAGCCTAGATTTTAGCGCCACAGCCTAGATTTCGATGCTATTGATATTTTCGTGCTCACGAGAGCTTTCTATTCATTCTCGGGGATCTTTGACCCCCCTGACCTCCCCAAGCTGGGTCACACATTGAGGTTGAGCAATATTTGGGCCCCCAATCTCAATGCAGGGGGACAGCGCTCCCGTGGCCCCTGAGTCTCCAACACGAAGGGTGTCTCTTAGGCCCTGGCCAGAGAGCAGCCAGAGTTAATGTTTGAGCACAGCCGAGTGGTCATAAATTCGAACCGATGGAGAGAATCGAATTACATTGCCGCAGGGTTGACACACACCAAAATTCATATTGCGGAAAAGTTTTCCGGAACGGGCGAAAAAGTGTGTGAGAGAGAGAGAGAGAACTGCTCATGGACGGACTCGAAACAGCGTTTGAGGACAGTCTCTCCTGCGAGAGATGGAGAGGATCTGCTTGGCGCGCTGGGAGTTGCCCATGCAGGCGGCTCAATAATTCAGCAGTGCTGAGGAGGCGCGCGTGTTGAGAAGAGGATCGCAGGAAAGTGGGCGGGAGAAAGTACCACAGTTGGGAGGTTGCGGCGCCACTATTTAGGCTGACGAGATCCCGGGAAGCCCCAGGGAGGTCCCGCTGGCTGGTTTGGTGGCCGGACGAGCGCGCGATCCATCCATCTGGCCTTCATAATTGATGACCAAAGCTTTTAGCAGCATGGCTATCTCAGGACTTGCAGAGCCAGGAAGTAAGCAAAATTGCCGTTAAGCCACCTGAAGAGAGTTTTTCGTGTGTGTTTTTTTGCGACAAACAAGCCCCCAATCTTCTTTTTTAAAAATTTATTAGTTCTGAAGTCCCTCAGGTATTCAAGATTGTCATGCGCTTCGAAAATTGATTGCAATTGCCAAATTTCTTGCTTTTGAAAAAAAACCAATCAGGCGCCTGGTTTCAACTGACTCGCTCAGAAATTTGCGGCTCTTTTAACATTTATATTCTCAATCTCTGACCTTCTCGACATCCGAATGCCAAATTAGGCCAGCGTGTGGATCAAGAGAATTCTATTGAGTTTTTGCTATTTATTAAGTTTAATACGAAACATATCGGGGCCCTCGATAGTTGAGTTTTTGCTATTCATTAAGTTTAATACGAAACATATCGGGGAAGATAGCGTATGTGTATTGCCAATGCACCGCATGTCCATAGCAAAGCTTTTAATCACCAAAAAGATTGCACAAGTTGCAGTTTTGCTCACACACGGCTAAATCTCAATCGAAACACCTTTAGGGAAATTATTTTGCCCGATGTTCGACCGGGCCAAGCGTGTTCGAGAAATTTTTGCAGCGCAAAAAAATCAGTGCATCAGGTGCCAATAAAAACTTTATAATGCATTCCTCTTTTTAAAAAACCATTTTTCTCGCCTTCATTTTTTAATCTTTCTCTCACAACACTGTCAGATCTGGATTATTATTTCCTTGTTGAAATTTCCAATCATTCAACGGGACCTCAGGAGAGCCTCGTTGCGATTTCATTGCCTTTTTGTAGTCTTTGTTTTCCATGAAGTCCTGCAATATTTGTCATCCACGCGTCTGCGCTACACAATTTCGGATTGGAAAGCCATTTTAATTGATTTTCCATTGACGATATCAAAGCCTAACCAAACCAAGTGACAAGCAACATCCAATTAAAGTTTTCTCAATAATCCGTTTGCTTATTTATTCTATTTTAATCTTGTATTTTTTCAATCGAAGATCAAATTTATTATCTAAAATGGATTTTTGCCTGTTGCCTGTCATCCTGCAGTTCCATCCCCACCCGCATTATGTCTGTGTGTCTGGCTCATTATGTCTGTGTGTCTGGCTCATTATGTATGTGTGTATGTCTGTGTGTCTGGCTCATTGTGTCTGTGTGTCTGGCTCATTGTGTCTGTGTGTCTAGCTCATTATGTCTGTGTGTCTGGCTCATTATGTATGTGTGTATGTCTGTGTGTCTGGCTCATTGTGTCTGTGTGTCTAGCTCATTATGTCTGTGTCTGGCTCATTATGTATGTGTGTATGTCTGTGTGTCTGGCTCATTATGTCTGTGTGTCTGGCTCATTATGTATGTGTGTATGTCTGTGTGTCTGGCTCATTATGTCTGTGTGTCTGGCTCATTATGTATGTGTGTATGTCTGTGTGTCTGGCTCATTATGTCTGTGTGTCTGGCTCATTATGTATATGTGTATGTCTGTGTGTCTGGCTCATTATGTCTGTGTGTCTGGCTCATTATGTCTGTGTGTATGGCTCATTATGTCTGTGTGTCTGGCTCATTATATCTGTGTGTCTGGCTCATTATGTCTGTGTGTCTGGCTCATTGTGTCTGCGTGTCTGGGCAGCCTGTCTCACTGATGTCTGTGTGTCTGGGCAGCCTGTCTCACTGATGTCTGTGTCTGGGCAGCCTGTTTCACTGATGTCTGTGTCTGGCTCATGGTATCTGTGTGTCCATGACCTGCTGCTCATCGTGGTCGTGTGTCTGGGTCATTGTGTCTCTTCTCTCTGCTCCTTATCTCATCGGTGCCGGCCTCTCAAAAAGCAGAATTGCTCATTGGTAATTTTTGCCTGATGGGAGCAATAAACTGTAGTAGCAGTCTGGGTTCCACCCACACAGTTTTTGCTCTACCAGCATGTTTCTTCTAGGAAACTAAAACTGCATCTGCAGTCTGCAGCTGCAAAACTGCCCCATGTAGCAGGGGGGGGGGACCCAACTGTCAGGGGGTGTCGGTGTAGGGATAGGTGGATTAGATAGAGTGGAATGACAAAGCCAACTCCCAATGCGCATTGTAAGTCCGGAACGCAATTTCAACTTAATATATGAATTGATATAATATGTAGATTTAACATGCAGTCCCTTATTAATAACTTCTGACAACGGCTGGGGGCTGTTGAATAGCCACCGCCATAAAACCGCGTTTTTTTATCCTCAACAGAATCATCCTTCTACCGTATAGAGCGACCCCCTCTCTCTCCCTCTGTCATTAGCCACGGGTAACGGATGAGATGAGAGAGGAAAAAAGAGGGAATAAAGGAGAGAGAAGAGAGAAGAGAGCTGAGAAGAGACACAAGAATTGAGTGGGCCGGACATTGAAGTGACTTCCACAAAATTTTGGTGCCCAGCCCAGGGGTCCGTTTCCAGGAATGATTTTTAGTGCGTAGCAAAAATCGACATTTAAAAAGTTTTGGTGCAGAAATTCTGTTTTATCTTTGTCTGGATTTCATTGATTGACATCTTATTTTGTAAGAGAAAAGTAAGCTCTTTAAATTACGTCAGTTTTTTTCGATTTTTTGATAATGAAAAATTTTTTACATGCATATTTCGATTTTAAAACCTGTGTTGGGGGGGGGGCTAGCCCAGTGGTCTGGCGCTGCACTCTGATGTGCCAGCGGCCCAGGCTCGATTCCAAGTGCTGTCACATTAATTTGGGGCTGAATTGGAATCTCGGCCTGGCTCTGCTCGTGCAATTAGCGGCATTGAGGGCCAACCCCCAAGACACAGTGAAGTGTACATGCCTAACGATAAATAAAGTTAGGGCCGCTGTACACTCCTGTGTGAGTGAGTGCCTGCGTACGTATGACTGCGTACGTATCCGCGCGCTTGTGTGCCTGCTCAGGGGAGTCGGTGGAATGGGCAGCAATGCCTCTCGCCGGTTGTGTGACAATGTCGCTTAAAGTGCGGCACGGTGCACACAGCCCCCCTGACTCTAATAAAACATGAACCGATTGCATTCCAAAATGTGAAACGCCATGGGTTGCTGGGCAACCCAGGATTAATATATAGACGTTAAAACAATAATTTTAATTCCTCTTTTTCACAGATTTGTGAACCATTTTTCCTAACATACTTTTCAAGGACTTTTGTGTCTATATTATTATTATTATTCTTATTATTGTTATTATTACTATTATTGTTATTGTTATACTCTTATGCGTTTCTAAGAATCTCATTAAAAAAATGACTAAAGTTACCTGGTATCTTATACAAATTAGAATCGCACCTGAGGCTCAATCGTACTGTTTCCAACCCGACACCTTTTGCTTCCAGGGTCTGCAGGTGACTCTGCCCTCGGCAGCTTTGGCCCTGTCAACGCAAAATCATAAGCTGGACACCACCAGTAAGACAGCCACTAGACCGCGTGCTTTGATTTATTTTAGATAGTGGGACTGGACTACTAGATTTAGATAAAATTCTAATTTAACATCGATAATAGTAATAATAATTGTAATTACACTTGCCCCAATTGGGCAGATGTGCAACCTACAGCTCAGCCGCAGCTATTGCGCGGCGCATCTGAAGGCTGCGTACGGCTGTTCAGTCCAAGGACTGGGGGGAGGGGGGGTCACCATACACCCTCAATTACCCCAGCTAATGCTGGCACCCATTTTACAGCTTTTGAGCTGAAGCAATGCAGAGTTAAGTGTCTTGCTCAAGGACACAAATTGTTCCGAGTGGGATCGGGTATCGAACCCCCGACCTTCAAGTCGTGAGTCCGACGCTCTATCCACTGGCCTACAACCCCCTCGATGACATTTATGCAATCTTGGTCACTTGAGGCTATGCGGGACCTTGAGAGTGGGGCTTTGCTAGAGAAGAAAAAACTGGAAACTTCCAATCTCGCGAATGAATTTCCCCATGGCAACCACCCAGTCAGCAGCATACCGCTTTGGACTCTATGGTCTAAACGCCATCAATCCTGCTCAGTGGTTAAACTTTTTGGGCCAACGAATATAACGTGAGGCTACAAAGCTGGATTCTCAACTGCGGCCGACACGCGAGTTGAATATAAAAATAGGGAAAATCCGCTGAAAAACCCCCTCTAAAGGGAGCCAAGGATAGGCGGAGAGGCTGCTGCAGACGCGAGTGCAGCCAAGACTCAGGCGAGAGAGGAATTGTGGTGAGGCGGAGAGGAGAGTGAGGGAGAGAAAGGTTGGGCTCGACTTGAGATGATGGCGGGACACTGCAAGTAAGAATAGCTGGGGCCAAGGCTAGGAGTGAGTTTATAATATTGAGCAGCAATGAGTGAGCGAGTGAGTGAGAATCTATGAGCGTTGTTGAATAATTTAACAAAAGATGAGGGGGTATTGATGAAGGAGGCTGTGGCCAGCAGTTGCTGCAGAAGTGGGCAAGGCAGCAGCTTTATTGTAAAGTTTTTTTGTCCAAAGGATAAGAGATTAGAGAAAGGTGAATTAAAATGGACCGGTTGTTCACGCCACCCTTTTCAGGCCACTATCACATTTTTGTGGGCGACCTGGCGCCTGAGATTGAATCCCACCAGCTTAAGGAGGCCTTCTCTGCTTTCGGCATCGTGACGTGAGTGATTCAAGATTATTAATATGAGATGCTGGATGCTGGATGCTAGACTCCGGATTCTGAATTTGGGATTCTAGATTCGGGATTCGGGATTCTGAATTCGGGATTTCGGATTCGGGACTCGGGATTCTGAATTCGGGATTCGGGATTCTGGATTCGGGATTCTGGATTCGGGATTCTGGATTCGGGATTCTGGATTCGGGATTCTGGATTCGGGATTCTGGATTCGGGATTCTGGATTCGGGATTCTGGATTCGGGATTCTGGATTCGGGATTCTGGATTCGGGATTCTGGATTCGGGATTCTGGATTCGGGATTCTGGATTCGGGATTCTGGATTCGGGATTCTGGATTCGGGATTCTGGATTCGGGATTCTGGATTCGGGATTCTGGATTCGGGATTCTGGATTCGGGATTCTGGATTCGGGATTCTGGATTCGGGATTCTGGATTCGGGATTCTGGATTCGGGATTCTGGATTCGGGATTCTGGATTCGGGATTCTGGATTCGGGATTCTGGATTCGGGATTCTGGATTCGGGATTCTGGATTCGGGATTCTGGATTCGGGATTCTGGATTCGGGATTCTGGATTCGGGATTCTGGATTCGGGATTCTGGATTCGGGATTCTGGATTCGGGATTCTGGATTCGGGATTCTGGATTCGGGATTCTGGATTCGGGATTCTGGATTCGGGATTCTGGATTCGGGATTCTGGATTCGGGATTCTGGATTCGGGATTCTGGATTCGGGATTCTGGATTCGGGATTCTGGATTCGGGATTCTGGATTCGGGATTCTGGATTCGGGATTCTGGATTCGGGATTCTGGATTCGGGATTCTGGATTCGGGATTCTGGATTCGGGATTCTGGATTCGGGATTCTGGATTCGGGATTCTGGATTCGGGATTCTGGATTCGGGATTCTGGATTCGGGATTCTGGATTCGGGATTCTGGATTCGGGATTCTGGATTCGGGATTCTGGATTCGGGATTCTGGAAAAGGGGGGGGCTGAAAAATCAGACAACTGAATAAGAGTGACAAGCCAATGGCTAAGTTGGTTGTGAGGCCGTCACCGTCGTTTTGCGTTAACACAAACTGACGCAATGGCATTGAATTGAAACGCTCAATTCGTACTAAGCCTAATCCTGCCTACTCAAACGAGACTTTAAGCGGAGCAGAAGCAGAGTCTTCCATTTTCTTTGGCAGTTTGGACTCTCGGCGAGATTTTTTAGAGCTGTTGGTGAAGGCAATTTCTCTGCTTTCTGTCTGTCTGTCTCTCTATCTTTATCCGCGTCCCGGGATGACTTCCTGACTGTGGGAATGAGATTTTAGATTGAAAATAAACAGTGCTTCGGTCCTTCCCTCCCTCCAGTTCTGACTGGCCGGCCTTTCTGTGGAAGTTCTGGCTTGAAAACTCGGCAGACAAGTTATTAGCTCATTATGCCAATTCTCGTTCTGGCATCATTATTCAAGGACTGATGGCGGCAGCGATGCTCACGTTGTCTAAACTTTCAGGTTCTGCAGCAGCTTATCCCCCCCTCTAACTCGCTGTCACGTGGATCCAGCTGTCCCAGAGTTTACCGACCGGTTGGGGATCTGGATGTCATGATGGGGCTTAGCAAAGGAGGGGTGGGCAGGACTCCGCGGGCCCTTTCTCTTAATTGCAGTTAAAAATGTATGGCGCCCCTGTTGTTGGCGCCCCTGTTGCTGGCACCTCTTTTCTGGTAGCTTTGGCGCCCCTTTTACAGTAGCTTTAGCGCCTCTTTTGCAGTAGCTTTGGGGCGCCCCTTTTCAGTAGCTTTGACGCCCCTTTTCAGTAGCTTTGACGCCTCTTCTACAGTAGCTTTGGCGCGCCCCTTTTACAGTAGCTTTGGGGCCCGTTTTACAGTAGCTTTGGCGCGCCCCTTTTACGGTAGCTTTGACGCCTCTTCTGCAGTAGCTTTGGCGCCCCTTTTACAGTAGCTTTGACGCCCCTTTTTCAGTAGCTTTGGCGCGCCCCTTTTTACAGTAGCTTTGGGGCCCGTTTTACAGTAGATTTGGCGCCCCTTTTACAGTAGCTTTAGCGCCTCTTTTACAGTAGCTTTGGGGCGTCCCTTTTACAGTAGCTTTGGCGCCCCTTTTCAGTAGCTTTGACGCCCCTTTTCAGTAGCTTTGACGCCCCTTTTCAGTAGCTTTGACGCCTCTTCTACAGTAGCTTTGGGGCCCCTTTTACAGTAGCTTTGGCGCCCCTTTTACAGTAGATTTGGCGCCCCTTTTACAGTAGCTTTAGCGCCTCTTTTACAGTAGCTTTGGGGCGTCCCTTTTACAGTAGCTTTGGCGCCTTTTACAGTAGCTTTGGCGCCTCTTTTACAGTAGCTTTGGCGCGCCCCTTTTACAGTAGCTTTGGGGCCCGTTTTACAGTAGCTTTGGCGCCCCTTTTACGGTAGCTTTGACGCCTCTTCTGCAGTAGCTTTGGCGCGCCCCTTTTACAGTAGCTTTGGGGCCCGTTTTACAGTAGCTTTTGGGCGCCCCTTTTTACAGTAGCTTTGGGGCCCGTTTTACAGTAGCTTTGACGCCCCTTTTCAGTAGCTTTGACGCCCCTTTTCAGTAGCTTTGACGCCTCTTCTACAGTAGCTTTGGCGCCCCTTTTACAGTAGATTTGGCGCCCCTTTTACAGTAGCTTTAGCGCCTCTTTTACAGTAGCTTTGGGGCGCCCCTTTTACAGTAGCTTTGGCGCCCCTTTTACAGTAGCTTTAGCGCCTCTTTTACAGTAGCTTTGGGGCGCCCCTTTTACAGTAGCTTTGACGTCCCTTTTACAGTAGCTTTGGCGCCTTTTACAGTAGCTTTGGCGCCCCTTTTACAGTAGCTTTGACGTCCATTTTACAGTAGCTTTGGCGCCCGTTTTACAGTAGCATGAGCCAAAGGGCGGGGAGTTCAGCTGCTGCTGAGTATAAGAATGATGAAGAACAACATTTATTGATGCACTTACTCGGAACCGCTTGACAGGTTAAACTTTCAGTTCTGTTCATAGATTAACCAATCAATTAATCGATTGATCAGCATAATCAACCAAACGGGAGAACACGGCTTCCCAGGGGTATTGAGTAATTAAAGAGAATTTCGACACTGATAATTGTCTTGGAACCAAATAGGAGATGAGCAGCTGGGAGGGGGCGAGGATGCAGCACCAGCAGCTGAGGGGATCATGTAACCGGGACTGGGACGGCAGTGGCGGCTAGCGCAGTGGGAATTCGCGGCCAACAACCTGTATAAATAATGAGATCCCAGTTGGCGAAATGTGTGTTCGCTGCCTGTGTGTTTTGTGAGGCTGGGAAAGCATAGCGGGCTCAACTGGCCTTCACAGACTCCTCCGAACAGGGGGGGAGGGGTTGCGATTAAAATTAAGTGGGCGAAGGAGGCAAAACGGGGGGATAAAAACGGTGCAAGGAAAGATAAGACAGCGCCGGTGGTTCATCTCTCCTCCGCGCGCCTTATCGCATTTCTCCCAGGGACCTCCCGCTTTCCCACAGAGAAAATCGAGAACTGAATAATGCTCCATCTCACCGCAGAGCAGCGCAGTCTTACCGCATCCGAACGACAACGTTTTTTTACCCGTTTTGGTCCGTTGGTTCGGCATTTTTATTGCCAAAGCCATCCTCCTGCGCGATTTATTGCCATTACTCACACAGCGTCGGCACAGTTTTCTTTAGCCATCATCATCTGCTCGACCTATAGCTCAACTTTTTCACCTTCACACTCGGGTCTTCGCTTAACTTTTTTAGCGTTCTCGGGCCGGTTTTAATGTCGGCTAGTAATTATTGCACTCCCCGGGCCCGATCGGCGGTTATTGATGGGCCTGACTGAGGTTCACGCGGTTTAAAATCTTATGCTAGAGAGAAAGATAGTTTAAATGTACATTGCAAAGCCAAGAAAACCATTGTAAAGTATTTAGTGTACATATATAGTATAAATGTACATACGCTCTTTTACGTACTTCGCGCTATAAGGGGTTAGAAAATTTAACGTAACTGTACATGTTACATTTAGCTAATGTGCATAGGCCATAGACAACACACCGATCGATTAAGTCGACAACCCTCTCATCAATACAGTAAAACTTAGCTACTGTACATAGGCCATAGACAACGCATCGATTGACAACCCCCACTTTCCGCGCCCAAATCGCAGCGAGTGCAAGATCATCAAGGATATGCACACCCAGAAGCCAAAAGGCTACGGTTTCGTGGCCTACGCCAACAGGGAGGAAGCGGAGGAGGCGATGCAGAAGATGAACGGCCAGCTGCTGGGCTCGAGAACCATCCGGACCAACTGGGCAGTCAGGAAGCCACCGCAGCCTCCAGGTTTGACTTCTTGATTGTCTTGAACTTTTAAAGCGTAGTTGACTATTCGCTTCAGGAGTAAAATTCCATCTAATAAGTAGCTTCATAACAGCATTTAAAATCGGTTTCAATTTGTTTACTTAGCTTTTAAACGACAATTTCCTATTTGCCTCTCTGCTGCGCGTTGAATTTGCTTTAAAAAAGCAGAAAAAAGCAATTTCGGTAATTAAATTGAAATTTTTCCATCAACATTCTATTTTGCGATTTTTAAAAAGCCGGATGTAATCAGGGCAGAGAGCATAAATGCTGCCATTTTAATTTAACACTTTCAAGAGTTGGTCCCGCGAGGACCGACTGCGGCAAAGTTTGCTATAATGGTTGAAATTACTTTGATAAGGGCGACGCGGCATAAAATTAAAAATATGTTAATGAGCTTCGGTAGATAAGCTAAGGGTAGCTAAGCGGGGGCAATGAGGAATGAGGATTGGTAAGTGAAGTTTTGCCGTTGCCGCTGAGCGCCGCGGTTGTGCCCCCCCCCCTAATTTATGCCGGAGCTGCTGCTATCCCACCAGCGGCACCTTAATATAGCGCCAGCGCTTAGCCCAGATAGATATGTATATATAAATGTATATAATCCAATACGTAATAAGTACGCACTTGGCGCACTGGTACGCATATGTATAGATATAATATAGTGAGAGCCAAATCGATGGCCAGAATTCAGGCAATCAGAGAGTCCGCAGAAGCAGGCAGGGAAGAGCGGGCCTGGGATTGAAGAGATCGAGAAATGAAATAGGAGGATGAGATGGCAGGGCGGCTTGGCGGTGGCCAGGGAGATACCCCCCCAGCGCAGTGTAAATTGGGGGTAGGAGGCGGCCGAGTTCTGGGAGGAATCTCTTCTTGAGAAAAGCACTGGCCAAATTTGCAGCAGCAGGAGCTGGAGAAGAAGTCAAAAAAGTGCAGAGCGCGCCAGTTGAAGTCCGGAAGAGTTCTGTAGAATGATTATTGGCGATCGATGCTGATCACGCATGCTTGTTTCATGGACAACTCAAGTAGAAAGATGCAGAATGCATTTAGCGAAATCGAAATAAGAAGTATTCTACTTTAGACTTCTGCAGTTTTGAGCTGCTGTAGCGATAATATTAATATTAATAATAATTAATTACACCTGCCCCAATTGGGCAGCCGACAGCTCAGCCGCAGCTATTGCGCGGCGCATCTGAAGGCTGCGTACGGCTGTTCAGTCCAAGGACTGGGGGGTCGCCACACACACCCTCAATTACCCCAGCTAATGCTGGCACCCATTTTACAGCTGGGTGAACTGAAGCAGTGCAGAGTTAGGTGTGTCTTTCTCAAGGACACAAGCTGTTCCGAGTGGGTCGGGAATCGAACCCCAACCTTTTAGTCGTAAGTCCGACGCTCTATCGACTAGGCTACAGCCCCTCATTGTTATAGTGATGCCATAGCAATGGCGTGGCTACGGATCCCGGGATCATAAATTGCTTTAATAGCTTTCAGGTCATCGCATTCTAATCTCATTAACATCCCTTAGTTGCGTTTCAATTATCTTTGGCTATAGAGTGGGGTTTTTGATTGCATAGAGCTGCTGGATGGGATGACGATGGACTAAAACAAATTTTCTGCTTTCGCTGAGTGATATTGCCTGGGCATAGAGGTGGCACCTATGCAGGGCAAAGTCGAAAATGGTGCAATAGAGAAATTTTGTTAAAAAACATAATCAAGCCTCATCATCCTTATCTTCACTTCAGCATCAGCCTCTCTCTCTCTCCTAATGGAACTCTTGTTCCCCGACTTTCCATGCAGAATGAGAGGCGCCCACAATAGCGCGTGTCTCACTGTCCCCGCCCTCCTCCACAACACTGTTTTCCATTCAAAGCCCATTTTCCCCATAAAGCTATAGAAAGAATGATGAAAGCTGTATATGGTTGGAGGTGAAGGGGTGAGTTGAGGGTGAAAGGAGGGCAACTCTGTCACTCTCTAAATATCAGAAGAATGTTGCATTCCATACCATATAGGGTCTTTCTCCCCCCCCCCTGGCTATCTCTCCACCTCTCTGCAGCAGCGCTAGAAGCAGCAGCAGCAGCAGCAGCAGCAGAGTTGAACGCATTGCATGACAATGGATCGCTGCTATACAGCTTGGCCCTGTCGTGGTCCAACCCAAAACTCATCCCTCCGCTTTTTTACCCCCCCCCCCCAGCACCGACCTACACCAGAGGGATGGGAGGAGCAGCCGCCTGGAGGCAAAAAAGGAAACAAGAAATCGATAAAAATGATGGCGTAGGAAGCGGAAAGAGAGGGGGGAGGGCATGCATACGGGGAGCAGAAGTGGCAGCTCACAATGAGGTGCTTGTGCGGTGGCCTGAGTTATTACAGACAGAGCTGAGCTGAGATGATCAGGCCAGACTTCTAAGCACGTCCGTCATCAGTCTCTGTCTCTCCGCTCTTCTCTTTTCAATCTAATTTTTCTCCCTCCTGTTTGTTTCCTGGTGCTCAGGGGTTAGCAAAGTTGGTGCAGCGCCAACGCAACAGCCAACGGCATTGGGAGCGCACACAAGCATGCCAAATACTGTCCGCAGGCACTCACTCGTACACACGCTCACACAGGGTGTACAGCTGCCCTGACTTTCTACAGGCAACCGTAACTACCTGCCAGGGTGCTGACTGCTGACCAACTGTCACGCCAGAAGAGTATAGTGGATGTACTGGTGTATAAACACAGTGCACTCGGATAATACCAAGAAACCGAGGCTCTTCCACCACGAGCCGAGCTCTCTATCGGAGCCAGGAAATGCTGAAAGGTTGGGAGGCGTACCGTTCGTGACTGCAATTTTCTGAGATACAATATAGACGGAGCATCATTGTGCAAACATCGCACAAGTTGTTGCCTAGATCTGTCTTCTCAGATGCCCCTCTCTCTGACTCTGACTCTGTCTTTCTTTCAGGCGAATTGAGCTCAGCTGACAGATCTAATACGAGTTGGGGCCGAGCTTTCATAGGCTAGCCATCGATACCTGGACTCTAATAATGATAAATAATTGATCACACCTGACCGCATCTGAAAGCTGCGTACGGCAGTTCAGTCCAAAGACTGGGGGGGGGGGTCGCCACACACACCCTCAATTACCTCAGCTAATGCTGGCACCCATTCTACGGCTGGGTGAATTGAAGCAATGCAGAGTTGAGTGTCTTGCTCAATGACACAAATTGTTCCGAGTGGGTCGGGAATCGAACCCCCGACACTCTAACTACTAGGCTTCAATCCATATCGACGGTCTCTTACAGCGAAGACTCTGGACTCTGCTATCTATTGGAAATGTCTCGCACAAAAAATAAACTCCATCAGAAAGAGGAACAATTGAGTCAGGGAGGAGTGTTGTGGAGCTGTTTGAAGCTGCTCTGAGAGCGGGACCGATGATGCGGCACCGACGCCCCCCCGTCCATTTGCGTTTGCGCATGAAATATGAATGCCGCTTGGTGGCCTCACCTTGAGCAGCAGCTCTGGCAGTATAATAGCCGCCACTGAGTCTGCCGGGCTCAGCCACCTGCTCAGCTGTGGGAGCAGCGCAGAGCAAAGCGGCCCCGGCAGCTGCATAAAACATGACCTGTCAGTTGCTGACAAAAGCCCAGCCTCAGCCTCCGCCATCGCTGGCGCTGCGCCTCACCTGGGAAGGGCAAGGAGGAGGGGGAAGGGCAGCAGTCCGCAGTCTAAGCCCAAATCCCTCTAATCCAAATCTTCTCCATCCGCTCTCTCTCTCTACAATGAGATGCCCCTGACAGCGACTGCTGTTAAACAGGCGTGCTGGCGGTTTCGTCGCGAGGGCGCAGACTCACTCTGCACACTATAGTCATTTATGTATGCCAAAATTCTGTCCGCCTCCCGCATGCAGCGTGACTCACGTGATACTCTGTGGAGTGCGAGAATGGGGTAACCAGCTGGCTGCGTGAAGGAGAGAAAAACTATGGTTGAAGAAGTTGCACGGCACGGTGAGAGGAGAGGAGACTGGGGCCTCCATCCGCATACACATCTGCTTCCCCCGTACCCTCCGCTTCTCAGCGCTCACTTCCGGTGTTCCAGGCGACTCCCGCAAAGTGTGTGAATTCACTTAGCCATTCTTTGCCCCTGCCCAGCGACTTCTCTCTCCTACCTCTCTTGCAGAGACACGGCTATAGGGGTGTACAAGTGCATGCGAAGTACATGACTGCTTTTTAGTAGAACTTCTGACGCATGCACTTCTGGATGATTGACGTTGCACTGCGGGCAAAGAGGGCGAAATTAAAGGCGAATTGAAACATCCGGGGCCATGGCGGCACGGCACCACTGAAGACATTGAGGCGGCAGCAGCAGTGCCAGACACTGGAGGATCATGAGGACATTGAGGTGGCAGCAGCAGTAACAGACACTGGAGGATCATGAGGACATTGAGGCGGCAGCAGCAGTGACAGACACTGGAGGATCATGAGGACATTGAGGTGGCAGCAGCAGTGCCAGACACTGGAGGATCATGAGGACATTGAGGTGGCAGCAGCAGTGACAGACACTGGAGGATCATGAGGACATTGAGGTGGCAATCACAATCCCCTTCGGACAGCCACTAGTCAACAAGTGCCTGTCGATGGAGGCACGCCTGCAGGGGGGGGGGGGCTGTCTCCCGCCCGCACAAGTCAATTAAATTACGTAGACAGCCAGCGCTGCCCTGCAGGGTAAAAAAGTAAAAAAAAACTTTCTTGCAGAGATCAGTCCAATATCGATACTTATTGATCGGCCGGACAGGGACTCCGCCACTGCACTAGTCTGCATAGGAGACTTTGAGTGACGTGTTTCCCTCCTCCCCTCCTTGTTTCTCCTCTTTTTTCAACTCCGATCCTCTCGCTCTCCGCATTCTCGACTCGGGATCTGAGCAACGCGCCCGAACTCAAGCCAGAGGCTATGGATGAATCCTGTTAAAGCGGTTTAGCACCGCTCGCTGGGATCTCTGGCTGGCTGCTGGTTCTTTTGTTAAAGAAAATTGGAGAATCCCAGCTCACAATGGGAACGTTGGCCCGCCCGCCTCAGCCTCATCTCAGGCCAGAATTCTGAGGGAATTGAATCGGAGCACCTCAGGTGGAGAACTAATGAAGAGACCCAGTGAATTCAACCAGACTCTGAAGAGGATATCCTGCCCTGACGGATCCCATTCCAACACTGTTGAGGCCCCACCTGCGTGGAGACTGACTTTTTAAAAAAAAGGATCAGGCTGAAGAAGCAGTCAGAGAGGGAGAGAAGGAGCCGTTTCCGGCTGGGAGTTCTCAATTTTGAGCGCACTGGTGGCGGGCATTGTTGGCGCGGCTGACGCAGTCTACACAGTGTATTCCAAGTGTTCTAACCAAATTTCAGTTGAGAACTGTAAAACTTTTTCAAAATTGCAGCCGATCAGAAACCGCTGAACTACGATGAAGTTGCTCAGGCAGCCTCCAACTCAAACTGCACTGTCTACGTTGGCGGCATCACGCGTGGGCTGTGCGGTGAGTCCCAATTTGATACCTAAACTGATGCTGATCGATCCCGAACCCAATCCTGATCGATCCCAAATCAAATCCTGATCGATCCAAAACCCACTCTGATTGATTCCGAACCCAATCCTAATCGATCCCAAACCCAATCCTAATCGATCCCGAACCCAATCCTAATCGATCCCAAAACCAATCCTGATCGATCCCGAACCCAATCCTGATCAATCCAAAACACAATCCTGATCGATCCCAAAACCAATCTTCATCAATCCCAAAGCCCACTCTGATTGATCCCAAAACCCACTCTGACTGATCCCGAACCCCATCCTGATCGATCCAAAAACCTAATTCTGATCGATCCCAAACCCCATTCTGATCAATCCCAAAAGAAATCAGAATTCTTATTGATCCTATATTCCTATCACTTGCAGAGGAGCTGCTCAGAGAAGCATTCAAAGACTTCGGCGAGATCCTTGAAGTCCGCGTGTTCAAAGAGAAGGGCTACGCCTTCGTCCGCTTCGACACGCACGAGGGCGCAACCAAGGCCATCATCACCATGCACGGCAAGGATGTCGGCGGCCAGCCCTGCAAGTGCTCCTGGGGCAAGGAGAGCAACGACAAGGAGAATGCCACGGTGAGTCACTGAGACATTCTGGCACAGTCACTGATAGCCAATTGTCTGGCACAGTCACTGATAGCCAGTTTGTGGCACAGTCACTGATAGCCAATTGTCTGGCACAGTCACTGATAGCCAGTCTCTGGCACAGTCACTGATAGCCAAGTTTGTGGCACAGTCACTGATAGCCAATTGTCTGGCACAGTCACTGATAGCCAGTCTCTGGCACAGTCACTGATAGCCAATTGTCTGGCACAGTCACTGATAGCCAGTTTGTGGCACAGTCACTGATAGCCAATTGTCTGGCACAGTCACTGATAGCCAGTCTCTGGCACAGTCACTGATAGCCAAGTTTGTGGCACAGTCACTGATAGCCAAGTCTCTGGCACAGTCACTGATAGCCAGTCTCTGGCACAGTCACTGATAGCCAAGTCTCTGGCACAGTCACTGATAGCCAGTTTGTGGCACAGTCACTGATAGCCAAGTCTCTGGCACAGTCACTGATAGCCAGTCTCTGGCACAGTCACTGATAGCCAGTCTCTGGCACAGTCACTGATAGCCAAGTTTGTGCCCGAGCACCTGAAACCCTGACAGCCCCGAACAAACCTCAAGCTGACCTCACCTGCGTGAGAAGCGCCACACCAGCAAGGCTTCCGTCAATAAATCAGCGATTCACAGGCCACCCCGCCAGCTGCAACGAAAGGATGCGGAACGGAAAATCCCGGGAACCAGCCAGGGAAATCAGCTTGGCGTGACTGTGGGATCATCCGCGTGCAGCCTTACTGCAGCAAACATTCGGGAATGAAAGAGCATTGTTGCTTGTTCACGGTTCAGGACACCACAAAAGCAACAGATATCCGGGGTTAGGGCAGCTGACAATTGGTTTAGACTTGGCCCTCTACCACCAAGCCAATTATTTTAATTAAATTGAACCCAATGAAAGAATCAATCAATATAGATTAATAACTAACTGTTTTATTTTCTATATTTTTTATGCAGGCTCTAATGACGCCATACGGTTACTACGCGGCGACGGCTGGCGCCACGGCGGCCAGCCCGCTGGCTTACCAGGCCTACAACCAGCTCAGCTACCTGCAGCAGCCAATCAACTACGCTAATTATGCGTCCGCAGCTGCCGCCGCCGCTGCTGCCGCCTCCTCCGCTTATCAAGGCGGAGCCGCCAGGTAACTATACATGTGATTGGCGCAGGTAGGGTCTCGGCCATAGACAGTCAGGGTGCATGGAGCTGCGTAATTGGCGCAGGTGGGGGTCTCGGCAATGGTCTCGGCCATAGACAGTGTGTCAGGGTACGTGGGGGCTGCGTGAATGGGGCAGGTGGAGTCTTGGCCATAGACAGTGTGTCAGGGTGCGTGAAGCTGCGTGAGTGGCACAGGTCTCGGCCATAGACAGTGTGTCAGGGTACGTGGGGGGTGCATGAATGGCGCAGGTGGGGGTCTCGGCCATAGACAGTGTGTCAGGGTACGTGGGGCTGCATGAATGGCGCAGGTGGGGGTCTCGGCCATAGACAGTGTGTCAGGGTACGTGGGGCTGCATGAATGGCGCAGGTGGGGGTCTCGGCCATAGACAGTGTGTCAGGGTACGTGGGGCTGCATGAATGGCGCAGGTGGGGGTCTCGGCCATAGACAGTGTGTCAGGGTACGTGGGGCTGCATGAATGGCGCAGGTGGGGGTCTCGGCCATAGACAGTGTGTCAGGGTACGTGGGGCTGCATGAATGGCGCAGGTGGGGGTCTCGGCCATAGACAGTGTGTCAGGGTACGTGGGGCTGCATGAATGGCGCAGGTGGGGGTCTCGGCCATAGACAGTGTGTCAGGGTGCATGGGGCTGCATGAATGGTGCAGGTGGGGGTCTCGGCCATAGACAGTATCAGGTGAAGGCACACAGGTTCGCTCATAGACACTGAACAGCCAATTCCAATGTTATAAATATAAATAATTCGCCCCCCCTCCACAACCCGCAGCGGCGGCCTGCTCAACGGTTTCGGCGCCGCCGGAGGCAACCCGGCTGCAGCAGCCGCGGCTGCCGCTGCTCAACTGGCCGCGGCCAGCCACGCCGCCGCGTTCGGCACCCCGACATCGGCAGCTGTGAGCTTCCAGCAGGCCCACTGACCAGACCCCAACTGATTTCCCATGCCTTGTTGGCCGACTGGTTGGCCATGACTGTTGGAGAGTCCCATTTTATTGAGCAACAGTCAAAAGCACGACTGCTCACGCTTTTGTAACTGGTATTAACCCGCAATGCGCACCCTTACGCCCTTAAAATCCTCCCAGCACAAAAATCCAAACTTGTCCCGTTTTAAACTGCTGCATCGTCGTGAGGATAGCATTAAAATATTTATAATAAAGGACACCACGAACTCTGGTGTGATTTGTGCTGCTTTCGTGTTTTTCTACTTTGTGATTTTTGTACCCGATTGTAATTTTGACGCTGTGCACATGCCGCCTCCCCTTGACTCTCTCTCTCTCTCTCTCTCCCAGCTGTTCTTGTCAATTGTTTATGAGCACACCTTGAGCACGAGATTAATGCATTGTGATTTAAGCTTCTGTAGCTGTCGTATTTTGCCTATCTGCGCTAAACAAGAACTGGCTGACTGCAAAATATTCCTCAGATCCTGTTGAATGAGATTTATGCTCACAAATATTGTTCAGCCAATTCTTGTTTTATTAATTTTGTTTCGAGTTTACCACTCGCTCGCTCTTAGATGTAAAAAAACTAATTAAATCTAATTCATGATCTGACTTTTTGGCACGCAACACAGAAAATCAGTTTAAAAAAAGCACTCCTAGCTACTCATAGTAATTTTATCCGAACGCAACGAAAAGCAGCCAGCCCCGTTCTGCACCGCACAAATGCATGCTTGCCATGTAAGAAGTAACAGGCATTGTGTTAACATTTGCTCAACTTGACAGCTGCTTTAATCCTTCATCATCCATTCTGGCCCCTGTCCATGTTTAAGCTCGCATCGAGCTTTGTATAACTTGCTTATCAATATAATTATTATACAATTAAGATCCTTAATCAAACCTGGATTTAGCAAGTTGAATTCTGAACCCCCACCGCGCTCTCGTTCAATGTAACCCGATATGGCACTGCTGCTCTGTTTGCGCGCATACGAGTCGAGTACTTCGTATACGTAGTTATCAACTATTTACCATAATAATGCATGTTAAACTGTTTTTTAAACATACTCAGCGTAATTTCCATGCTTTTCGCGTTTTCCCGCAAAAATGCTGTTTAACGACAGATCCCCAAGAGAGAGAGAGAGAGAGAACCTAGCCACTCTGATTAACCCACGCATCGAACTGCCAACTGAAAACACACACGATTTTTTCGTGTTTAGTACCCACGCAAATGCTAATTTTTGCTAAGATTGCTTAGTTATTAATATTAAAAATGCTATGATTAATACGCACGCTTCACACACGGCAAGAACTTGCATTGCTTCTGCGCACTCTGCAGCTGGCAATTTTTGACCGATTTTTTTAGCAGTGTCTACTGGCCCGACTCTAGAGGCGCAGAAGCACAAAGTAGACAAATATATATATACATGTATAACTGCATGATAATAAAAAATGTCAAACTGTCTCTTTTTGTCGAATCGAAAACGTTATTTGCACGGTGGTTTTGTTAGTAGTTTTAGTATTTTATATACTGCAGATTGTGGCACAGCGGTTGTAGCCTAGTGGTTAGAGCGTCGGACTCGCGACTGAAAGGTCGGGGGGGCTTCGATTCTCGACCCAATGGGCAGGTGTGCAACCGACAGCTCAGCCGCAGCTATTGCGCCTTGCGTGGCGCATCTTAAGGCTGCGTACGGCTGTTCAGTCCAAGGACTGGGGGAGGGGGGGTTGCCACACACCTCAACTAAATGCTGGTACCCATTTGAAAGATGGAGTTAAGTGTCTTGCTCAAGGACACAAATTGTTTCGATTGGGTCGAGAATCAAACCCCCGACCTTTCAGTCGCAAGTCCGACGCTCTAACCACTACGCTAGAACCCCTTATATTAACAATTATATACTCGTAGAAGTGATTGTTGGAAACGAAGCGGAGCGGTACCAAGTCTGTTCTCAAACTAAAATGCCGCGGGTTCGATTCCGCACGCGGTCACACAATAAACTTGGCATTTGTGAACTTGTGGCATTATCGCTAATCCCACCATCCAGGGACCACTGAAGACATACATGTACAACCTGTGAGCGCGTGCCTGCGCAGTATTCCGTGTGTCCGTCTGCGTGCTCAGCTTGGCTGATGTGAATTTTACGCATCAATTTTAGCCGATATGTATCGAATTTAACTTTACAAGGCATAATTGAAAGAGTCAACTATTTGCAAACAAGAGAAAATAAACAAAATAAGTATATATTTGAATATTTTATGCTAAATTGAGCAGAAAATTGGGATCATTTTGGCATATTCAATTGATTTTTAAGACAGGCAGCGTCAAAGATCAGTGAACCCTTCTTGAACTGGCAGCGTGCATTGACATTGAACTCTTAAACACATTAAAGACTCAGATTCTAACGCCACCATCTAGACATCTAATAACAAGGGCGCAGACATGCTTTTAATGACTATCCATGAGTCTATGCAGTGGTAGTTTCTATGCATGTTGCGACCATTTTGACAGATTAATTTAATCGTAATGAGAGCAGTCCAGATACCGCCTATCAATAATTCAACATAAGATATTTGACTGTATCTGAAAATATGATATGAAAATACATTCTCAGCGACAAATTCAAAAGAAGCTTAATTATTTTTTTCCGTAACCGTACCGTATTTTTGCATATCGGAGTACTATATAGTTATTATAGAGTTCCCCGAAGGGGGCACAATGGCTAGTCCATATGACTAAATATAATTGTACTTTGAAAACACAAAAGACAAATCTGACATTCAAAAGATTTGAGTAATTATGGCAGTGTCATAAATGTTTAGGCAATACATTTTTATGTATTTTCTAAATTCATGTACAGCTACACTTCAATGTCGTCGACTACATATTACTAACAGTAGCTTATAGTCTATCATTTGCCAGCAGCGGCTGCCCGCCTGCTAACAGTTTTATTCAGATTTGCGTACTTCTTCTTCTCGTTGCGCGACATTCGTTTAACGTCGCGACAGCCGCGGCCGCCCTCCCAGTGCGAGGTGCGCGCCCGCGACATGCCGGCGCCGCAGCTGGAGCACTTGTCGCTGACCGGCTGCTCCTTGGCGCAGTAGCCGCACAGCATCCTGACCGCCCACGCCATCTCGTGATCGCCTGGCGCGGCCTCATCGTGACAAATGTCGCATGGGAATGCCCGGCCGCAGCAGGGGAAGCGAAGCCAGCGATAGCTGCGCTTGTAGTGACGGCAGGTGCCGTTGCTAGGCAACGGCTGGCCGGGCCGGATGTCCGGCTCTATTGGCTTCTTCGGCTTCTTCTGCTGTTGCTTGGCTGCTCCGCTTGACTGAACAAAATATATGGTAGAAATTATTTGTGGAATCCCAATGAAAATACTATTGAGTTGCCCAAAAGGGGGCAAAATGGCTAGTCTATATGACTAAATATTTTTGTAGGAATTAACAACTCTAAAAATATAAATCTGTGATTCAACCGTTCCAGTGTTTCAAAGTGACGAGAGCGCAACTGATATTTAGGCAACTTGGTACATTATAATTATATTCCCTATTTTCCATGCTTGATCTGAGTCACTTAATTATATTTAATTGGATTCATTGTACGCTAAATACGTTACAGTATTTATTCTGAATATGAAAATTAAACTGTTCAATAATTCATTGCAAAAGAAGATTGCGAATACTCAACCAATAAAAAATCCCAACTTTAATACTCGTAGAATTCTCAAACCAAAGTAATAAAAAATCTTTTAATATCCCAAGGAATCCAAGGGACTCAAAAGTCAAAGGGAATCTCAAACTCGCAGGAAATCTCATACACAAAGGAATCGCAAGCCCTAAGGGAATCCCATACACAAGGAGAATCGAAAAATTAAAGGAAACTGCAACCCCAAGTAAAACAATGTCTAAAAAAAATTCCAAACCAACGGAAATCCCAAACCAACGGTAATCTCAAACGGGAATCCCAAAACAATGGTAATCCAAAACTAACGGGAATCCGTAACCAACAGGAATCCCAAACCAACAGGAATGCTAAACCAACGGGAATCCCAAACCAACAGGAATGCTAAACCAACGGGAAACCCAAACCAAAGGAATCCCAAACGAACGGGAATCCCAAACTAACGGTAATCCCAAACTAACGGTAATCCCAAACTAACGGTAATCCCAAACTAACGGGAATCCCAAATCAACGGGAATCCCAAACTAACGGAAATCCGTAACTAACGGGAATCCCAAACCAACGGAAATCCGTAACCAACGGGAATCCCTAGCCAACGGAAATCCCAAACCAAAAGGGATCATAAAAACCATAATCAAATCATAAGTCCTAACGGTCCCCGATTCACTTTCCCATCGGCCACATCCGGCGCGCTGAGCACGGTCAATCGGACGCCCTCGGCCACGAAGCCGCCCCAGGCATGGCAGCGGAGGCAGCAGTGGCGCATCGGCTGTCCACCGTTACCGGCCAGCTGTCCGTGGTGCGTGTGCGGCAGCTGGCAGCCCAGACAGACAGTGACGAATTCGCAGTCGCCGGCGGACAGCAGGGCATCCTCGGCCGAGCAGCCGGTCAAGTCTAAGAAGCCAACAACGGCCGGGTTGCCGCTGAACGAGTGCAGCAGGCTGGGCCGGAAGCCGGCGCGCAGGGCGGAGCCGCACTGAGCACAGGCCATCGACACGTAGCCGGCTTTGGAATCGGCGCTAAGGTTGGCCGCCAGCTTCCGGCGACAGCGGAGACAGCGAAGCTCAACGACCAGCCGACGGACAGTCAAGGAGGCGACGCTGTCGCGCAGTTCCAGACGGCGCAGTGCGATCTCGGTGCCGCGGCGGACAGGATCGCGAAGCTGCTGCTGCGACGGTCGCTGCACAGAGTCGCCTTCTTCGTTCTCATCGCTGGAATCTTCGTCACTGTCGTCTTCATCATTGTTGTCATCAGCCTCTTCTGTTTCGTCTTCTCTTACGTCTGCGGAGTCCTTTGATTCTGCGGTTGCCGCTGCTGCCTGGGCAAATTTTTCCCTCAGCTGCTCGGGAGTGTAGATTGAGATGCCCGCTTGCGCCGCTTCCAGCTCGCGCTTGTACTGCGGGGGTGGGGCGGAGTACGCCTTTGGGATATCGATAGGCAGGAGGGACAGTCTGCCGCATCGGGTGATTGGGAGTGACCGACTGCAGCATCGGGTGATTGAGAGTGACAGACTGCCGCATCGGGTGATTGGGAGTGACCGACTGCAGCATCGGGTGATTGAGAGTGACAGACTGCCGCATCGGGTGATTGGGAGTGACCGACTGCAGCATCGGGTGATTGAGAGTGACAGACTGCCGCATCGGGTGATTGGGAGTGACCGACTGCAGCATCGGGTGATTGAGAGTGACAGACTGCCGCATCGGGTGATTGGGAGTGACCGACTGCAGCATCGGGTGATTGAGAGTGACAGACTGCCGCATCGGGTGATTGGGAGTGACCGACTGCAGCATCGGGTGATTGAGAGTGACAGACTGCCGCATCGGGTGATTGGAAGTGACGGACTGCAGCATCGGGTGATTGGGAGTGACAGTCTGCCGCAGCTGGTGATTGGGAGTGACAGACTGCAGCATTCGGTGATTGGGAGTGACAGTCTGCCGCATCGGGTGATTAGGAGTGACAGACTACCGCATCGGGTGATTGGGAGTGACAGTCTGCCGCATCTGGTGATTGGGAGTGACAGTCTGCCGCATCGGGTGATTGAGAGTGACAGACTGCCGCATCGGGTGATTAGGAGTGACAGACTACCGCATCGGGTGATAGACGCACCAGCTGAAGCCCTGTGGTGAACAGATCCTCGAGGCCCCGGTCCAGCCAGCGCAGGAACTGGCGAAACACTGGACAGGCGCAGTCGTTCTTCAAGCAGTTCGTCTGTCTCTCCGACAGCCATTTGTTGATGCCGGACTGGCAAGTTTTCAGCAGGCGTCTGGGCAGCTGTGGGGACTCGCGCACCGTCACCTGCATTGCCTGCCGTCCGGGTTAAAAGTGCATAATGAACATTATTTCAAGTGAAAAAAGCTAGAATTACACATACGGGACGATGCACACTGGAACACCTGATGGAACCAAGCACTGGAACACCTGATGGAACCAAGCACTGGAACACCTGATGGAACCAAGCACTGGAACACCTGATGGAACCCAGCGCTAAAACACCTGATGAAACCCAGCGCTAGAACACCTGATGGAACCCAGCGCTAAAACACCTGATGGAACCCAGCGCTAAAACACCTGATGAAACCCAGCGCTAAAACACCTGATGGAACCCAGCGCTAAAACACCTGATGGAACCCAGCGCTAAAACACCTGATGGAACCCAGCGCTAAAACACCTGATGGAACCCAGCGCTAAAACACCTGATGGAACCCAGCGCTAGAACACCTGATGGAACCCAGCGCTAGAACACCTGATGGAACCCAGCGCTAGAACACCTGATGGAACCCAGCGCTAGAACACCTGATGGAACCCAGCGCTAAAACACATTGCAACAATCCGAATTAACATCAGAACGCAGTTACCTCCTTAGGAAAGCCAATGGGAAAGGCCACAGCAAGGGGCAGAGATTTCACATCGTACGGCCAATCCGGATCGCTAGACTGGAAATCGAACTCGAACACCTGTTCGCCATTGTCAAACGTTCGCGTCAGCAGTTCGCTTTTGGGCACGCGTCGAATCAGAGTGGCCATCTCAGCCTGACGGAGTTCGGCAGCGGAAGCTTCGGTCAGGCCTGACAGCGACTTCTTAGTTGCCATGGACGGAATTGCTGATGCAGCAGCTGGCGACTGACGAGTCTGAGCAGGTCGGCTAATCACAAATCCGCTGCCGCTTTCTTTAACGGCTGCTGAGCTGGCTTTATCGGTCGGCTCTTCTTTTTCTTCTTCTGCAGAAGCAGCAGCAGCATCGGTTTTTGACTGAAAAGAGCAACAGGTGTACCACCATTTTGAACTCCATTTTTACAGGCAATTTAGTTTTAAGGGGCGGAGACTGGCAGTTAATTCAGCATCTAATGGAGTTTTGAGCCACTGGAGTTTAGAGCTAATGCAGTTTTGAGCAATGGAGTTTCGAGCTAATGGAGGTTTGAGCTAATGAAGGTTTGAGCTAATGAAGGTTTGAGCTGATGGAGTTTTGAGCTAATGAAGTTTTGAGCTAATGAAGGTTTGAGCTAATGGAGTTTTGAGCTAATAGAGTTTTGAGCTAATGGAGTTTTGACCTAATGGAGTTTTGAGCTAATGGAGTTTTGAGCTAATGGAGTTTTGAGCTAATAGAGTTTTGAGCTAATGGAGTTTTGAGCTAATGGAGTTTTGAGCTAATGGAGTTTTGACCTAATGGAGTTTTGAGCTAATGGAGTTTTGAGCTAATGGAGTTTTGAGCTAATGGAGTTTTGAGCTAATAGAGTTTTGACCTAATGGAGTTTTGAGCTAATGGAGTTTTGAGCTAATAGAGTTTTGAGCTAATGGAGTTTTGACCTAATGGAGTTTTGAGCTAATGGAGTTTTGAGCTAATGGAGTTTTGAGCTAATGGAGTTTTGAGCTAATGGAGTTTTGAGCTAATAGAGTTTTGAGCTAATAGAGTTTTGAGCTAATGGAGTTTTGAGCTAATGGAGTTTTGAGCTAATGGAGTTTTGAGCTAATGGAGTTTTGAGCTAATGAAGGTTTGAGCTAATGGAGTTTTGACCTAATGGAGTTTTGAGCTAATGGAGTTTTGAGCTAATGAAGGTTTGAGCTAATGGAATTTTGAGCTGATGAAGGTTTGAGCTAATGGAATTTTGAGCTAATGAAGGTTTGAGCTAATGGAGTTTTGAGCTAATAGAGTTTTGAGCTAATGGAGTTTTGAGCTAATGGAGTTTTGAGCTAATGGAGTTTTGAGCTAATGGAGTTTTGAGCTAATGGAGTTTTGAGCTGATGAAGATTCGAGCTAATTAAGTTTCATAATTAAACGTTTGTAAAGTAACGGTATTCCCATTGTGAAGTTTCAAGCTTACGAGCTGTAAATTTTACTCGTTTTCGAATGCGTGCAATTTCGAGCTAGCAGTTTATCTGCCGAGTAGAAGATAAAGCTGCTCACCTGAGCCAATGGGGCGGCGCCCGCCGGATCAATATGCCGATACCAGCAGTTCTGGCCGCGCTTGCAACTGCCGCGCTGGTAGAACACGCACGCTTGGAGCGTCTGCGCCTTGGCAGAACTCTTCGAGCTGTCCTGCCTGACGGCGCTGCTCAGGTCGTGGCTGAACCGGCACCGGTCGCCATGGGGACAGACTCCGTCGCGTTTCAAATACCAGCAGACTGTGCTGATGGTTACCCGGGCAACGGCGGGACCTCCTTCCACTGATGATTCTGCTGCTGCTGCAAGCGGTGCCGGGGGACGAGCGTGCAAGAATCGGCACTGGTTGCCATGGCGACAGTTGCCACGCTGATAAAAATAGCACAGCTGCTGTTGCTGAGCGTCTTTGCTAGCCATGCAATAGTTGAATAGTTAAAAGAAACAAAATAAACGCGCGCAAATATTACTACTGCGGTTTTGAGTAGTATCGGAACACAAGTTGAAAGATTTTTATATTTTAAAAATGAAAAAATAAGCAATATTTTTAGCAGCTAGAGGACACTACTATTAAAATTTAAATTTATAGCTATATGTGTAAGAGCTGGAGTGAGTACATTTGAGTTTGGGTTAGAGCTGGAGTGAGTACATTTGAGTTTGGGTTAGAGCTGGAGTGATTACATTTGGGGTTGGGTTAGAGCTGGAGTGAGTACATTTGAGTTTGGGTTAGAGCTGGAGTGAGTACATTTGGGGTTGGGTTAGAGCTGGAGTGAGTGCATTGGGGTTGGGTTACAGCTGGAGTGAGTGCATTGGGGTTGGGTTAGAGCTGGAGTGAGTGCATTGGGGTTGGGTTAGAGCTGGAGTGAGTGCATTGGGGTTGGGTTAGAGCTGGAGTGAGTGCATTGGGGTTGGGTTACAGCTGGAGTGAGTGCATTGGGGTTGGGTTAGAGCTGGAGTGAGTGCATTGGGGTTGGGTTAGAGCTGGAGTGAGTGCATTGGGGTTGGGTTAGAGCTGGAGTGAGTGCATTGGGGTTGGGTTACAGCTGGAGTGAGTGCATTGGGGTTGGGTTAGAGCTGGAGTGAGTGCATTGGGGTTGGGTTAGAGCTGGAGTGAGTGCATTGGGGTTGGGTTACAGCTGGAGTGAGTACATTGGGATTGGGTTACAGCTGGAGTGAGTGCATTGGGGTTGGGTTACAGCTGGAGTGAGTACATTGGGATTGGGTTACAGCTGGAGTGAGTGCATTGGGGTTGGGTTACAGCTGGAGTGAGTGCATTGGGGTTGGGTTAGAGCTGGAGTGAGTGCATTGGGGTTGGGTTAGAGCTGGAGTGAGTGCATTGGGGTTGGGTTACAGCTGGAGTGAGTGCATTGGGGTTGGGTTACAGCTGGAGTGAGTGCATTGGGTTGGGTTAGAGCTGGAGTGAGTGCATTGGGGTTGGGTTAGAGCTGGAGTGAGTGCATTGGGGTTGGGTTAGAGCTGGAGTGAGTGCATTGGGGTTGGGTTACAGCTGGAGTGAGTACATTGGGGTTGGGTTACAGCTGGAGTGAGTACATTGGGATTGGGTTACAGCTGGAGTGAGTGCATTGGGGTTGGCTTAGAGCTAAGTACATTGAGGTGAGGGTGAAAATGATCTGTAACAATTAAATTCTTGCCTTGCCAAAGAAACATCTTGCAGTGGTTTACCGACAATCTAATTGATAAACATTCCACAGTACTCAAAAATGTACAATTTAATAAAATAATTCATTTTTCAAAGACCAATCACACAATCGATTGCATTATTGCTACATGCCATCATAATGCATCAGCAGTAATGTGAAAATAAATGTTTTTTATTATAAATTGAATGATATATATTTGTATTCTTTAAAGTAAACAGTTTGTTGGTTGCTGCAGCACAGAGCCACAGAAGTTTCATTTTTCTGTACAGTACTTGAAGAATAGCATATATCACAGTTAAAAATACTTATGAACTATATTTCTTAAGAAAGTTTTGTATTTACAGGGCTCCCTCTCTTTCAGTAACAGATGACCGTTACCCGTTTATCAAGAAGGAAAATAGTTATTAAAACCACAAATAAACATAGGCTATTAAGAGCAATTAAAGAGGCTTGTCAACAAATTAAGATAATGAACAGTAAATGAAGAGCTTGATTCTAACGTCAACGAATTGAAAAATTAAACAAAATGTACAGAAGAGCGGATTTTTTTAATGTTCAAACTGATTGTAAAAACTGCACATTACAATGTTATATTGTTACCACAGATACTAGAATAACTAGATGGGCCACTTAGCACATTTGCGTGTAAGCTACTTTCAGTTCAGTAGTAAGCTAAACAGAAGCATTTTAATGTATTTTTAAAGCCAAGGCTCATTTATTGGCTCTTACCCCCCCCTAGCTAAAACCCCCCAACCGCGCCTTTCCAATCTACCCCCCGCCCCGCCCAATTTTTATTGCCTTTCTCGGAATTCCAGCCTAAAGCTGCCATGTACATTTCAGTGGACTGGCTAATGTACATTACTGCTGAACCAATTAGCAAGCTGTTTTCGCCTGCAAGCTTTTGTTTGAGATTCTAAACTTATCAGTCATTTTAGCTGCCTCTATTTTTTATAAAAAAGCTTATGTATTCTTCTTTGCTACTGAACTGAAAGTAGAAAGCTGTTTTACTAAGTATACATGCCTGAGTGGCCCATTTAGTTATTTCAATTTAGAATCTGTGATTGCTACTTGCAGTAGCAAATAGTGTTTGTTATAATTGATGGAATAAACGTACAGAAAACTTTCAATTAGTGTGGCAGAGGCTATACGGCTGTTGATGAAACACGGAGTAGTCATTCAGGTATAAAATATACATAGCAATATTTCTCAACACCTGCACATCTCTAAGCAGGACTGAAGCTCAAAAATGTAACTGAATAAAAAACTGAGGGAGAACGACTCCGACCCGTATTAGCTCTTCATTGTAGAACATAGGCTGGAATCTGCAGTGAGGAACAGTGCTAGAATGGGAGTTACATCTGTTTCCGGTACTTTCTCTGCGTTTTCGACTCTTCCGGGGAAAGCTCCATCTACTTCCGGTTCTTCTAGTGGGAGTTCCGTCTCTAGTTTAGTTACTTCTAACTAGGGTTATTCGGTATTTTCCGGTGAGAGTTTTATCTACTTCCGGAATTTCCGGTGAGAGTTTTATCTACATCCGGTATTTTCCGGTGAGTTTTATCTACTTCCGGAATTTCCGGTGAGAGTTTTATCTACATCCGGTATTTTCCGGTGAGAGTTTTATCTACTTCCGGAATTTCCGGTGAGAGTTTTATCTACATCCGGTATTTTCCGGTGAGAGTTTTATCTACTTCCGGAATTTCCGGTGAGAGTTTTGTCTACTCCGGGTATTTCCGGTGAGAGTTTTATCTACTTCGGGTATTTCCAGTGAGAGTTATCTACTTCGGGTATTTCCGGTGAGAGTTTTATCTACTTCGGGTATTTCCAGTGAGAGTTATCTACTTCGGGTATTTCCGGTGAGAGTTTTATCTACTTCCGGTGAGAGTTCTATCCAAGTCTGGTATTTCCGGTGGAAGTTTTATCTACGAGTACTTCCGGTATTTCCGGTGAGAGTCCCATCGATTTCAGTTATTTCTGGTGAAAGTTTCATTTACATCCAGTCCGTTCAGGAAAAAAAGTTTTTGATAAATAAAAAATCCAGCTATATAAACCAGCAATAAGCAAATATCTACTCCTCTATAAGCCTCTGAGCAGTCAATACCCAAACAAAGCAGGGAGTAGATTCGTTCAGCAACTGATTAGGATCGAAGCGCGGCTAGCCGATCCCGCATAGCGTCCATGTCCTCCTCCTCTTCTGGCTCGGCGCCTCCGGTGGCTCCGGCCGCGGCCGCATCGGCGGCGGCGTCTGGCAGACGATCCTGGACAGCGTCTGGCGCGGTGCCCATCACGCCGTTAGTCAAGTCAAATAGGACCTTGTCAACCTCCTTGTCGGCGTCAGCTTCCAATTGATCGTCGTCGCCAAGCACGTCGCTCATAGCGTCCTCCATCATTTCGTCCATGATGCCCATTTTGGTCATCTCGCGGCTCATCTCCATCATAGTCTGCTGGATCTCCGGCACCTTGACCAGCTTCTGCATGGCATGCATCACCTGTTGATTGGCGATAGTAAAAGCGATTTATAACTAAATGACATAAAAAGAGCAATAGAGTTGTTGGCGATTGATCTGCGTGTAGATGGAGCCCAGGCATCTGGAACCAGAGATTAGAGTGCCTGCTGCTCTTTGCCAAACTGCCTATTTTTATACCACTGTAAGGCTTTCTAGCGAGACCCTTCAAATCTGTGCATCTGTTTATCAGGTTAAAAAATTTACACAAAAATGGGCCAATATGTAATAAAACGTGTAAACAATTTACTCGATTAGCCACAGAATCGAAGATACATTTTAACTTCCAGTTGGTGAGTCCATGGCTTGTGTTGCTTGCTCCTTCACTCTGTGCATGGTTAGTCTATGGCCAAAACTCCCAACCTTGGGATACACGACATGAATGATGTAAGATTGTTGTCTTACATCATGAAAGAACTGTCACATGAACACTGTGTGGTTAAGGCTCAAATCTCTACAGGTGACAAACTTGTTTAGTCATTAGTTAATCAAGTCAATGGTTTATAGGTTTTGTTTCATTGAGCCGCTCGTACATATTAGCCCATTAGCTTCAATGACTCGCCCCAGCTACTGTATGTAAATAAAAAACTGCACTCAGCCTACTCATGTCTAGAAACATAAGGTGCGATGAAGACAGTCGGGCACTCAAATGTTCATCGATAGTGCTAGCACGCATCACACACCTCGGTACTCTTTTGCATAGCTCCGGCCATCCGGGTGACAGCCAGCTGGTGGTCCATCTCCATCATCACGGAGTTCATCTGGGCCTTGGCGGCGTACAATCGGCCAACAGCTTTGCGCGTCTGCAGCACCTCCTTGGCAACCACCATGGCGGCTGATTTATTGCCAGATTTGCAATACTTTTTAATTTCCGCCTCGGCAGTTTTCTGCTTGCGTTGTATAGCATTAATGTCTCGGTCGAGTCTGTAGCCCTCTTTACGAAGCTTAGACTTCATCTCGCGAACCTGCTCCTTCGGGTCTTTGGGTTTCTCGCCGAAGAGGCCCATGCTTTGCTTCGCTTTGTAGGGGAATGTGGTTTACAGGACTTGGCTAGTAGCTTTCGCGGTTAAGCACTGGGACGAGTTTGACTGCAATTTAGCATAAGAAAGTGCAGGAATTTAGATCTAGACTAGAATGCAGTGTTTAGCACCTATTTAGCTTCAGAATTGCGGAAGAATTAAGGACTGGGGAAAACGGCAACTGAAGGACAGGAGGAACTGAAGGACGAGGAACTGAAGGACAGGAGGAACTGAAAGACAGGAGGAACTGAAAGACAGGAGGAACTGAAAGATAAGGGAACTGAAGGACAGGAGGAACTGAAGGACAGGAGAACTGAAGGATGAGGAACTAAAGGACGAGCAACTGAAGGACAGGAAGAACTGAAGGGCAGGAGGAACTGAAGGACAGGAAGAACTGAAGGACAGGAAGAACTGAAGGACAGGAAGAACTGAAGGACAGGAAGAACTGAAGGACAGGAGGAACTGAAGGACAGGAAGAACTGAAGGACAGGAAGAACTGAAGGACAGGAAGAACTGAAGGACAGGAGGAACTGAAGGATGAGGAACTAAAGGACGAGCAACTGAAGGACAGGAAGAACTGAAGGACAGGAAGAACTGAAGGACAGGAGGAACTGAAGGACAGGAAGAACTGAAGGACAGGAAGAACTGAAGGACAGGAAGAACTGAAGGACAGGAGGAACTGAAGGACAGGAAGAACTGAAGGACAGGAAGAAGTGAAGGACAGGAGGAACTGAAGGACAGGAGGAACTGAAGGACGAGGAACTGAAGGACAGGAGGAACTGAAAGACAGGAGGAACTGAAAGATAAGGGAACTGAAGGACAGGAGGAACAAAAGGACAGGAGGAACTGAAGGACAGGAGGAACTGAAGGACAGGAGGAACTGAAGGACGAGGAACTGAAGGACAGGAGGAACTGAAAGACAGGAGGAACTGAAAGATAAGGGAACTGAAGGACAGGAGGAACTGAAGGACAGGAGGAACTGAAGGACAGGAGGAACTGAAGGACAGGAGGAACTGAAGGACAGGAGGAACTGAAGGACAGGAGGAACTGAAGGACAGGAGGAACTGAAGTACAGGAGGAACTGAAGGATATGGGAACTGTAGGACAGGAGGAACTGAAGGATATGGGAACTGAATCACAGGAGGATATGGGAACAAAAGGACAGAAGAATAATGAAGGACAGGGAAAGTGAAGACAGGAGGAACTAAAGGAACAAATTGGTATCACAAAACTGCATGACCATTTCTTAATACTAAGAAAATAACTGAGAAAAAGACATCAACATACGCAGGACAAAGTTGACAGCGATTTAGCCAGTGTATTTGTTTCTATTTTAATCTCATTGGCGACGTTTATGTTAATTATTCGCTTTTGTTGAACAAGTTCTTGAGAAAACAATAACGATGGTAGAAAATATGCTGGATAAATGTTCATTACACTACTGTTAGTAGAATAGTGCATATAGTTTAGTAAGCTTAAATATTGACCAGGACTCTGGATAAACACAAATTCAAGGTGTCACAGCTACTACTACTACTACTACTACGGCTAACTGCTTCTCTTTTTTATCTAACTGAACAGACAAGTTCCATTTTGGTGGCTAGTTGAATCGCTCACTGCCACTGAGCCCCGGTGCCGAAGCGCTGTCGGCATTGTTTAAGAATCTCGCTATAGCCGGCGCACAGGCTAATATCCTGCTGGTTAACGCTGCAGTTCATTAGCTGCTCCATCTCGTATTGGCAGGGCTGCTGCTGCTGCTGCTGCTGGGCAGCACCTGGGTCAGCGGCAGATTCGACAGCTCCGCCGCTGCCGCCGAAGCTGCCAGTGATGGCGTGTCCGATGGTGTGCCCGATGGCCACTCCGCCGGCTGTGGCTGCCATGTTCGACAGGAAGCCGCCGCCGCCCGAGGGGGCTGATGCAGCCGGGGCGGGCTGTGCCGGCGGCCTAGCGGCTGGCACATTGTTGCTGGGCCGCGGAGCGGCCGGTGGCGGGGCGGCCGGCCTGCGCATGAAGCCGCCGCCACCGCCTCCTCCTCCAGATCTGCGACCCATTGTTAATAATTAATAGGTGAGAGACTTGCGAGCATGCAGCGAATGAGATTGCGCAATGACTCGGCCTCGGATTAAAATGGCTATTTAATTCTTCTAACCCTGGAACCTTCCAGGTTAACCCTGGAACCTAAGAATCTTCTATAGAACTTGAAGGCATGACAAAAATAAGGGCGATTTTCAGAGTCGATTCTTTATATACTGATTCAGGGGCGATTCTCTATAGACTTGATTCAGAGGCGATTCTCTATTGATTTTATTCAGGGGCGATTCTTTATAGACTTGATTCAGAGACGATTCTTTATAGACTTGATTCAGGGGCGATTCTCTATTGATTTGATTCAGGGGCGATTCTCTACCTATAGACTTGATTTAGGGGCGATTCTTTATAGACTTGATTCAGGGGCGATTCTCTATAGACTTGATTCAGGGGCGATTCTCTATAGACTTGATTCAGGGGCGATTCTCTATAGACTTGATTCAGGGGCGATTCTCTATAGATTTGATTCAGGGGCGATTCTTTATAGATTTTATTCAGGGCGATTCTTTATAGACTTGATTCAGGGGCGATTCTCTATTGATTTGATTCAGGGGCGATTCTCTATAGACTTGATTCACTATAGAGAATAATAGACTATAGACTATAAAGAGGGGCGATTCTTTATAGATTTGATTAAGGGCAATTCTTTATAGACTTGATTCAGGGGCGATTCTCTATTGATTTGATTCAGGGGCGATTCTTTATAGACTTGATTCAGGGGCGATTCTCTATAGATTTGATTCAGGGCGATTCTTTATAGACTTGATTCAGGGGCGATTCTCTATTGATTTGATTCAGGGGCGATTCTCTATAGACTTGATTCAGGGGCGATTCTCTATTGATTTGATTCAGGGGCGATTCTCTATAGACTTGATTCAGGGACGATTCTTTATAGACTTGATTCAGGGGCGATTCTCTATTGATTTGATTCAGGGGCGATTCTCTATAGACTTGATTCACTATAGAGAATAATAGACTATAGACTATAAAGAGGGGCGATTCTTTATAGATTTGATTAAGGGCAATTCTTTATAGACTTGATTCAGGGGCGATTCTCTATTGATTTGATTCAGGGGCGATTCTCTATAGATTTGATTCAGGGCGATTCTTTATAGACTTGATTCAGGGGCGATTCTCTATTGATTTGATTCAGGGGCGATTCTCTATAGACTTGATTCAGGGGCGATTCTCTATTGATTTGATTCAGGGGCGATTCTCTATAGACTTGATTCAGGGACGATTCTTTATAGACTTGATTCAGGGGCGATTCTCTATTGATTTGATTCAGGGACGATTCTTTATAGACTTGATTCAGGGGCGATTCTCTATTGATTTGATTCAGGGGCGATTCTCTATAGACTTGATTCAGGGGCGATTCTTTATACACTTAATTCAGGGGCGATTCTTTATAAGATTTGATTCAGGGGCGATTTTCTATAGACATGATTTAGAGGCGCTTATTTATAGACATGATTCAGCGGCGATTATTTATAGTCATGATTCAGCGGTGATTCTCTATAGACTTGATTCAGGGGCGATTCTCCATAGACATGAGATTCTTCCGAAGTAATTCAAAGACGATTTATTAGATATGATTCAGTGGTGATTTTCGGAACAGGCCGGAGTGATACAATGCTAATTATTATGCCTAACTAGCGAAAACTTCACGACTGGAATGACAAATAATAAACAAGTAAAGTACCTTCCAACAGAAGTTTTTTTGAAATTGTGCGATTTTTATTGAGTTGACTTTAAACAAAAGCGTTGCAAACACCGTTTCTATGAGGAGATTTTACTGATAATTCAAACTTGAAAAATGTAGAGAAAATGAGAAAATCAATGGCAGAAAACAACCGTCTGACAAAAAATAAAAATAAACCACAAAATTCGAAGTGCTACTATACTACTTATACTAGTGTTTTACTGGCACCAATTTGAATTTAAAATGAAGAAAAAACCCTTCCATGAACCGAAAAAAGCAGCAATTAAACGAATGAAGGAAGTTCATTAATAAGATTTAGTGCTCAACAAGATTGGGACATTGTGATCTTTATGAGTTCTTGCTCTATTCTGGATCTGTAAAAAGACTGGTCTAGTGCTTAGTTTGGGCACTTCGTTGAATAAACGTACAATACATACCTAGCATATCAGAAGTTGAGATAGCAGAACAATGCTGGGCTCGAAGTAGGCCAAAAATATAAAACTATTTTTTATTTATAAGCGCAAAGAAGTCAGCTGTTTAATGTTTAATACAAAAACGAGTTACTGAGTGCCCACCAAGAGATCAATACAACGAGAACAGAAAAGCGACTGCCATATACTGTGCAGTTTCTTTAATCTAACAATAAATCTTTTGTTCGTTTTTGTCGTAGGAAAAAACTAATTAGATGACAAGCTATTCAACCATTCAAATATAGTCATAGTTACTCTCGCTGTTTACCTAAAAAATTGCAAGATTTTTTTAGCAACGCTCAAGGCAAACAAATAAATTAAATAGAGAAAACACAAATAAACTACTCATAATAAAAAGCTGCATTTTGATTAGAGTCAGATTAAATCTAGCAGCAGAGCGTTTAGAAATGTTCTGTTTGGCACACGTGAACTACTTAAAGTATTATATATCTAAATAATGTCAGTTTTGGGTCAATTGAAGTACACAAATCAAAAAACATCAAAGGCTAGCAGTTATGCTTTATGCTCATAGGTAGATTGTTAAGACTAGCTCAATTAAGTAAGCTTTCCCAGTTCAACTTTCTTGACAATCTCCGAGGCGGTGAATATCATTGAGTCGATTATGCCAGCCACCGTGAAGGTGCCTCCGACAATGGCGCAGATCTGGGCAAGTAATTAATAATAATAATTAATAGTCTGTTTATCTAGTGCCGATTCTAGAAGTCTGTTTATCTAGTGCCGATTCTAGAAGTCTGTTTATCTAGTGCCGATTCTAGAAGTCTGTTTATCTAGTGCCGATTCTAGAAGTCTGCTTATCTAGTGCCGATTCTGGAAGTCTGTTTATCTAGTGCCGATTCTGGAAGTCTGTTTATCTAGTGCCGATTCTAGAAGTCTGTTTATCTAGTGCCGATTCTGGAAGTCTGTTTATCTAGTGCCGATTCTAGAAGTCTGTTTATCTAGTGCCGATTCTAGAAGTCTGTTTATCTAGTGCCGATTCTAGAAGTCTGCTTATCTAGTGCCGATTCTGGAAGTCTGTTTATCTAGTGCCGATTCTGGAAGTCTGTTTATCTAGTGCCGATTCTAGAAGTCTGTTTATCTAGTGCCGATTCTAGAAGTCTGTTTATCTAGTGCCGATTCTAGAAGTCTGCTTATCTAGTGCCGATTCTGGAAGTCTGTTTATCTAGTGCCGATTCTGGAAGTCTGTTTATCTAGTGCCGATTCTAGAAGTCTGTTTATCTAGTGCCGATTCTGGAAGTCTGTTTATCTAGTGCCGATTCTAGAAGTCTGTTTATCTAGTGCCGATTCTAGAAGTCTGTTTATCTAAGGCCGATTCTGGAAGTCTGTTTATCTAGTGCCGATTCTGGAAGTCTGTTTATCTAGTGCCGATTCTGGAAGTCTGTTTATCTAGTGCCGATTCTAGAAGTCTGTTTATCTAGTGCCGATTCTAGAAGTCTGTTTATCTAGTGCCGATTCTAGAAGTCTGTTTATCTAGTGCCGATTCTGGAAGTCTGTTTATCTAGTGCTGATTCTAGAAGTCTGTTTATCTAGTGCCGATTCTAGAAGTCTGTTTATCTAGTGCCGATTCTGGAAGTCTGTTTATCTAGTGCCGATTCTGGAAGTCTGTTTATCTGCTCAATTCCAAAGCAATGCTTATTGGATAAGGCCTCACCTGGGTCAGAAAGTGATAGAAAGGTACGCTCCGCTCTTTGTACTTGACAACAATAGGCGCCAGTTCGTAGCGAAACCAGATTGCCGGCATTGCACCGCCTCCGTGGAAACTGGGCAGCGACTGCGAGATTGTAAATTAATTATTAAGTTTGGTTGATCACGTGACTTCTAATACAGGACACCTGAGAGTCTGCGACTGGTTTAGAGCCGGTTCTCAGTGGGATTCGAGACAGATTAAGGCGAGGTTTATAGGTCAGGCTCGTAGGCGGGGAGAGGGGGTTGCTCAAATGCTGTGGCTCATGAGGGGAATCATTGAGACGTCAAGGCTCATGGGGGAATAGCTGAGATGTCAAGGCTCATGGGGGAATAGCTGAGATGTCAAGGCTCATGGGGGAATTGCTGAGATGTTAAGGCTCAATGGGGGAATTGCTGAGATGTTAAGGCTCAATGGGGGAATTGCTGAGATGTCAAGGCTAATGGGGGAATTGCTGAGATGTCAAGGCTCAATGGGGGAATTGCTGAGATGTCAAGGCTCAATGGGGGAATTGCTGAGATGTCAAGGCTCAATGGGGGAATAGCTGAGATGTCAAGGCTCATGGGGGAATAGCTGAGATGTCAAGGCTCAATGGGGGAATTGCTGAGATGTCAAGGCTCATAGGGGAATTGCTGAGATGTCAAGGCTCATAGGGGAGTAGCTCAGATGCTTTGCTCTAAACTCATAGGGGATGCTGATATCTTAGGCTAGATAACTGACTTTTAGGGGAATGCTTTTAAAGATAATTTTTCTCAAGAAATGGGGCGAATATTGCTAATCATCAAAATACTAAAAATCAATAAGACACACAGAAACAAAGGAAATCATATAAATTACCCTATACAGAGCGGTGAACTGAAACGGCAGCGACCTTTGACCTTTGTACTCAACAATAGACGGCACAATTTTCAAGTAATAATCGTGCATCTCAAAATCGTTAGTAGACGTGGCATTCTTGCCATTCAACGGCGCAAACGAGGTCACCTGACCGTAGGCCTGCAGCAGGGCCGGCGCCGCTTTGCTGCCGAAGCGCAGCTCGTGCAGAATGTGCTCAAAATTTGGCGCGTCCGGTTGGGCCTCGCTGGCGTGCGTTGAGACGTGGAAATTGCCTGACACTTTGTTAATTTGAAATCGGGTCTCAAAGTTGCAGCCATGCCCGTCTAAAATGTCCCGCTTGTTGCTGTTCTCAATAAACCCGACCTCGTGCCGGCCCATGTTGTCCTGGATATCCAGGCCAACAAATCTGCACGGCATCTTGGTTAGGCTGATGTTCAAGTACACAGGGATACTGTCGTACGATTTCACCGGGTCATCCACGTAAACCTCGCTTACCCTGCAGGTTGGATGGATAATAGATAGATAGATAGATAGATAGATAGATAGATAGATAGATAGATAGATAGATAGATAGATGGATAGACAGATGGATAGATAGATAGATAGATAGATAGACAGATAGATAGATAGATAGATAGATAGATAGATAGATAGATGGATAGACAGATGGATAGATAGATAGATAGATAGATAGATAGATAGATAGATAGATAGATAGATAGATAGATAGATAGATAGATAGATAGATAGATAGATAGATAGATAGATAGATAGATAGATAGATAGACAGATAGATAGATAGATAGATAGATAGATAGATAGATAGATAGATAGATAGATAGATAGATGGATAGATGGATAGATAGATAGACAGATAGATAGATAGATAGATAGATAGATGGATAGACAGATGGATAGATAGATAGATAGATAGATAGACAGATAGATAGATAGATAGACAGATAGATAGATAGATAGATAGATAGATAGATAGATAGATAGATAGATAGATAGATAGATAGACAGATAGATAGACAGATAGATAGATAGATAGATAGATAGATAGATAGATAGATAGATAGATAGATATCATGGCGCGAGAGCTGTTCACCGCTGAGCTGTTCTGCTCCTTTAAGCAAGGGTAGATAATAGACCTTAGCTTGTATTCGCTGAACCCATTGGACACATTACACAGGCGCAAACATCTTAAGTCATACATAATAAGCAATTACAAACTTACAATTCAGGACTGAGAAATGTGAAAAACTCCGCTAAAAACAGGTAGAGAATGAAAGCAACGCTGACAATGGAGACCACGGCGCCAGCTTTTGTTGGCTGCGTCAGGTCCTTGGGAACTTTGCGGTAGATGTCGAACCTGTTTCGAGAGAAAACATCATAAATAAAATATGAATTTGAAAATAAGCTTTGGTTGTCGGAGTTAAAGCCAATGATAAGTATTAGTGGTAAAAGGTATGTTTTTACATTTTTGATAATAACTTTTTGTACATAATTTGAGAAATAACATGCCTAATATCAAAAAAACATTTATGGCTACTAGGTTGACTGGATGAATAATTACAAAAGCTACTAATTTCTGTCTGTCTAGACCATACATATAAATCTTCAACTGAATGAAATGAAACTGGCACTGAAATGAAACCAGCATAGTCTTAACATTTTTGCCATTTTGATTAACACAATCTTGTTTAATGTTAAGCAACAATCTTTGATTGCTAAATAATGCAAAATTACCACAAAAAACTTATTAAACAGGTAAACTACACAAATAGAGCCTTGCTCTAATAATAAATTAGAAAGAAAAGAAATATATAGTTGAAAGTCTTGAAATAAATTGTTTGGTTTAATATAATGGAGTTTAAAGATTTGCCATGACCTTCTAATAGTAATTATAATGGACAAAGACAAACTATTTGAACTCAACTTGACTTTTAAACATTTACTATTCAATTTGAGCTTTGCTTGAAAAAACAAGGTTTGTTAGGATTTTAAAAAATGTGGTATAAATGGTATATAAAATAAACTTTTAAAAACCTTTTCTATCATATAAACAATGATTGCTTACATACATGTGCAACCTCCAAAATTCGGTCGGCCATGCGACTTAGTTTTAACAAAAATGCAACTTACATGTAAAAAACTCTGACACAAAATTAACGCAACTTTGGGTAAACGCCAGGAGTAACTATGACTGTCTTTTAAAGTCAAAATGCCTCATCAGCTACTTAGTAGTACTACTTTGGTGGGCATTTTTGCAACTTCCATGGTTGGCCGCCAAATCGGTCAGCCGGATCGGCCGACTCAGCCGACTGTTGCGCATGTATGATTGCTTATTTAATTGTTAAAAAAATTGTACTCTTCTAAGCTGGGAATGTGTTGTCTTTTGGTAACTTAATTAGGCCTATAGGCCATTAATACTTTCATCGCTAACATTTAAATTTAATTTAGAAATAGGACTATTACATCATTGTACTTGTTAAATAATAAGATTGTCCATAAGTGTAGACTAGTGATAGATCCCAATATTTAGAATGTCTCACTTTTAGAACAATAAATTTTGTAGATTTGAAAAAAATATGTTGACACTTGTGTAGCTACCTAGAGTTTTTTTTAATTTTGTGCAATGAGAAAACTGGAAGTTAGCATGGATTTTTTGAAGTTTTGTATACTACTTGTAAATTATAATATACAAAAAAGTTTTTGCATGTAAGAGGCAATTGACTTCCCAAAAAGGTCATTTATTGTTGAAATTGCAAAAAGGGTTTTTTATTGTTGAAACTGCAAAAAAAATCATTTATTATCAGGATATAGAAAAAACTTGTGCATTTTAGAAATTGTGCAAAAATTTCTATGCAAGTTTTTTTCCCCAAAATTTCCAAGCAAGGATTCCATCCTAGTATAACATAAGTAGTACAAATCAGCAAAAAAATTCCTACTAGTATAACTACAAGCTTGGTATGATCTAGATTAAAACTATATAGTAGGGTCTTCCATAATAGGGTCCCATCTTGTTTTTGAACTTGAACACTTGTAACTTTGAATTATAATAGATTGAACAAAGCTACAAAAAGCAATATATGTTAAACTTCTAGTTTTATTTTTTTCATATAGCTGCTTTTAAATTCTAAAACTGTTTTTGCAGCTTTGTTCTTTCTATCTATTATGGTTCAAAAGTTACAAGTGTTCAAATTCAAAGACATAATGGGTCTATTATGGAATGAACTAGTAGTAGATTTAGGGGATGCATAGGGTGTATACTTTGGGTGTAGCCCATTTTGGCAAAGGAAATTTCAGCAAAAGATGCTTCAACAAAAATGAATTTTTAGTTTATATAAATATACATTTTGGCAAAAGAAAGTGACCAGTTTGGCAAAAAGATAGGCTACTTATTTATAACCTATAATTGCAAATATATACATGTATAACTTTGGTGATTATAGTTATTAAAAAGTATTCATTGACCCCCTTGCATATATTTGCCATATTTTGGAAGGTTTAGTAGTATATACCAAATGTTTCTAGTGTACAAATGCTTTAGCTAATGTATATCTAGCATACAAATGTTTTAGCTAATATACATATGGTATACAAGGAGGAAAAACAACTTTTTGGCATAATCATTGGCTTACAACTTTTAACTCAACAACGCTCAAATTATATGTAAATTATGCTCAACAATCTTTTGCTATAGTAAAGTTAATTTTATATTTTGACAATAAATTATTTTTAAAAATAATATCTTGAAAGTTTCTATAGTTACTAGTAAAAAATATACATAAAATAATAATATACATAACTATTTTGTTTTACTAATTATTTCTATTTTTTAAAATAATAGAGGTTTCATTTTTTAATAGCAATTATTTGCCATGTGTTGATTGCTTATTGCATTGGTTGTATGCTTTTTAATCATGAAATTTTTTGTGACATGCAATTTACCAGAACACTTGATTGGTATAATTTATTGGCATACACTTGACTAAATAGCCAAATAATTTTTGGGGTACATGTAACACAATCTGCAATATGGTATATTTGCAGTTTGTAAATTAAAACACTCATGACTGGACCTAGCTGATAGCTATGTTATATATATGCAAAGTACAATCAATAGATTAAGGATAATGGTGTGGTTTTTCAGTTTCTAAACTATACACATACTTTGAAATCTTGCTTTAATGGAACAGCACCTAATAAAACAACCAGTAGCAGATCTAAAGTTTTATTTTGGGGAGGGGGTAGTCCAAGTTTGGGACACTAACTATGCTTGGGCGCAACCTTGGGATTCACCCGGCCGTTTCTATTGGCAACACACGCATGTAAGTCGCTATTGGCTGAGAGCAGTCACGTGACTACTGTTCTGTCCAATAGCGACTTACATGCGTGTGTTGCCAATAGAAACAGCCGAGTGAATCCCAAAGTTGCGTATGTATGACACTAACACAAGTATAAAAGGCACTAATTTTTTAGCTAAAGGGCAAAAAATGTGTGTAGAGGGCAAAAAATCAAGTTTAGGGATGCAAAAAATATATATAAGGGCGAAAAATCAAGCTTAAAGCACAAAAAGGCATTTAGAGATGAAAAATCAAGTTTAGGGATTGCAAATTTAGGTTTTTAAGAGATGCAATATGTTTTGTCAAGCTATTTTAGTGGGGGCAGGGCAGGGCAAGGGGGGGGGGCAAGACAGGGCAAGGGGCAGGGCAGGCCTGGCAGGGCAAGGTGAGGCTGTTCCCCCTTAAATCTACCCTTAAAAACAATATTTTACTAATCAAATAATGAAATTGCCTTAGAATAAAAAACATATAATAATAAAATAGTCTTTTTAAAGCTTGTATTTTTTATTTTGATTTTAAAACAACAAAAAGAAAATTTTTTTGCTTTTCTTTGAAGCTTAGATTAATCTCAACAAATCTTAACCAAAATGGCCAGCTTTAGTCTAGATGAAATCACGGTGAATATAGTTTTGCTATTATCAACTTTTGCTGAAAATTCCTTTTCCAAAATGGGTTAAAACCCATGCTTCCCCTGTTAAGTTTTCAAAAAAACTCTGTGGCAGCAGGTAATACACATTATCATGTAGGCCATATAGTCAGGATGATGTACATTACGCCAGAAATTTCCAGCGTACAATTGAAAATTTTACTTTTTTTGGCATACAATTGGTGTAAAAATGAGACAAAATATATTTGGCGTACCTTTTGGCTTGACGCTGTGGGGTAAATACGCCAAGCAGCGTATGCCAACTCCAACCTTCATGCCAAAGTTAATATTAACAATTGTTGGCATAATGCCATAACCTCAGAATCTTATTATAAAATCACAAAAACCATAAAACTCGTAAGATACTGGTAAAAGTTCATAACTATTCGTGATTAATATAGTACACCTTAATTTTGTAATTTAAATTGGTGCCAACTCGAGGCGTGTGTTAAGTAAAGCAAAGTAATCGCATCGCAATGTAAGAATACTCGTATATTTTCATTTCATTCAATACTTTATATTGGTAACTTTATATCAGCTGAATTTCATCGCCTTAGCTCGATGATGAGTCTAATAAATGCTGAATCATAGCTCAAACTGTTACTGGCTATGCTTTAGTGTGTGCCTAGTAAGCAGGCAGCTGTGCAAGCTTGTGATTGGGTGGTAAAGGCTCAAAGTCAAATTTAGTGTCCTGCCTCTATTCTTGCTATATTTATATATATAAAAATTTAAAATTCCATGCAAACTAATTGTGTTAATTTTCTAAAAAACTTAAACAAAAAATTGATTTTTGTTGGCATTATCTGTAAGCCAATTTACTTTAAATGAAAACCACACATTTGTTAAATTTTTATTGTTAAAAATGTATAACACGCAAAAAAGGTCATTTATTGTCGCAAAGCCTAGAAAACCTGGCGTAAGTTCCTAGGACCTTGGCGTATGTTTCAGTATGAAGTGGCGTAGATTTTTTTAGGGGACTTTTTATTCCAGCGTATACCATGACATGATCCTGACTATGGTGTAGGCCTATATACATAATGTACTTGATGGAATGTAGGCCTACATATAGTCTATAGATACATACACCTTAATAATCTGCACCCCCATTCATTTTTTGAATCCACACCTGATATAAGCTTTATACCAATTAAACTAATTAAAGCAATAAATATATGCTCACGACATAAGTCATTTATTTGCATGATCTGATAGTGATGTGCATAAGTCATAATACTAGGCCTAAAAGACAATGAAAAAAGATACTTACTTTCTAATGTCAAACTGCATTTTGGAGCAGCTGATATTCTTATTGCTTAATTGCGTTCTGAAAATTTATGCTCAAAAAATTTAGCCTTATTAGGCTTGTCTAAAATTCTGCCAACTTTTAAACTAGTCTCACTCAGTGACTCAGTGACTTATTTATTTGAAACTTCGTATTGATCTTATCAAAGAAAAAAATATTTTTAAGTTATTGCTAAAAAATAGACAAAATTTTAAAGTTAATAGATAATCATAATCATAATTCACAAACTAAAATGTACAGACTAGTTAGTAACGTAACGAGAGAGAGAGTCACCGCGGGAAGTCCCTATAAGTCCTTATAGCTGTTTTATGATCATTTTGAAAATACGGTATTTTACCCATTCAGATTTTAAAACAAAATAAAGCGTTCCAGGAAACAGCTGCTATGCATATACTATAGATAGTACTTAAAAGCTCAAGGATTCTTTCATAGAAAAATATTTAACCTTCAGCTCTTCAACTCAACGATTCAAGGCCTAAATGGTCATGAATACTTTACGAAATCAATTGCAATTATGCATAGGGCGATTATTATTGTAGTTAGCCGATCAAATTTATCAGTGGCTAAGCGATCTGAATTTTAGCAAAAGAAACCCTTGTTTCAAAATCATGACAGTAATATGTCCTATCACTACAAAGGCCTCTGCTGTGTAGTGGTATAAATTCAATTGCACTAAAGTTGTATTTACAACTTTGGCTTAGGCTTATGAAGTAAAAAGAAAAATTACGAAAATGAAACATTCACTAAACAACTACACAAAATGCAACCGAGCAACATTTTGTGCTTGTTAAATTAAAAGCTAATGGTAATCTTCACGTCCCCAGATCAATTAATGCAATCTGCATGCATTGATTTTGTGACAAAAAGTATTTTTTCATAGGCGTAGGAATTGCGGGGGTAGGAATGGCCCCCCCCCCACTTTATAAAATGTGTGCTGACAAGACGGATTCTGAAAATAATCGGTACATGGTAATGTGCATTTTCCATACAAAAAATCTAACTCGACGGAGGCGTGCGCCGCCCCCCCCCCCTAAATCCGCAACTGAACCTGCCCCCAACTCACTTTTTGAAACATTCCTACGCTTATGTATTTTTTCCTATCTCCGCAGTTGTATTTTTTTTTAAGAATTATCCCTTAAAAATTACACGATATTTGAGTTTTACATTCTGTTTTACAATAGTGGTCCTGGCATGCATAGTGCAAATTTAAAACCATTGTCAAAAAGCGAAGCTAGCTAAATAGAAATTTAATTGTTGTCGGAGACGAGCGGTGTAGCGGCATGGTCGACTTACTTGGCAGAAAAAGGTAATTGATATATCGGGGCTCTTTTCCGCTTCTTGAAGAATTTTGTGTGCATGCATGTACACTGTACATAAGCGGCCGGTCCTTGATATTATAAGCATCTAATAAAACAAGAGTCTATCGACACTGTAAATTAATATGCCCGAGAGGTGCAGTGCATCTGGAAACGCTAACCGTCTGTGCCCTGCTGCCCTTGATGGGTTGGATCCCCTGCAGGACCGCAGAAACAGTTGGACAGCTGCAATTTTTGAAGACAGCCCCGCTGAATAACACCAATATTTGGGCGGAAGGCATGCTCAAGCTTAAACGCTGCTATAAATAAATAGTGCTATAGAAAATTATAGAATGCTTTCTTTGCCACGAATCAAACAAAGTGAGGGTTAGCTCGTACTAAAATCAGACTATAGAGGTAAACAGTTATCTCTATTAAACCTGGCAGTTTTCATTGCTTAAAAATCATTTTTTGTTCCACAATTTAACAATCAATTTTGTAAACTCCACACGAGTTTCAAGTGACTTTGTGCAAAAATTATTCAGCTTAAAAAAGAGACCTATAGCTAACTTGTCAAAATAAAACTATCTGCATAAAATTTACCCAATAATTCTTATAATAAAAATTGTAAAATCTCAAATATGATTACAACACTAATAATTGATCTAAAAATAGAATACAACGACGTGTCGTGACTTGCTGTAGAGTTTCACATCTCGGCAGGTAAGGACCAATTAGCAAACTGGTAATGCCTAAAAATAGCTCATGTGACCGCGTGTCGCCGCACGCTGAACGGCAGCCCCCCCCCCCAGTTGATTATAAAAGCCTATTCAGAGCTGACCGAATCGATTACAGACAGGCGGTCAATTCCAATAAGCAAATGGCAGCAGCCAAGCCAGTAGACCTTGTGTTTGCATTCAATACAATCCAGCTATTCGACTCCTACGGATGCGCCCTTGACAACCGAATTCTTGTCGAGGTTGCAAAAATTTTTCCTCGCCTATCAGGCGACATTCCCAACAGTCAACTAGCAGTCATCGTCACCACTAGATACCAGAATCTCGGAGCAGCCTCCGATGTCCTGGCTCAGTTTTTGACCAGCCAATTGCCCGGTGCAGGCGACTGCACTCTGCCACGGGGCCGCACCGAGCACCTGCTGAAGTTGGCGGTCGAAAAGATCTCCTGGCGCCAAGGCAGCTCGCGCGCTCTCGTCCTCGTTGACCAGCCCGTCAGCCACGACTCCTCTGCGGTTCCTCAGCTGAAGCAGCTCGGCGTCGCCGTCTATTCTGTGCACTGCGGCCCGCCTGCGCAGTCAGCTGACAGCTGCTGCAGCTTGACCTTCATGCGACACCTGGCGAATGAAACCGGCGGACTCTGCCTGCAGCTGGCTGAGCTGCGCGACCTGCCAGACTTCTTGACCGCCGCGGCCTACCGAGCCAGCGGCAGCAGTCGCCTTCAATACGCCTACGAGTGCGAGGTCCGGTCCCGGCGCTCGCCCCACTGCGAAGCCGTCGGGATGTTGTCGCTGGTGAGGCGCGCCTCGGCCGAGACCGTCATCCTTGACGACGAGGAATTCGGAGATGCATCGGAGACGCCAGTTGACAGGAAAACTCGGACAGCTGTCCGGGTTGCCAGAGAGTCCTGCACAGGGCTCAGTCTCCCAGCGCCGCTAGATGAGCTCGTCTGGTCGCCTTGGCGCTTGATTGGCCGGCCGAGCCGCAGCCGCCCCGCCCTCAGAGCAGACCGGTTGTCATGGCAACCGTACAAGGGCACGAAAAGCGTCATACGCCGGTCGCTGCTGCCTGGATCGGTGGCGGGGGTCGATTCGCCGCTCACCGACGCTCCGTTGGCCGTCGAGCTGGCCGTTCAACCGCGAAGCGACAGCGCCTGCCGTTGTCCCTTGTTTGGCCGGGTGCTGGCAGCCGGTCGACCAGCCACTCTCGGCCACCTACTGGCTGGCCGGCCAACTGTCCGGGCTCAATTTCGGCGGGTGCTCAACTGCGGCATGCTTATCTTTGTCCGACTAGCCGATGCCAGTCGAATCGCATTGGCCGAGCGGCGGCTGGAGCGCGCGGTCAGCTACGCCTGGATCAGCGGCCGTCCGGTCCGACTGGCAGGCAGCTTCGTCTCTGTTGATAAATCGCGTCTGTAATGGTAAAATCTGGCATTGAAGTTTGCTCTGTGCCTGGCTTTGACAACGCAATCTGAATTAGCAAATTAGCTGGCCTCCGCTCCTTCAGGGGCAGCTGCTGTCCCTGTCCCCGCTGCTTCAGTGACTGCTGCTGTCCCTGTCCCCGCTGCTTCAGTGACTGCTGCTGTCCCTGTCCCCGCTGCTTCAGTGACTGCTGCTGTCCCTGTCCCCGCTGCTTCAGTGACTGCTGCTGTCCCTGTCCCCGCTGCTTCAGTGACTGCTGCTGTCCCTGTCCCCGCTGCTTCAGTGACTGCTGCTGTCCCTGTCCCCGCTGCTTCAGTGACTGCTGCTGTCCCTGTCCCCGCTGCTTCAGTGACTGCTGCTGTCCCTGTCCCCGCTGCTTCAGTGACTCCTGCTGTCCCTGTCCCCGCTGCTTCAGTGACTCCTGCTGTCCCTGTCCCCGCTGCTTCAGTGACTCCTGCTGTCCCTGTCCCCGCTGCTTCAGTGACTCCTGCTGTCCCTGTCCCCGCTGCTTTAGTGACTCCTGCTGTCCCTGTCCCCGCTGCTTCAGTGACTCCTGCTGTCCCTGTCCCCGCTGCTTCAGTGACTCCTGCTGTCCCTGTCCCCGCTGCTTCAGTGACTCCTGCTGTCCCTGTCCCCGCTGCTTCAGTGACTGCTGCTACCCTTTTGGTGGTGAATTTTAGAAAACAACTTGTTTTAAGCTTCAGCTGATGGTGCCAGTCTTGTAAAATGATGTCTTTGTATCAAATTTTATACTGAGTTTAAAAGTCTTCAGGAACTGCGTATTTGTAGTATGGGTTGTCATTCGTGTAGTTAATTTGCTGAATTTCATTTCTTTGCAACGCGAGCTCCATATTCAGTAAAACTGTTTGAGATCTACAACTCGACAACAGGCTTAGTTTTTGTGATGATTTTTTTGTCTGAAGTACCATTGCATTAAATGCTGCCAAAGTTGAATTGTGAATGAAGCAAGTGCACTGAAATTATTACATTGCTGAAAATTATAATCTTTGCTATGACGTGCAAAATGGAGCAGGAATGTGTTTCTTCATTTTTTCGCAATACTTAATTATAGGCCCTCCTCATGCTCAAATTCGCTTGCAGCCTCATAAGTTTGGTTTCCAGTCTCCCAGATCCGCAGTTGCTGGGCCAGCCTCCCAGATCATCAGTTGCTGGGCCAACCTTCCAGATCCTCAGTTGCTGGTCCAGCCTCCCAGATCCTCAGTTGCTGGTCCAGCCTCCCAGATTCTCAGTTGCTGGGCCAGCCTCCCAGATCCCTAGTTGCTGGGCCAGCCTCCCAGATCCTCAGTTGCTGAGCCAACCTCCCATGCAGATCCCCAGTTTCAGCTTGAAATCGGATCGCTATTCCAAACGAAAATAAACCAAAACTGAACATTTGAATGTCAGTGCAGTGTCCGTGCGACTGTATTGAGATTCGTTCAAATAAACCAATAAATTGTTCAGGTGCAAGGTTAACACAAAAATTGTAGTCATGTACACGTAGAACTGCAGTGAACTGTCAGACAGAAAAGTGCTGCACGGTTTGCAAGTTCGCATGGGTTTGGAAATTAATAATCTAAGACAAAAGTTGCGACTCACAACTGTAATGCAAGTACAGTATTTTGTACACATAAACAAAACATAGGGGTTTAGCTCAATCGGCAAAATTAGTTCGCATAGGGTGACGAGTGTGGAGGCAAGTTACTGGTTCTTGGAAATAATGAATTGAAAACAAAGGAAAACGCAAAAAATTGCTTTTTTAAGCTCGAACATTTGTATGGACCACATAGAGATAGAATATAGAAACAATTATAATTACAAAATACGCAACAAAAGCTATGGATATTGCTGAAAGTAGTGCAAACATCGTGTATAAAAAAGTTTAAATTTGCACTCTCTCGCACACGGGTGTTGAAAGAGTGAGGTGGCAAGTGTTGCTTCGATATAAGCGATATTGTTAATTCATCAAGATTGAACAGTTATGTTAAACGTAGGTTTGAATATTCGACAGATAGCTAGATTGTCACTGCAATGGTTAATTCGTTTAACTAGAACCGCTTGACAACAGTGAGGTTAAAAATTCGGTAGCTTTACTGAGAATTCATTTTCTTTAGACGCAACAGCGTTTTGTAGAAAAAAATCTTGGTACTGCATGATAATATGTGAAGTTCTCAGATATTAATTTGTTCAGTCATGGTGCATATTAACGCTAAGTTATGTCCGTTCTCATCTTGGTTATTAGCCTAGAGTCACTTGATCTGCCTTACCGCTCCCTCAGTGTCCTTGAATCTTCCTCTCCGCTCCCTCAGTGTCCTTGAATCTGCCTCTCCGCTCCCTCAGTGTCCTTGAATCTGCCTCTCCGCTCCCTCAGTGTCCTTGAATCTGCCTCTCCGCTCCCTCAGTGTCCTTGAATCTGCCTCTCCGCTCCCTCAGTGTCCTTGAATCTGCCTCTCCGCTCCCTCAGTGTCCTTGAATCTGCCTCTCCGCTCCCTCAGTGTCCTTGAATCTGCCTCTCCCTTCCCTCAGTGTCCTTGAATCTGCCTCTCCCTTCCCTCAGTGTCCTTGAATCTGCCTCTCCGCTCCCTCAGTGTCCTTGAATCTGCCTCTCCCTTCCCTCAGTGTCCTTGAATCTGCCTCTCCGCTCCCTCAGTGTCCTTGAATCTGCCTCTCCGCTCCCTCAGTGTCCTTGAATCTGCCTCTCCGCTCCCTCAGTTGTTGCAAACACACCGTGAGAACGCTAGCAAAAGTACAAATCACTGATAAGACGGCTTCAGCCGAACTTATTGGCAGAACTCCAGTCAGTTTCTGTGTCGGGTACACAAAAAGCAGCAAAAATGCCAACACCATCGCATTCACACCTGCGACATGTGACCCGGCATTGGTGGCAGCGGCGGCAGCGGCGGCAGAGGCGGGTGTCCCGGAGCCACATTGAATTTATAATACGGCCTCGGATCTGCCGAGTGCATCGCGCGCGGCTGACAGCAAAACAGGCGGTAGAAAAACGAGCGCCAAGTCTGCAGAGTCTTGCCAGACCAGACCCACACACCGCTGGTGATGCCAACGGCCAGCTGCATGAACTGGCGCAGCATGAACACGCCGTACTCTGGCTCCGGAGCCGGCGCCTGGTTCTGGCCGAGGCAGCGGCAGGTTTTGCCTCTCAGCCAGGCCTCGCGCAGCTGGGCTTCGTAGAAATGGCAGGCGATCACCACGCAGGCTGGCAGGGTGTACAGGATGGAGAAGATCCCGATGCGGATCATCAGCTTCTCCAGCTTGTAGGTCTTGGCGCAGGCCTGCTGCTTGATCACAGAACGGATGCGGAATAGCGCCACAAAGCCAGTGAGCAGGAAGGCGCTGCCCAGTAACAGGTAGGTCACCATGGGAGCCAGCACGAACACCTGCAGAGCTGTGAGGCTGGTGTTCCCGACGGAGCAGATACCGGATATTGGATCGCCGTCAACCAATGAGAAGGTGAGAGCCAGGATGAACTGCACGATGGGCAGGAGCCAGGCAATGCCGTGGAACACCTGTTTGAAGGAGTTTTGTTTTTGTTTTCTTTATTGTAATTACCATTAGTTACATGGACCTAGTGAGCCCAGCAACACACTCAAATACACAAAAACACCCTCAGATACACAACAACACACTCAGATACACAGCAGCACACTCAGATACACAGCAGCACACTCAGATACACAGCAACAGACTCAGATACACAGCAACACACTCAGATGCACCGCAGCACACTCAGATACACAGCAACACACTCAGATACACAACAGCACACTAATATACACAGAAGCAGACTCAGATACACCGCAGCACACTCAGATACACAGCAACAGACTCAGATACACAGCAGCACACTCAGATACACAGAAGCACACTCAGATAAGATGCGACAAACCTCGCTGTATTTGGCGATGGCCTCGCTGCCCCACTTGAGCCCGGCCGCCAGGAACCAGGCCACGCACAGCATGACCCACCACACGCAGCTGGCCATGCCGAACAAGTAGGTCAGCAGGAACACCACGGTGCACAGCCAGGGCCCGGTGGAGCCGTAGCGCAACAGTCGACCATCGCAAGCGATGGCATCCCGCCCGACAGCCAGTCGCAGGATGTAGCCGGCTGACACCATCATGTAGCAGGCGGACATCATCACGATGGGCCGCTCTGGATAGCTGAACCGTCTGGTGTCCAGCAGGAAGGTGAGCACAGTCAGGGTTGAACTGGCCGCGCACAGAATCGACCAGATGCCCATCCAGACGGTGGCCAGCTGCGACCTGTCGGCGAAGAAGGCGCCCTCGCAGGGCAGAGCGCAGTTGTCAACTCCACCAGTGTGCACCCGATTATAGTAGCCCTGATCCGCCTCGGTGAGCGTCACCAACGGCTTGCGGCACTTGCAGTCGCATTCAATGCCGAACGTTGACGACGGCGAATCCGGATCAGCCGGCGGCAGAGTCGGATCGGAGGACAGCGGCTCCGGAGTCTTGCTGCTGCTCTGCTGCGTGTTGTTGACGTCCATGCACAGGATGTCCGGATCGCCGAATACTGCGGGTTTCATTGATTCATTTATTGATTTCTCATCCAAGAATAGTTTCATAAAAAACTGGAAATTTGACGTCTAAAAACAGAATCTTTTACTAGCTGGAAAGCTCGTATCTTCAAAAAGTGTATAGCTAGACAATTCGTAGACAGAAACACTCGATTTTCTTAGAAATGAGCTGGAGACCCGATAGGAATATCGATTTGTGGCATCGCTGGTGCATTTTAGTTTGCTCTACTAGAGAACTCATGGCGTTGAATGGGATTTAGCCATAGACAAATTCGATGGAGAGAGATCCGCGCTAGAAAAATCCAATTCCTACACGAAACCTGGGACTCTGTAACTTTTTGACACGAATTTGAATATTTAACCCTCTATACTACTAAATACGGGTTAGTAGACTAGTACGGTACTTGAGTCTTATAGAAAAAAAAGTTACATGGCTAAAAATGTTTACACTAAATTAATTTTATCCATCAAGATTGACAGATACGCCAGCACGTGACCTGCATTTAGCGGCAGTAACAGCAGCAACTCGACCCCCAATTTCCAGATCCGAACCATTAGGGGCCGCTCGCGAACTGAATTTGAGACGACTAAAAAAGAGCGGGACGAGCAGTAGAAGCCCCGATTGATGGAGAGACAGGTCCAGACTCCATGAAACAAAATTGGAGAATCAGAGAAAAGATTGCCGAACGAGATATGAATCCAGTTATATGATGAAGCTAAGCAAGATTTGAGATAGAATTACCCAGTTTTTGAGGTCTCTTTGTGCTCTAGCTGGGAGCCGTCGGCAGGTAGCTGGGTCCCTCAAGCCTGCGCAGGATTCAATCGATAGACTTGCAAAAAAAACCAGAAGAAAGGTATAGAAAAAGCGCCGAAGAGGCAGACAAGCAAGAGGAAGAGACCCCGAGCCGCGGGGGGAGGGGGGTCGCACAAGGTAAGCCGATCTCATTCCGTGTTCACCCTGCAGGGGCAGTTTGGGATTTCAAGGGAAGCTGGAGGAGCAGCAGGGGGGATGAGGGAAGGATTCGCGCTAATGAGCCGGGCAGCCGTGAGTCCGCTGAGATAGGGATCGGGCACGGAGCATTTCTAGAAACAAGAAAGAGAAGGTGGATGGAACAGAGAGAGAGGGTGGAGAGAGGAAGGTCGATAAGCAGTAAGAAGAAGAAGAAGAGGTTCGACAAAATTGCTGCAAAAATCGATCGAAAAAATCGTCACATCACCGTCTCTCTCACCTGAGCTCGCCCCGGACCAGCCTCCGCCCGCCTCATCATCTTCAGTCTCCCCACATTCCCGAAGCCATAGCCCCTAGAGCCGTCGCCCTGGCAACCCCGCGACAAGGCCAAGGGATGAGTGATTCTACTCAATTGAGAAAGGTGGGAAATTCTTTCCCCAAATTTTGCCCACTCAAGCTCTACGGGAGAAAATTGCGTGCGTAGAGAAACTTCTTTTCTCTTCATCTCCCCCTCTCTTACTTCCTCTCAAGTCTAAAATTCTTCCCGCCCCTTCCTTCGGCTCAGCTTCTTAGTCATCATCGGGCATCATCTTCGGCTTCTCATATTTTTAAACCGCCCCTTCCCCTCCCCGCTTCAACCTGGAAACATTTTGAGTGCAGAGCTTTTAATGCAGCGCCAGGGCAGAAGAGGTTCAGCAGCAGGAGCAGCAGAAGCAGCAGACGAAGAAGCGGAAAGACGCCGTGGGCTACCGCTTTTTTCTCCTCAGTCTCAAGCATACTCCACGCCGGATGGTCGGCATGGCTACCCTACCCTGCCTTCCTGCTATGCCCCTTTCCTAATTCTAGTTTCTCTTCAATCTAGTTAGTGCCAATTTCTAATAGTAGAATGTAGATAACGATTTTAGTATAATGGACTAGCAATCACCGCCCCCCCCGTTGGGGGAGGCAACAAAGAAAGGAATGAAAATGTTTGAATAAACTATACAAGTAGCATTTGACCTTGTACAGTCACTATTGTTAGTATCCTAAAGAAAATCATGCTTTAAGCAAAAAATCATCACCATTGAAGTCCAGCTATCTAGCCTAAGATATCAGCATCCCCTGTGAGCATTGGCATCAAAGCTTCCCTTTAAGCCATGGCTTAACCCTAACTCTCCCTTCGATCTACCTTTGCTCGGTCTACCAACAACTTTCAATTGATCCTTTGGCATTTCAACCCCCCATGAGCCACAGAATTTCAACGACCCCCTCCCCGTGAGCTCGGACATCTCGTGCTGTTTAAATATTATTATTTACCACTAAAATTTTATGCCAGGTGCAAATATTCTAATGTAGATCAGTGTTCAGCTGATCTACTTTGACCCAGTCTGGGTCCGCCACTGCTTAATACTCACTGCCTTCATACTCGAAACTGCCTCGTCACTTTTACCAAGCTTCCATGATTTATGAAAGTGTGATTTATCAGCTCCAACAGACTGACCTGTCGGTCAGTTCCGGCTTGTCCTGACAGTCGCTGACATTCAATTCGTCAAAACTAATTTCCTACCTGCCTACCGAAAGTCGGGCTTGAAAGCGGACGAGAGGATGACGGGGATTAGACAGGCTCGATGGGATGTTTCCCTCCCCAAAGCTGCCCCGCCTGCCCGTCAGCCACCTCATCAAAGCTGGCAGAGTGACAAACTCATTTTTGTCACTTTCCCCTCCGCCCTCGCTTCCCCTTCTCATCCCTCCTGGCGCCCGCGCTGCTCCCACCTTCCCCGAGATCCCACGCGTCCTCGCCCTCCCTCATCCCGGCCTGCCTGTCTCGCGTGTTTAGGGATGATGAGGAACAAACAGAGAGGCTGCTCTGAGGCTAGGCTTAGAGGGAATTTGGGATATTTGCGAATTGAAAAAATACACAGAGAGAGAGCGCACAACAATTCCTCTCTCCGCCCTCTGTTAAAAAGCCAAAGCTTTTCTCGCCTTCATCTAAGCTCGCCCCTTCGCCATGCGACTCGCTTCCTCCCACCCTCTCCTTTCCTCCCCGTGCCCTCGGAGGCGGAGGCCGCCATCTTTTAGCGTGTCTCTTTAATCCCGACTTCCCCGCGAGGCCACGCCCAAGCAGAGCATTTTGCCATGAGCTTGCACTCGATTCTCTCCCCCTCTGAACCGCTGCATTAGCAGGTGAGTGCGGCCTGAGACCTGCAGTAAAGTCTGCCCCCAGCTGCATGGCTGAGAGATGATTGAAAGGAGGCAAGCGAGAGTAGAATATGATGAAGAACGGAGGCGGGGAGAGGAGAGGCTTCAGGCTCTTCACTGGGATTTTCGTGCGTGCTGGCGGATTCTCGCGTCCTTCCTTTCTGAGTTCTTCGAATTCCGACTTCCTTCTTAGATTTTTGTACCTGTCCGCTGTGCTCGTCTACTAGGAGATCGAGTGCTTTCCATCTGTACAAGATACTAATACTTTCTACTCTGTACCAGATGCGAGGGTACCCTGTACCAGCTGCGAGTACCCTGTACCAGATGCGAGTACCCTGTACCAGATGCGAGTACCCTGTACCAGATGTGAGTACCCTGTACCAGATGCGAGTACCCTGTACCAGATGCGAGTACCCTGTACCAGATGCGAGTACCCTGTACCAGATGCGAGTACCCTGTACTAGATGCGAGTACCCTGTACCAGATGTGAGTACCCTGTACCAGATGCGAGTACCCTGTACCAGATGTGAGTACCCTGTACCAGATGCGAGTACCCTGTACCAGATGCGAGTACCCTGTACCAGATGCGAGTACCCTGTACCAGATGCGAGTACCCTGTACCAGATGCGAGTACCCTGTACCAGATGCGAGTACCCTGTACCAGATGCGAGTACCCTGTACCAGATGCGAGTACCCTGTACCAGATGCGAGTACCCTGTACCAGATGCGAGTACCCTGTACCAGATGCGAGTACCCTGTACCAGATGCGAGTACCCTGTACCAGCACCGCTTACCAGGCAGTCTGGAGCAGTCCATGTGCTCAGGCCAGCTGAACCCGTATTGCCGCATGAGGGGCGCGCAGCCGCTCCTGGCCCTCTCGCAGACTGACCGACAGACGGGCAGGTGTTTGTCGTAGTTTTGAATGCAAATCGGTGCATAGATGCTGCATAGGAAGAAGCGCAGATCTTGGCTGCAGCCAATTTCAATTAGTGGCCAGAATTGATGGACCTGTACAGAAAGCAGGGGGGCTTTGCTTTGAAATTTAAGTAGGTTAACAATCAGAACAGAACAGCAGATACAGAACCGGACAGAACAGAAGATGCAGAACCGGACAGAACAGAAGACACAGAACCGGACAGAACAGAAGATGCAGAACCGGACAGAAAAGCAGATGCAGAAACGGACAGAACAGAAGATACAGAGAACCAGACAGAACAAAAGATACACAGAACCGGACAGAACAGAAGATACAGAGAACCAGACAGAACAGAAGATACAGAGAACCGGACGGAAAAGAAGATACAGAGAACCGGACAGAACAGAAGATACAGAGAACCGGACAGAACAGAAGATACAGAGAACCGGACGGAAAAGAAGATACAGAGAACCGGACAGAACAGAAGATGCAGAACCGGACAGAACAGAAGATACAGAGAACCGGACAGAACAGAAGATACAGAGAACCGGACAGAACAGAAGATACAGAGAACCGGACAGAACAGAAGATACAGAGAACCGGACGGAAAAGAAGATACAGAGAACCGGACAGAACAGAAGATACAGAGAACCGGACAGAACAGAAGATACAGAGAACCGGACAGAACAGAAGATACAGAGAACCGGACAGAACAGAAGATACAGAGAACCGGACAGAACAGAAGATACAGAGAACCGGACAGAACAGAAGATACAGAGAACCGGACGGAAAAGAAGATACAGAGAACCGGACAGAACAGAAAATACAGAGAACCGGACAGAACAGCAGATACAGAGAACCGGACAGAACAGAAGATACAGAGAACCAGACGGAAAAGAAGATACAGAGAACCGGACAGAACAGCAGATACAGAGAACCGGACAGAACAGAAGACACAGAACCGGACAGAACAGAAGATACAGAGAACCGGACAGAACAGAAGATACAGAGAACCGGACAGAACAGAAGATACAGAGAACCGGACAGAACAGAAGATACAGAGAACCGGACAGAACAGAAGATACAGAGAACCGGACGGAAAAGAAGATACAGAGAACCGGACAGAACAGAAGATACAGAGAACCGGACGGAAAAGAAGATACAGAGAACCGGACAGAACAGAAGATACAGAGAACCGGACAGAACAAAGATACAGAGAACCGGACAGAACAGAAGATACAGAGAACCGGACGGAAAAGAAGATACAGAGAACCGGACAGAACAGAAGATACAGAGAACCGGACGGAAAAGAAGATACAGAGAACCGGACAGAACAGAAGATACAGAGAACCGGACAGAACAAAGATACAGAGAACCGGACAGAACAGAAGATACAGAGAACCGGACGGAAAAGAAGATACAGAGAACCGGACAGAACAGAAGATACAGAGAACCGGACGGAAAAGAAGATACAGAGAACCGGACAGAACAGAAGATACAGAGAACCGGACAGAACAAATATACAGAGAACCGGACAGAACAGAAGATACAGAGAACCGGACGGAAAAGAAGATACAGAGAACCGGACAGAACAGAAGATACAGAGAACCGGACGGAAAAGAAGATACAGAGAACCGGACAGAACAGAAGATACAGAGAACCGGACAGAACAGAAGATACAGAGAACCGGACGGAAAAGAAGATACAGAGAACCGGACGGAAAAGAAGATACAGAGAACCGGACAGAACAGAAGATACAGAGAACCGGACAGAACAGAAGATACAGAACCGGACAGAACAGAAGATACAGAGAACCGGACAGAACAGAAGATACAGAGCCGGGCAGTAATTTCCAATTCCAGATTCCAATCAACAAACATTGAATAGATAAATTCTACCCGAAGGAATTCTGCCAGGCGGGGACCCAGAGAATCGATAAAAATCAATGCCCCCAATACGCTTAAAAAGACCCGCAGCGTAGCGATCAATCGATAATAACAATTTCAATGCCTAATTCGGTTTGGGAAAATTTCTCAAATGAGTTAGCAGTCAGTCAATCAGTTGGTCCTCAAGCAGGAAGCGGGGCAAATGTTAAGGCGTGACAGAAGCAGGAAGAAGAGCGTGTTGGAGCTGCGACATTGTGCGTGCTTTATGACTGCGGGGTTGCGGAGGAAGCTAACTGAAGAAGAGTCGGGCAGACAGAGTGAGCGAATATTCGTTCGATAAGCCAAACGCCTTATTAGCGAGTAGCTATAAGGGATGGGGCGAAGAGAGTTGATTGAGTTCGGCGGGCAGGGTGTGGGGTGGGGGAGTGAGTGTCCCCAGCAGCATCCTGCGAAAATGCTGCATCTCTACTCTGCATCTTGCTCTAATGCTTCTAAAGCTTTGGCATGTCCCCCCCTCCCGGCCAACCGACCCGACCCGAGCAGCAGAGGCTAAAGAGAGAGAAAGGAAGAAAGAGATAGAGAAGCTCCGAGGGAAGCGGATGAAGAACGCCCCGCTGCCCTCCCCCCCGTCTCTAGGGGTAAGCTGCGGCAACTTCGCCCAACACGAATCTTATATATACATACTGTATATACTGCTCAGGGCCTGGCCAGAGCTTGTGCTGCATGGCATGTGGGGGATGGGAGCGAATCATCGGATTGGCATTAGGGCCCGGCCGTGGCGAGCAGCGCGTGTATATAGTAGTGAAAATAAATCAGTTCCCAAATCCCCTGCTTGAGCTCCCCTGCGGCTGTCGTTTCCTCTGGCTTCCTCGCAGCTTTGCCACTTCTGCTGCTGACTGTTGGTTAGAGAAATCTGCTGCTTCTGCTTCCGCAAACTGCTGCTTTTTTGAGATAAAAAATTACACAAAAAATCCGAAAGCTAAAAAGGTCAAAGTCGCCTAAATCGCCTCAAATTCAGAGCCTGAATCGCCCCTAATTCAGTGCCTAAATCGCCCCTAATTTAGTGTCTAAATCTCCTTTAATTTAGTGTCTAAATCACTCCGAATTCAGTGCCTAAATCTCCTCTAATTCAGTGCCTGAAACACCCCTAATTCAGTGCCTGAAACACCCCTAATTCAGTGTCTAAATCGCCCCTAATTCAATGACTAAACCCCCCCTAATTCAGCGTCTAAATCGCCCCTAATTCAGTGCCTGAATCACCCCTAATTCAGTGTCTAAATCGCCCCTAATTCAATGACTAAACCCCCCCTAATTCAGCGTCTAAATCGCCCCTAATTCAGTGCCTGAATCACCCCTAATTCAGTGTCTAAATCGCCCCGAATTCAGTGCCTGAATCGCCCCTAATTCAGTGTCTAAATCGCCCCGATTTCAGTGCCTGAATCACCCCTAATTCAGTGTCTAAATCGCCCCGAATTCAGTGCCTGAATCACCCCTAATTCAGTGTCTAAATCGCCCCTAATTCAGTGCCTGAATCACCCCTAATTCAGTGTCTAAATCGCCCCGAATTCAGTGCCTGAATCACCCCTAATTCAGTGTCTAAATCGCCCCGATTTCAGTGTCTGAATCGCCCTCTAGTAGTATCTCTAAATCGCTAAACGGAGCGATAAAAGGAATGTGAGATGAGCAAGTTCTGATAGCTATCAAACCTTTTAAGTTTGCGGATGTGCGGGTTAAGTCTAAACAATAGAATACAATAATACAATAGCTTTATACAAAAGATAATTGTCCTACTAATGGGTTATATAAGCAACTAAAAGATAGAGACCGACTGTGTGGATCACGTGACTCAATTATTACGCAGTGGGTCTTTGTCCACTAAGCATATAGAGAAGAATAATAGACAGAGCAGAGACTGAGGGGTGCGAAGCGAGACTTTCGAGTTAGAGAGAGGCGAGCTGGAGTACTCCGCCAGCTCGATAATGCCAGAGGAATGATGATGTAACCCTAAGCACATGTGGGCTTGCCAGCGGGGGGTGGGTGGGGTTGGCATTGCCAGAGGGTGATTTCGGGGGGCTCTTCAACCGGCATAGAAGGGCTTTGCTTTTATTCATTCATTCATTCCCTGAAAATTCTGTCTAACGGAGAACTGGCGACAGAATTTGGGAGACGGAACAGACGTTGCTTTTAATAAAGAGCGAACGAATATTATGCATATGTATATACAGACAGCAAAGCTATAGCGAAACGGAGGGCACTTGAGACGGTGGGGGGTCCTTGAAAGGCCGCCCTCCCCCCAGATGTTGCCCAGGACTCCGGTGGGGCAGGGGGGGGGGACCCCCCGCTGAGCAGACGTCGGCGGCGAAGGTGCCTCCCGCCCATGGAGCCGCGGAGATGCACATGCAGAGAAGAGGAAAGAAAATTAATAGGAATTAGGACCGGGAACTGGGCCCCCGGTTGATGATGAGTCACCAAGCCGTCGATAAAAGGCTTAACAATAATTATTATATTTGGCACTGGCTGCAAAAGCTCAGGAATCTTGGGGCTGCCTGATTATTTTGCTTATAACCGGACACCAAGAAAGTGTAAAATCTTCTGAAAGAAAGGCTGCATTAACAGCTAGTAGGCCAGAGTGTCTGGTGAAACATAAAACTTTTCTTTCTTTAATTGTCAGATCGCACAAGCTGCCGGGCTGTGATGATGCTTGATCGGTCTGGATGATGTGTCAATCACTGCAGCTGACTGGGATTTCTGTTGCCTAAAAACAACATCAGCTCGTAGCTCCAGTTCTATTCTTTTGCTGATGCAAATCTTGGATAATGCAGTCTTGTAATGGAATGCAGGATTAGATAATCTCTACCTTATGCAAAATGCCGTAATAGCAATTTAGCCGGCAGTCACAGGCCATTCCGCCAATTCTGTGTTGCATTGAAGTCAAATGATTCCGAAAGCTTGAACAAGAAGATTAAAATTGCATTTGGAGTAAACATCCCCGATGTATATAAAGGGATAATGTTGTAGATTTCGATCTAGCAATTACTACAGCGGGTAATTGCGAAGTCAAATTGAAGGCAAACTACTGAGACACGAGGAAAGGTAGACACGAGACAGACAGAATAGTATATAGCGTAAAAGGTAGACGCGAGACAAGCTACCATAGAGTGAGAGGTAGACACAAGACAGGTTACCATAGAGAGGTAGACACAAGACAAGCTACCACATAGTGAGAGGTAGACACAAGACAAGCTATCATAGAGTGAAAGGTAGACACAAGACAGTTACCATAGAATGAGAAGTGGACACGAGACAAGCTACCATAGAGTGAGAGGTAGACACAAGACAGGTTACCATAGAGAGGTAGACACAAGACAAGCTATCATAGAGTGAGAGGTAGACACAAGACAGGTTACCATAGAGATGTAGACACAAGACAAGCTATCATAGAGTGAGAGGTAGACACAAGACAGGTTACCATAGAGAGGTAGACACAAGACAAGCTACCACATAGTGAGAGGTAGACACAAGACAAGCTATCATAGAGTGAAAGGTAGACACAAGACAGTTACCATAGAGTGAGAAGTGGACACGAGACAAGCTACCATAGAGTGAGAGGTAGACACAAGACAGGTTACCATAGAGAGGTAGACACAAGACAAGCTATCATAGAGTGAGAGGTAGACACAAGACAGGTTACCATAGAGATGTAGACACAAGACAAGCTATCATAGAGTGAGAGGTAGACACAAGACAGGTTACCATAGAGATGTAGACACAAGAGAAGCTATCATAGAGTGAGAGGTAGACACAAGACAGGTTACCATAGAGAGGTAGACACAAGACAAGCTATCATAGAGTGAAAGGTAGACACAAGACAGTTACCATAGAGTGAGAAGTGGACACAAGACAAGCTACCACATAGTGAGAGGTAGACACAAGACAAGCTACCACATAGTGAGAGGTAGACACAAGACAAGCTACCATAGAGTGAGATGTAGACACGAGACAAGCTAACATAGAGTGAGAGGTAGGAATTCAATGCATAGAGGAACAATTTTAAAGAGCTACAAACTCTTCAAATGGCAGTTACAAAGAGCTACAAACTCTTCAAATGGCAGTTACAAAGAGCTACAAACTCTTCAAATGGCAGTTACAAAGAGCTACACAGAGCATTCAAAAGGCAGTACATGCATCATTGCTTACGGATATTCCAGCTTCCGCCTGGGTTTCGTGATTGTAGTGATTCGGCATGAAAGTGTAGTTATACCCGATGCCCTGGCAAACCGGTATAGTGATCGGCTGGCAACGCTTGCCCGAACCCATATCGCTTGGCAGGCTGCCAGCTATGGGGATGTGACTGGAGCCAAAGTGGCCCGTCCGGCCGTCCGGGTAGTCCGAATAGCCGAGGCCAAGTGGCCGAGTTGGCGGCGAAGAGCGTTCGATGGAGCCGCAGGCGGACACCAGTGCCAACAGCAGGCCCAGCAGCAGCAGCTGTCGGCTCATGGGATCTCGACGGACTTGGGATCTGAGTATTGAGGAGGGGAACGGGTTGGGTGTGGATACCATAGAGTGAGAGGTAGACACAAGACAAGATACCACATGGTGAGAGAGGTAGATACGAGACAAGATACCATAGAGTGAGAGGTAGACACAAGACAAGATACCACATAGTGAGAGGTAGACATGAAACAAGATACCATAGAGTGAGAGGTAGACACAAGACAAGATACCACAGAGTGAGAGGTAGACATGAGATAAGATACCATAGAGTGAGAGGTAGACACGAGACAAGATACCACAGAGTGAGAGGTAGACATGAGATAAGATACCATAGAGTGAGAGGTAGACACAAGACAAGATATCACATAGTGAGAGAGGTAGATACGAGACAAGATACCATATAGTGAGAGGTAGACACAAGACAAGATACCATATAGTGAGAGGTAGACACAAGACAAGATACCACAGAGTGAGAGGTAGACATGAGATAAGATACCATAGAGTGAGAGGTAGACACGAGACAAGATACCACAGAGTGAGAGGTAGACATGCGATAAGATACCACAGAGTGAGAGGTAGACATGCGATAAGATACCATAGAGCGAGAGGTAGACACGAGATAAGCTACCATAGATCGAGTGAAAGGTAGCTGGATACGCGATTTAAAAATGGCATCCCAAGCTGAAAATCAATTTAAATGCCAGTTGGCATAAAGCTTTGAATATTTTTAATGCTGTCGGTAGTCAATGACTTGTGCCTAGGTACTGGAATCTAACATCTAATGCCAGGGTGCCAAAATAAGCAAAGACGCGTGCCTTGGCACCCGTATGCCACAAAAAGAAACACAGTTTGGTATTGTATTATGATTGTATTCCAATCTCTTTTCATTGCATCCAATTTTTTTCGCAGCCAGCCGCAAGTGTATCAGCTAACGGAATGGAGAGGCGCCGATACAAAGAGTATACTCATCAAAGGCAGCTGCATCTTACTCTTTTGGGGAAATAGCTTGTAGCTCAGAAACTAACATGCAGCGCCGACACTCCATTTCTATTCCTTTGATTCCTTTAGCTGAGCCTTCGCGCCAGGTGTGCCCCCTCCCCTGTTCCTGTTCCTTGTCCCAAAGACAAAGGAGCTGCTGCAATATTCATGGTTCCGGGTTGCTCTCTGTTAAGATTTCCAATTGTCGGCTCAACCAACGTCTTCACCGAGAGAAACAATGCAATATAAAAAGATTCTGGGTGGCCCCCTCCCTCACCACTGTGTGCGCCAGAGAAGGCATTCAGGTGCCTTCAAGGAGGAGAAAAAAATGGTTGCAAAACTGCCGATCGATCCCACGCAATACTCAGCTGTGTACCGTGGGATCGCAGAATTTTTGACACACTGGAAGGATTATTGATTCAACTCCATGGGCCTGCCGAGCTAATGGCTTGCAAACACTGCAATTCGGCCCGTTGAGTGAGAGTCTGATCCTCCCTTGTCTTGGTTCTGTTCTCTTTCATCTGTCGCTCACCCGTTCGCTAACTAGCTCGCGAAAGCGGATTCTTGAGTCCGTGCTCTCTCAATCTAAGAACGGGTCTCTGTCTCTCCCGGCCACGGCTCGGGCTCCTTGGCTGTTAAAGACAGCCTCTAATTAACTGGAAAAGTAAAATTTGATACCACCCGAATCCCTCAATTGAACACGGGCTTGCTTGTCTTGTCCTGTCTTGTCAGGACATGCGCAACCCCTTTGCTCAACCGGGCTTGTCGGGTTTCTCAAAACAGGACAGACGGCGAAAGGCGAGATCTACCCCGCGGGGGGTGGGACTGCTCTCCTCCTAAAATCAGCCCCTCAGCAAGCCCAGCAACCTCGTCTCTCCGTTCGAGAACCGTGTTACAGCTCAGAGACTGACTGTCTGAAACCCCTAATACCGAAATGAAAGTTTAATATTGCCAGTTGCAGGCCCGTGACAGTTAATAGCTGTAAGGATAGGATCTGCACAAATCTCCCTCCATTTCTTAGCGAGTATTAAAGGGATTATGGGGACTAAGCAGCCCAAGGGAAGTCCGTGTGTCACTCTTTTAGCTATCAGCCAGAATTCCAACTTCCCGGGTGGATAAGGGGGCTACCGATTGGCATCTTGGAGTATTCAAATACCTTATATCCCAATATACATGTCTCTGCAGCTTAAGCCGAATCGATGAGTCAGACCAGACAGAATCAGACAGCTGTAACAGCTGATTAACAAACGCACCGGTGTCACTTGTAAGGGGTCACTCCCAAAACAGGCGGTAATCCCAGTCCTGCCTCGTCAGAGCTTGAAATCCTCCTGATTTCTCTTCTTCCTTTTCTTTCTCTTTTAAAAAGGAACCCCCCCCCCGGCCTGCCCGCCTGAATAGTCGGCTTAGAAAAGCAAAAACTCGGGGGCCAAGCCGCTCCACGGCGGGACCTGCGCGCGACAGTCAGCTGCGGGCGTCACTTTCCCCCGGTTCCGAGGACTTAGGAAAATATCCGGAGATTGCGCAGGGATTACGGCTTGTCTCCAACGTCATGTGTCGGCAACTCCTTCGGCATTCCAACTGTTCCTAAATAGGAGAGTTTTAAAGGCTTCTTGAAGCCTGTAAATTTGTCGCTGGAAACTGGAAACTGTAACCGGGCCGGTCCATTATAGAGGCGTTTTCTCTGCAAGGGCAATTTCCTTATATTTTCCCTCGCGCTGAGTAAACACTGAGTCCCCCCGCTCTATTTAGTCACAGGGATAATTTTTTTAAAACACGCCAGACAGACTGAAAACGGTATTGCGACTTTTTCACGTGCACCATAATGCAGAGGCGACTCAACCGCAAATGCTACACTGCTAGAGGAAAAAGTGAAAACGGGTCCTTTGTCTGTCCTTTCTCTGCCCTCCCCTCCCACCCAGCCCAGTGCCGTCACGGAGAGGTGAGCTGGTGTGTGTGTGAATCAGCGGACAACAGCTATAAGCCTGGATTGGATAGAGAGTGTTGGTGGAGCTGCAAAAGAAGCAGCGACAGTCGCATTGAACCGAGATGGCTACCCGAGACCCACTTCAGAAAATCTGCTTACTGCAGCGCCGCAAAAACTCGCTGAGTCGCAAAGCCTGCAGCGCGGCGGACAAGTGGATTTGAGCACACAATTAACGTTAATCAGCATGCAAGCCGTGACTCACACAGAGAATCCGCTCTCTATGACTTGCGGTAGGGAGGGGGTGGAGAAGGGGAGCCACTGGCTGGCTTAATCCGCTCCCTGGGCTCTTTGCTTGATTCGAAGGCGCGCTTCTTCTGCAAGAGAATGACAACAGCAGACAGAGGGGAGACAGAGACTCAAAGAGAGGGTGGAGCTGCAGGGAGCAGAAAGTTGGCAGCTTTCTATGAAAAACAGCTCACTCCACTTCCTGCCTGTCTGCACTGCATTGAACAGTAGCAGAGTAGTGGAGTGGCTTCAAGTCTGAAAAGTCTCATATAGTTGGGACAGCTGCTCAGGAAGGGGACTTGATTGGCAGGAGCAGGCACTGCAGTTGTCAGGGTGGCGGTCGGTTTGCCAGAGATTTATTATTGTAAGAAATTCAATCAAGAAAGCAAAAATCTGGTTAATTTACAGACATATAACTAATCTCACTATGTTTTAAAGCAATTTCACTCAATTGTTTTTGAACTTAGGATTGCCAGCATCAGCCTGCTTCATGTTCATATGTTGCAGGGTCATTACTAGCAAGATTTGTTAATGCTAAATAATCTGTGCAAAAATACGTACAATGGGTAAAGCCTCTAGTCTCTGCCTGAACTTGTCTAGGCAATTCCAGTGTCTATCAATCGACATCAGTCTAATACTGTATAGACCTTCTAATTGATATTCTTAGTGCGCTTGACTGACATGCAGTTTGGGGGCGGAGTCGATGGGGCTGCTTGGCGGGTGCCCTCGGCTGTCAGTCAAATTCTCAGTCATTCCATGCGCGAACAACCTTCACCTCAGCAAATCAGTAATTTGTTATTTATTGTAGCGAAGAGAAAGGCGAGGGAAGGTGCTAGTCAGAAGCTTGTTGCTACCCTTGCATAGGTAATCGGTACTGCTGCTGCACTGTGCGAGCTGGTGCAACCTGACACGGGAAGTTGAGATTTTTTAGTAACAATTTGACCCCCATCAGTGTGGGCGTCTGACTGGTTGGATCCAGCCAGATGACACTAGGATAGACTGGCCGCCTGACACTAGGGAAGACTAGCAAGCTGACACTAGGGGAGACCGGCCATCTGACACTAGGGGAGACCAGCAATCTGACACTAGAGAAGACTGGCCGCCTGACACTAGGGAAGACTAGCAATCTGACACTAGGGGAGACCGGCCATCTGACACTAGGGGAGACCGGCCATCTGACACTAGGGGAGACCGGCCATCTGACACTAGGGGAGACCAGCAATCTGACACTAGGGGAGACCGGCTATCTGACACTAGGGGAGACCAGCAATCTGACACTAGGGGAGACCGGCCATCTGACACTAGGGGAGACCAGCAATCTGACACTAGGGGAGACCAGCAATCTGACACTAGGGGAGACCAGCAATCTGACACTAGGGGAGACCAGCAATCTGACACTAGGGGAGACCAGCAATCTGACACTAGGGGAGACCGGCCATCTGACACTAGGGGAGACCGGCCATCTGACACTAGGGGAGACCGGCCATCTGACACTAGGGGAGACCAGCAATCTGACACTAGGAGAGACCAGCAATCTGACACTAGGGGAGACCAGCAATCTGACACTAGGGGAGACCAGCAATCTGACACTAGGGGAGACCAGCAATCTGACACTAGGGGAGACCAGCAATCTGACACTAGGGGAGACCAGCAATCTGACACTAGGGGAGACCAGCCATCTGACACTAGGGGAGACCAGCAATCTGACACTAGGGGAGACCAGCAATCTGACACTAGGGGAGACCAGCAATCTGACACTAGGGGAGACCGGCCATCTGACACTAGGGGAGACCAGCAATCTGACACTAGGGGAGACCAGCAATCTGACACTAGGGGAGACCAGCCATCTGACACTAGGGGAGACGGACCATCTGACACTAGGGGAGACCAGCCATCTGACACTAGGGAAGACCGGCCATCTGACACTAGGGAAGACCGGCAATCTAACACTAGGAAGAAAAGACTAAGTCTGATGATCAGTTCATTAAGAAGCGTTTAGCTCGCGCATTCACAAATCGAGGCCCTACAGCGAAAGCATCAGCTACAATCCATACAGCACAGGTAAGGGCTGTTGCTGCATAGGATAACGCTGCTCCTATCCCAGCAAGCTTTTTTTGGAAATAACGATTGCTCGGTTAGATTAGGCTACGCAGCCCTGCAAGGGGATTTTTTTCCTATAACGGTATACATACAGTCTGTCACTCAGGAAAGAGCGACCGCTGCAGTTTCACGAGGCTTAGGTGTGCGTTATGTATTCTGCACTGGCGGAAATGGCAGTGGGGTTAACATACACTCTGACATACTTTTTATTTAGTTAAGTCTCACATACCTCTTAGTCTCTGCATGAGGCGATAGGGTCTCTAGACGAGAAGCTTAGAATCTGAAACTCCCGAATCAGAATCTCCAGATGAAGAGCAATGAGATCTCTAGATGTGAAGCCATGAGATCTCAAGATGAAGAGCCGTGAGATCTCTAGATGAGAAGCCATGAGATCTCTAGATGAGGAGCCATAAAATCTCTAGATGAGGAGATATGAGATCCCTAGATGAGGAGATATGAGATCCCTAGATGAGGAGATATGAGATCCCTAGATGAGGAGATATGAGATCCCTAGATGATGAGATATGAGATCTCTAGATGAGGAGACGAGAGATCTCTAGATGAAAAGCCGTGAGATCTTTAGATGAGAAGCCATGAGATCGCTAGATAAGGAGCCATGAGACCTCTAGACGAGGAGCCATGAGATTTCTAGACGAGGAGGCATAAGATCTCTAGATGAAGAGACGAGATCTCTAGATGAAAAGCCGCGAGATCTCTAGATGAAAAGCCGTGAGACATGAGGAGACATGGGATCTCGAGATGAGGAGAAATGAGATCTTTGATGAGGAGACACGAAATCTCTAGATGAGGAGACATGAGCTCTCTAGATGAAGAGCCGTGAGATCTCTAGATGAGGAGACATGAGCTCTCTAGATGAAGAGCCGTGAGATCTCTAGATGAGGAGACATGAGCTCTCTAGATGAAGAGCCGTGAGATCTCTAGATGAGGAGACATGAGATATCTAGAAAATTGGGCAGGATCTCTAGAGAAGGTGCCAGGATCCCTAAGCAGGTACGAAGGTGTGTGCAACCGAGTCTCTAGATGGTGGCAAACATGCCCGATCCCCGAAAAAGTTAATAATAAAAGTTTGATTGATCAATGATTGCTCACCCATGCATTTTGGCAGCTCAGAGGTCGCTCCGTTCAACGCGCCAGAATTTGTATTTCTTTTCAATTTCTGCTTTCGTAAAGCTTTTATGGTACAGTTTTTTAGTTTTAAAATTTTTACGACCTTAAAGCTGTCACCTGGGAACGGGAGGAGACGGCGGCGATTGACAGTAATAAATTAATAGGGCGGGGCAGGGACTGCAGTTTATAGGCGGAAAGAATTGTATGAGGGGAGGGGAGAGAAGTAAGAAGAGATGAGGCGTCGAATGGTCTAATATCTCATCCCCAATAAGCTGTCCGGCCCAACCTTCCGTGCACTGCTCAACCCTTGCAATGATGGAACACAACCAGGGGGACAGGGTGAGGCGAAGGTCCCAACCCCCAGCTGACAGCCAATCAGAGCCAAGCTGTGTGCCTATTGGGTGATGATTTGGTTATGGGTAGCCTTTAATGCTGATTATTAACACATTGACGAGGAGGGGAAGGAGTGGCATGAGGGGATAGGGTTGGGGTCTATATTTTTGCGCGGGTCACGGATGCTGCTCTCGTGCTATAACTCCAGGGGCATCATCATCATTTCCAGCGGTTTTTGATTGACAGGGCCTTGTTGTATGTGGTGGGGGCTTGGCGGACAATGGCAGAGAAGCTGAATGGGACTCAGTGTGGAGACTGCCTTCCCTCGCCCCTGCACCCCTGCACCTCAAATTTGTCCAGCAGCATCATTGCAGCTTCCTCTCAGCCTCTCAGCTTCATCTCCTCCCAACAATTCCTGCCTGCCTCAGCCTCCCCCACGTGTCCATTATTCAAGCTTCCTCTCACGGCATCAATTATGCAAGTTCTGGAGAGTTTGCTCTCCCCTCTCAATCCGTTTCCCTGCTCCCCCTCGACTGCACGCGACTTCTGCTGCTGCCAAGCCAGTGGGTTCACCTCAACCTCCGTTCAAATTCAATTCCATATAGGTAGCGCTGCCACAGATGTACGGAGGACGGATTGACACACCTGGACACCCCCAAACGGCTTCCATCATCTGGCCACTCTAACTAACTAAATCCTCATCTTACCCCTGACCCTGAACTCTCCGTTCCTCTCTCTCTCTGTACCACCAAAACTCTTGCTTTAGCACCAGGGGCTTTAGCACCAGGGGCTTTAGCACCAGGGGCTTTAGCACCAGGGGCTTTAGCACCAGGGGCTTTAGCACCAGGGGCTTTAGCACCAGGGGCTTTAGCACCAGGGGCTTTAGCACCAGGGGCTTTAGCACCAGGGGCGCCAGCACCAGGGGCGCCAGCACCAGGGGCGCCAGCACCAGGGGCGCCAGCACCAGGGGCGCCAGCACCAGGGGCTTTAGCACCAGGGGCGCCAGCACCAGGGGCGCCAGCACCAGGGGCGCCAGCACCAGGGGCGCCAGCACCAGGGGCGCCAGCACCAGGGGCGCCAGCACCAGGGGCGCCAGCACCAGGGGCGCCAGCACCAGGGGCGCCAGCACCAGGGGCGCCAGCACCAGGGGCGCCAGCACCAGGGGCGCCAGCACCAGGGGCGCCAGCACCAGGGGCGCCAGCACCAGGGCGCCAGCACCAGGGGCGCCAGCACCAGGGGCGCCAGCACCAGGGGCGCCAGCACCAGGGTCTGGCTATAGCAAGTGCCACGTGGTCCCACAAAGCAGGGAATAGAGCTTGCACCTGTGTGCCATCCTCTCAAAATCCTCTGCAGAAAAGCAAACGTTTTCTGCCAACATTCCAATAATAACTAGGCGTACACAATGCCATTTGTATTGGGTGCCAAAATTGACTGACAGAATGTGGCGGTGTCTCACGCAGAGTAACTTTGGTTCCGCTATACTGCCAATCTGTATATTATCTATACCCAGTCCCAAATTCCACCGCCTTGCCAAGCTCGCAGTTTGCCACGGAATTTCATAAAGCAAGTGAATAGAAACATTTCTTTGCTTTTTCGTCCAGAAAATTCTTTGAATTCCTTGTTTTCTTGGGTTTTTTTATAAATTCAGCGACTGCATCCATTTAAGCGGATATGTGCCAATATTTCAGCTGCTAGTTTGCAGCCAGAGAAGAAAAACCCGATTGCTTGCTTCTGCTGTTCATGCATTTCCATAACGATTCACAGTGTCTTTTTGTGCGAAAATCAAGACCAACCGCTTCCTCTGAGCCTTGGGAGTCTTTTTCTTCCTAATATGACGCTACACGACTTCCTTAGTGCCTCAGTGCATCTTCCAGAGACCAGCTATCTCTGAAAAAGTGACCCAGTGCATCGTCCTGGGACCTACTGCCTCTTTTAGTGACCTACTACCTCTTCCAGTGACCTACTGCGTCTTCCAGTGACCTACTGCGTCTTCCAGTGACCTACTGCGTCTTCCAGTGACCTACTGCGTCTTCCAGTGACCTACTACCTCTCCCAGTGACCCACTACCTCTTTCAGTGACTCACTACCTCTTCCAGTGACCTACTGCGTCTTCCAGTGACCTACTGCGTCTTCCAGTGACCTACTACCTCTCCCAGTGACCCACTACCTCTTTCAGTGACTCACTACCTCTTCCAGTGACCTACTGCGTCTTCCAGTGACCTACTGCGTCTTCCAGTGACCTACTGCGTCTTCCAGTGACCTACTACCTCTCCCAGTGACCTACTACCTATTCCAGTGACCACCTACTACCTCTTCCTACATCTTCCAGTGACCCTTTACGTCTTCCATTGACGTACGGTTTCTTACGGTGCTTCGGCCATGCATGTTTCATAAGATACTAGTAAAACAAAATTGAGGTGACTTTATGCTTGGATTATTTATTAAAAAAACGTTATTAGCCTCATTAAGGAGTTATTAGATAATAATTTAACTGTAAGCTACATGCTCACTATTGTCTGTCGCTTAGCGGTGATAATTTCACATACATGAATAGCTAAAGGTAAATTTTACTTTTTATTCGCTTATCTGGACAGATCTGTAAATTAGGATAGCGAGAGTTAAAGAAAGGCAAAGTCGCAGTTGCGCAACCAGAAAAGAAAAGAATTAGCCTAGCTCTTGCCTCTGTTAAACAAAAATTTGCTTGAAATTTCCTCTCCCTTGAAGCTACCCCCCTCGAAACTAGCGCCTTTTGTCTGCGCGCATATTGATTGCGCATTTGCACCCCATAAATAACTCTCTGGCCTTTATACTAAATTCCATTATAGGAAGGAAAAAGGTGCCATCCTAATCCTATTGTTTGCTATAAATTTTGAACGTACAGTAAATTAATTGGAATTAACACCATTCCTCACACAACCGTTTCCATCGAATTGTGTTAATATGCAACGTGCAGGTTCCAACTGGTCTCGTGCATGCATGCAGCCAAAAATTCAAACCACGCAGAACTTTGTATCCCCAACGCTCAAACAGGGAAATATTTCACAATTAATTTGCATCCGTGCTTTAAGAGATTATGGATCATTAAGTATAGAGAAAGGTAGCCCTAAACATGACATCCACTGGCGCCCTTAGAGAAATTCCGCTAATTTTGCCAAATTCCTAAATAATCGCATCATACATGTAAACTCGTTTTTTGACGCTTCAAAAAGAAAAAATTAAAAGAACAAAAACCATTAACTGTTAATTCTATCAGATAATTACTCCTACATTTACTCATATTTTATTTACGCCTACATTTACATCGGCTATAGTGCTCTAAAAGAACTCAATGACACGCTTGCTGCAGTGCACAAAAATCAGCTAGGCTTCTCAAAATTCTGTCTGATAAATGTCACATACATAATGATCTACTAATAAGGTTTTATTCCTTAGACTACACTTAAGGACCACTATAGCTACAATCATGCAAAATAAGCTGAAGACCGAGGTGCTGACTGTGCCGGCCGACATCCCAGCGAACCTGACGTGCCGCGGCGCAGACGGGCAGACGACCAGCTCGCACGTTGCCAGCGGTTCACCTACCTCGGCGGTCTGGTGCCCCCACGTGGAGGAAGACCTCCGGCGGCGCAGAGGACTTGCCTGGGCGGCCCTTCCGTTCGATCCGAGCCGTCCTCAAGTCTGAAGCTCTGACCGACCGCCAGAGGGCTCGGCTGTGGCAGTCGGTGGTCGAAACCGTCCTGCTCTACAACGCCGAGACGTGGACGCTGACGGCTACGCTGGAGCGGCAGTTGGACTCGGTGCACTCAGGGCTGCTCCGTGCGGCCATTCGAGCTGACGAGCGAGAGCGTCGGGACCGAGGACCTGTACGATTGAGCCAAGTTGCAGCGCCCGTCCACCATCCTGCGCCGGCGGCGACTTCAACTGGTGGGCCACGTGATCCGGACCGAGGGCTGCTACTGCTCCCAACCTGTTCAATTAAGACGTCCTTGCTGCTCACCTTGCAGGGCCCGTTCAGGCGGGGTCAGGCCCAAACCCGTCGATACGTGGACTGCCTCCTATTATGCGACGCCGAGGCGCCCGACACTGCCAACTGGGCGGACTTCGTCTGTTCTCAGGCTCTGCGGCGCGACATCTAACATGCCCTGTTCTCCTGTTGCTGTGACCTTACATGCGGGGCTGCGTACTTTGTTGTTATCTGTTTTGTTATGCAAAACAAGAATTAAAAGTAGCTCGTATTTACATGTATAATTCAAAGAATATATTACTAGTCCCAGAATGATAAAATATATCATAGGCTTTAAGCTCATGTTTATTGCAATTGAGCTACACTCATTACACAGGGGTAGGTCGACACTAATTAACTGTCCTGTAGAAAGACAGTGATGTGTATCTGAATATGACTAATTAATGCGCTAAATCATGCAAACGCATGCTGTCAGAGCAGTTGAACAAATCCACGCATTACAGTATGAATGAGAGTCAAAATTAGAGTGGCAAATAGCTCGTATACATATTTGCGGAACTATAGCAGAAAATAGCAGAATCCACTGAAGGGCAAGGACATTCCCTAACAAGACAAGGTAATGGAATTCGGCAGACTTAAGCGATTAGTAGACATTAGCGGACGTGCATCCAACATTTCTACGCGTGTAATACACCAAATATATTATCAAGTGGAAGTGGTCTACCTCAGGACACAAGCTTTTAAAATACATTAGCAAAAGTTCAAAAGCACATTTAAATTCGTTCATGGAAAATAAAATGTCCAGTGAATTAATAAAATGACAAAATCATACCGTGTATGCACTAATAACTAACACTATAAAAGCTTAATGTGATCGATAGTATATCAAAGATCAAAGATTAAACATCCAGTAGCGGTTTAAGATACTCGAACTGTGTTAGAGAAAAATATGTTTTATTAGTATTTTAAAACATATAATTTTCGGTTAGGAAGTAAATTCTAATAGTAAAATTAACTATAAGCGGTGCGCTTTATCATCATTGTATATTATTTGTTTTAGTAGTATAAAATTAATTCAAATATTAAATTTTGCTTAGTAAGTTAAGCGCGTAGGAAGGAAGGAATTCGTTGTACACACATCGTCGAACACCAACTAATCCATATACTAAATTCAATTCTATTGTTGCTTAGCACTTAATCGCCATTGTTATTACATTGCGTAATAAAAGAACAGTTATATAAATCATGACACTTACTTCTGCAGCTGGGGTGTTGGCTTTATTGGAGGAGGATGATTCAGACCTTAAGGTAAGGTTACTGATGCAATAAATGAAAATGTTTTCTATTTTATTGTTACTGTCAATGTATATCTTTTATAACATAATTGCGTACCATAAGTCACCTGTCTAGGGAATATTATATATATTTTAAAGATTAGGCCTAAGATATAAGATATTATTTTAGTGGTAAGTAATTAAGACCCCACCTAGCCCAGTGCCCTAGTATAGTTCCATAGTCAGGATCATGGCACGGGTACGCTGGAATAAAAAGTCGGTAAAAAAAACTGGTACACCATGTACACCGAGATCGGAACCCAGTGGTACGCCAACAGACTGGGGGGTAGTGCATGTGAATGGAAGTTTCAATAATAATCCGTTAAATAATAATAGAAGTTTAAAATAATGTAAAACATCAAACTTCAACAAAGTTTTCATTTGTGTTGAAAGTTCAATGACTTTAACGAAAGAAAATTAGCACTAGAAAAAACATTTTTTCTTTTCTTTCCAGTTTTAAAAAACTTTTTTTTAAAATAAATGTAATGCATCAGGATTTGGGATATTGCAGGAGGGCAGGGCCCCATGCCCACAGTGGCGCGGCGTATAATTGTGTGTTGTGGCATGCCATTGCACACCATGGGGTACTTTCTCTAAACCGTGGTATGCCGTGTATGCCAAAATTGGCCCAAAATTTTTCTGTGTACGCCAGAATTTTCTAAGTAAAATGCCATCTTCCTGACTATGGGTATAGTTTTATGTTCAACTAAATTATATATCTTTAAAAATATAATTAAGTGCAATATTGATATTTATAGGGCCTAATTCTTTATAGTATAGTTATAGATTATAATTATGTATGTGGCAAAATCTAAGAATTAGGGGTAAGTTTTTTGAAAATTTGTTTTTGGCGATTTGAAAACAATAAAGCTATAACATAATTTTATTTGAGTTTAAAAAAATTAAAAACATCTATAAAAACACAAATTATTCACATATAGCTTTTTTTAATAAGATGATTTATTAAAAAAGTAAATTAATTTACAACTAAAATGACTCATAGAAATGATAGAAAAGCTCTAATAATGTATTTATTAACTTTAAGTATCTTATAATATTATATTCTATAATTCTACAACATATTTAGCATTCTTTTTGAGGGTTTATTTGTTTACCACTTTTGTTACTATTGACAAAGTGTATTTTGTAGAGTTTGTTTGCAATAAATACTATATTCAATATAAGTTTATTATTTAAGCATATAAATTCCTATAAGGATCGGAAAATTGCATTTTACTCAGCTTCTACTAAAGCGATTTAGAAAATTCTTTTTTCCTGCATACACACCACAATGATACATATTTAAATGTAATTTCATTGTTCTTTATTGCTTAATAAATAGTGTTCCACTGTAAAGAGGGTCCATGTACCATAGCCATAGCTGTAAGCAAAACTACAGCTTATTCTAATTCTCTATATTCCGTAGCCATAGGGACCTTAAAATTACCATATTCCCATAGTTCCCGTAGCCATAGCCATAGTTTTAACAAAAACAAAATATTTTGAATCAAGAAGATAACCGTGCTTAAACAACTGCAAATTCAGTTAGAAAATAAAAGAAACATTCAATTGCCATTGTAAGATTATATTTCATCTTTTTTCAAAGCAACAATAATAATTACTAAAAGTACTAATGCTAAACTTTTTCACATTAATTAAAATTAGAGTTTGCCAATGTTTTATTGTACTTTTTAAGATATTTTATAAGTGGATCTTTATTTAGCCTATAAGGCCTTTCTATCTGGCCCTCAGGTCCTTTGAAACTTTATAATAGCAATCCAGCCTACTCAGTGTTTATAACTCTTCTCAGTGATCTTTGCTCTAATCTCCTCTAATTTCTTCCTCTCTCCTCTCCTCTTCTCTCTTCTCTCTTTTCTCTCTTTTCTTCTCCTCCCCTTTCTCCTTTCTCCTCCTCTCTGCTTCTCTCTTCCTATCTCCTCTTCTCTCCACTCCTGTCTTCTTTTATTTTCTCGCCTCTCCTTTCTCCTATCTCCCTTCTCTACTCTTTGTTCCCTCTCTCCTCTCCTCCGGCCTGCAGTCATTCTCTAGGTTCTCTATCTGGCCCTTGAATTAAAGCTTGCCGATCCCTGATATAGTATAATTTTTTTATATATGCTCATATATATATATATTGTGTGCATATAGAATGTATTGGATATATTCATCTAAATAGGAAAGCTGACAGATTCCCTCCCCAAATTGTTTTGTTTTTCATTCCGCAGTCATTCGCCCTGTCAAAGCTGAACACCTTGGTCGATGTATTCTGGCCAGAGATATCCGACTCTGTTAGCAAGATTGAAATGCTACACGAGGATCGCAACTTTCCCCAGAGTAAACTGGCCGCCCTAGTAGCCTCCAAGGTATATTATCACCTGGGCGCCTACGACGAGAGCCTGTTCTTTGCTCTGCACGCTGACGAACTATTCGACATTGACGACTCGGCCGAGTATGTAGAGACAATCGTGTGCAAGTGCATCGATCGGTATATTAAAAATCGAGTGGCGCAAATCGACGAAGAAGTTACAGAGCTGGATGAGCGCGACGAACAGATCCGAGCTAAACTGGAGGGCGTCATCAATCGAATGTTTGAGCGCTGCTTTGAGCACCGCCAATTTAAGCACGCCGTTGGCATTGCCATCGATATGCGCCGTCTGGACATTTTGGAACGATGCGTCCAACTCACTTCTAACAAGGACGAATTGCTCAACTATTCCTATAGACTGACCGTTCAAGTGGTGCAAAACAGGAAATTCCGGCAGCAGTTGTTGCAGACTCTGGTTCGACTATACCGCCAACTGCAGCAGCCCGACTTTGTCAGCATGTCGCAGTGCTTAATCTTGCTAGACGATCCGCCGCACACCGCTGAAATACTCGAACGTCTGGTCTCGCGCTCCGAAGACGAAGCCCTCACCGCGTTCCAGATCGCCTTCGATTTGTACGAGAATGCCAGCCAGCAGTTTATGCAGCGGGTGCACACCGCCTTGGCTGCGTCTCCTCTGGCCAGGCGGCCTGCTGGTGACGATGCCGCAGCTGCTCCTGCCGCCGCCGCTCCGTCGGCCTCGGAAGCCGACGCTGATGCCGACGTTGACACGGCCGCGGCCGCTCCCGATGCCGCGTCGACTGCGCCGAAAACTCCGCCGCCGCAGGCTGAAGAAATGATGACAACCGATTCGTCTGAAGTTGACGAGGCTGCCAAAGAGAGATTCGCCAGATTGTTGACTATTCTATCGGGAGAGAAGGTAGGAACTGAAGGGTTTTGTGTTCTATTAATTCTTAAATAAAGGAGGTGTACTAAGCTTAACGTAGACTTGCTGTTGCACTACTTAGCTGAGGGAAACATCAGTAGTTACTAGTTAGATTAGTTAAGACGTTTTTGCTGGATTTTCTATTACAATAGTTTGGCTCTTTACTTATGTTGGTTGGCAATTGGCTTGCAAAAGCAAATATCTAGCTGGCAAATGTTAGCTGGCAAACATCTAGCTGGCAAACATCTAGCTGGCAAACATCTAGCTGGCAAACGTCTAGCTGGCTGACGTTTTAGATGTTAGATGTCTGACTTTCAAATGTCATCGGGCAAACTTCGTAGACTTGAGTTTGTTTCATTGTCAGTATTTGTTACTTGGATAACTTTGCAGGTAATCCAACTGCACCTGCAATTTCTAATCCGTAATAACCGAGCCGATGCGCGCTACCTAGACCGGCTGCGCGAATCTGTGCGCAATTCCATCACTCACTCGGCCACAGTGACCGCTAACGGCTTCATGCACGCCGGCACCACTAGCGATCAGTTTCTGCGCGACAATCTGGAGTGGCTTGGCCGGGCAACTAACTGGGCTAAGTTTGCCGCCACGGCCAGCCTAGGCTGTATCCATCGGGGCCACGAGACCGAGTCGCTTCGCCTGATGGCCGCCTATCTGCCTAGGAATAGCGCCGGAACCACGGCCTATTCGGAGGGTGGCGGCCTGTACGCACTGGGCCTGATCCACGCCAATCACGGCTCGGCTGTGACCGATTATCTTCTGCAGCAGCTGTCCGGAGCCACCGCTGAACCGGTCAGGCACGGCGCCTGTCTGGGCCTGGGCCTCGCCGCTATGGGCACGGCTAGGCAGGATGTTTACGAGGCTATTAAGCTGAGCCTATACCAGGACGATGCTATTGTTGGCGAAGCGGCCGGCTTAGCTATGGGCCTAGTAATGCTGGGCTCGAGCAGCTCGGCCGCCGTTAAAGACATGGTTTCCTACGCTAAGGAGACTCAGCACGATAAAATTATCCGAGGCCTGGCTGTTGGCGTAGCTCTGACTATGTACGGCCGGCTGGAGGAGGCCGACCTGCTGGCCCAGAGCCTGCTAGAGGATAAAGATCCCATACTGCGATGGAGCGGCGTGTACACTGTTGCTATGGCCTACTGCGGCTCGGGCTCGAATTCTGCTGTCCGGCGCCTGTTGCACTACGCTGTCACTGATACTAGCGACGATGTTCGCCGGGCCGCCGTGCTTAGCATCGGCTTTGTGCTGTTTAAATCGCCCGAACAGGTCAGTCAATAGACAGTTTTGTGTATCTGAACTCTTAAAGACCGGTTCTTCCTATTTTGTGAGAAATCAGAAACCCCCAGACCAAGTTAGCGCCCTAAACCCCTTGGCCCATTCGGCATCCTAGACCACACTGGCCGATTCGCCGCCCTAGAACTTTCAAGCCAATTTGGCGCCCTAGAACCCAATAAGCCAATTCGTCGCCCTAGATCCTAACAGGCTAATTCGGCGCCCTAGATCCCATTCGAACAGGCCAATTTGGCGCCCTAGATCCCATTCGAACAGGCCAATTTGGCGCCCTAGATCCCATTCAAACAGGCTAATTCGGCGCTCTAGATCCCATTCAAACAGGCCAATTCGGCGTCCTAGAGTCCTTAGATCAACTCGGCGCCCTAGATCCCAACAGGCTAATTCGGCGCCCTAGATCCCATTCAAACAGGCCAATTCGGCGCCCTAGATCCCATTCAAACAGGCCAATTCGGCGCCCTAGATCCAATTCAAACAGGCCAATTCGGCGCCCTAGATCCAATTCAAACAGGCCAATTCGGCGCCCTAGATCCCATTCAAACAGGCCAATTCGGCGCCCTAGATCCAATTCAAACAGGCCAATTCGGCGCCTTAGATCTCATTCAAACAGGCCAATTTGGCGTCCTAGAGTCCTTAGATCAACTCGGCGCCCTAGCCATAGGCAGACGGATGGCCGTTTTCGTCCACTCTGTCTACCTCCAAGCTAGACGGCATAAAATCAATCTCTATGGGCCAGATTTGTTGGATTCTTTACCACAGCCGTTCCCGACCGACGACTAGAGGCCAAAAACGGCCATATAGATATTATGTATAAATGAATTAAATTAGCGAACAGACACTAAATTTAAGCGAGACTATAGGCGGGAACGGTGGTAGCAGCAACATTTATGATCGTAAATTTGAAAACTGTCTATGGCTGTTTTCGAACTATCCGTCGGGAATGGTTATAAGCACCTAAAACTGCAGTCAAATAGAGAGAGGCTAGATCCCAACAGGCTAATTCGGCGCGCTAGATCCCATTCAAACAGGCCAATTCGGCGCCCTAGATCCCATTCAAACAAGCCAATTTGGCGTCCTAGACCCCTTAGATCAACTCGGCGCCCTAGATCCCAACAGGCTAATTCGGCGCGCTAGATCCCATTCAAAAAGGCCAATTCGGCGCCCTAGATCCCATTCAAACAGGCCAATTCAGCGCCCTAAATCCCAATCAAACAGGCCAATTCGGCGCCCTAGATCCCATTCAAACAGGCCAATTCGGCGCCCTAAATCCCAATCAAACAGGCCAATCGGCGCCCTAGACCCCTAGACCAATTCAGCGCCTTAGATCCCATCCCAACAGGTTATTTTGGTGCCCTAGATCCCAACAGGCCGATTTGGCGCCCTAGAAGCCACAATAGAAGTAGGCGCTTAAGAAAAACACAGAGGCCGATGTGGCGCTAAGAAGTCTATTTAAACCCTTAGATTTTCAATATTAACATATATTTAGCATTGTCCGACTCATTCTACTATGAGTAGCCTAGTTTAGATATTAATGCCTCACTCTCCCCACTCAGGTGCCGGACCTCGTGTCCCTCCTAGCCGAATCATTCAACCCGCACGTTCGCTACGGCGCCGCCATGGCTCTGGGCATCGCTTGCGCCGGCACCGCGCTCAAGGAGGCTATCAACATCCTTGATCCCATGACGCAGGACGCTGTGCACTTTGTCCGCCAAGGCGCACTAATCGCGCTGGGCATGGTGCTAATCCAACAGAACGGTGTCAACTGTCCGAAGGCTGGCGAATTTCGCGAACTCTGCCTAAAAGTAGTGGCCGACAAGCACGAAGACGTGATGGCTAAGCATGGCGCCATTCTCGGCCTTGGCATTGTTGATGCCGGAGGTCGCAATGTCACCATCAGCCTGCAGACCCGGACTGGCCAGTCTAACATGGCCGCCGCTGTTGGCGTCCTGGTGTTCCAGCAATTCTGGTACTGGTATCCTTTGACGCACTTCCTCTGTCTGGCCTTCACGCCTACCAGTCTGATTGGGCTGAATAAGGCATTGGAAATGCCGCAGGTTCAGTTCCGCTCCAATGCTAAGCCCAGCACATTTGATTATCCGCCGCCTCTGGGTCAGTTTTTGAACTACTTATTAATTTTAAGATAAAAGTTACGCGTATTTTAGATTCGGTTTTAAGGGTCTTGGGTTCAGGGATTTCAGGTGTGTGTTGAGTTCAGGGATTGGTTTACAGGTGTGTGTTGAGTTCAGGGATTGGTTTACAGGTGTGTGTTGAGTTCAGGGATTGGTTTACAGGTGTGTGTTGAGTTCAGGGATTGGTTTACAGGTGTGTGTTGAGTTCAGGGATTGGTTTACAGGTGTGTGTTGAGTTCAGGGATTGGTTTACAGGTGTGTGTTGAGTTCAGGGATTGGTTTACAGGTGTGTGTTGAGTTCAGGGATTGGTTTACAGGTGTGTGTTGAGTTCAGGGATTGGTTTACAGGTGTGTGTTGAGTTCAGGGATTGGTTTACAGGTGTGTGTTGAGTTCAGGGATTGGTTTATTACAGGTGTGTGTTGAGTTCAGGGATTGGTTTACAGGTGTGTGTTGAGTTCAGGGATTGGTTTACAGGTGTGTGTTGAGTTCAGGGATGGGTTTACAGGTGTGTGTTGAGTTCAGGGATTGGTTTACAGGTGTGTGTTGAGTTCAGGGATGGGTTTACAGGTAGTGAATGCGGTGGGTCACAGTTTAAAAACGTATCGCGCAATTCCCTTTGCCATATTCAGTGACCCAGGTGGAGAAGAAGAAAGAAAAAGTCGAGACCGCCGTGCTCAGCATCACGGCCAAGCAGAAGCGCAAGGAGCAGGAGAAAAAGAAAACAGCGGCAGCTACGGCTCATCAGAATCAGCCGGGCGGCTCCACAACTGCGGCTGCTGCGACTGCAACTTCGGCTTCTGGCCCCGCCGCCGCTCCAGTTCCGTCAATCCCGGAGGGCAAGGAGACTCCAGCCGGTAGCGAGACTTCCAGTGCCACCACAGCCGCTGCCGCCCCCGCCGCCGCCGCCTCAACTGAGACGTCAACAAAGGAGCCGGCGCCGGCTTCGAAGAGCCAGGGTACCCTGACTGATAAGCCCGCCACAGTTTCTACTGGCACCTCAACGGACAAGCCCGGGCCCGAGCCAAACTTTAGCCTGCTGTCCAATCCATGCCGGGTTATGCGAGCCCAGCAGCGTCTCGTGACGCTTGAAGGCGGCCGCTACCAGCCGGTGAAGAGCGTCACCATTGGCGGCATTATAATGCTGCGCGACCGTCGGCCAGACGAGAAGGAGTCCCTGGTGCCAACCGTGAAGGCGCACGGCCCAACTTCGGCGAACTCAAAAGAGGACGACCTGCCGGAGCCGCCGCCGCCGGAGCCGTTCCAGTGGAGCGATGATATGCTCTGAATTTGAAGGGGATCAACAGCCTGACTTAGATCCCAAGGGAGATTAACAATTGAAATGGCCCCACCTCCTCGCCCATCAAATTTTTGTATGCCGTTTCCGTAGCAACTTTTTAGCTTATAAAATTTCAAACCCGAACTTCTATTCGACTAATGTAGCTGACTCAGACTGCTTAGAACCAGACAGGATCAGAAATGCATCAACAACTCTTGTGCTGCTTAATTTGTTTTAATCTATGCGCCTGGCCGCACATGAAATATCCGGTTTCTTCTTTCCTTCGGTCGTCTTCTAGCTGTTGCTGCTCTGCTGCTTTCACTGTTGCCGCCGCCGTCGCTCACCACCTCCTCCTCCGCCGATTGATCGAAAAAAGACACAAGTTGCAACTGTCTGTTTGTTTTCTTTGGCAGCCGAAAATTGAAATAAAACACAGCAGTTTCCTTGCTCTGATGTGCTATATAACTATTTATTAACTAAGCTAAATATATCCCCTGCCACTCTCAACTATGTATGTATGTATTTCCGTTTCAATAACGCTAATGCTCTACTCATAGTAGCTATATAAAGCGAAGAAGAACAGCAAAATGAATATATTAAACTATCGTACAAAATAATAAACCAGAACCCAATGCTGAAGTAATGCCACATATATACCAGTTATATATGTGTGTGCTTTTCTTATCTAACACCACCGATGATAGTAAAGTCGTTTGTTATGTTTGCATCTAATCATTTGAAGATTTTATGTCTTTATTAATGTTAATATTCGTTATTTATCTAAGATCCCAGGATCCCTGAGCACTCTAATTAATAACTTGTGCATCTGGCCGCAGACACTAAAACCCTCATAGTTTACTCGAGTTGCGATAATAATATAATAATAATTGACTACAACCGACAGCTCAGCCGCAGCTATTATACGGCTGTTCAGTCCAAAGTCTGGGGGGGGGGGGTCGCCACACACCCTCAATTGCCCCAGCTAATGTTGACACTCTTTTTACAGCTGGTTGAACTGGAAGCAATGCAGAGTTCAGTGTCTTGCTCAAGGACACAAATTGTTCCGAGTGGGTCGTCGAGAATCGAACCCCAGACCTTTCAGTCATCAGTCCGACCCTCTAATCACAAGGCAAAATATGCGCGAAACGTTTTTTTTGCTTGCATTTTTGATTGTTATAGAGTTAATTATCTATTTGGAGATGAAAAACAGCATTATCTAGTGACGTATTTAAGTAAGTAGTATAAAAGTACTAATTAATAGTAAAGAAGCAAATCATATATCAAAATTTAAATTAGAATAAACCCGGGATTGCAATCCCTACAATAGCATCCTGGCCTGATTAGTACTTCTTCTCAGCTCTCCTCTCTCCTCCCCTCCCCTCTCATCTTCATTTTCATTTTCTCCCATACCTCATCTCTGTGCCTAAACTTTTTAATAATAGTATCTAATAGTAAGCAAAACAACTGTCTATGCATGTAAAGCTCACTGGCAACATGGCAATCTACGAAAATTGACTGCCGCAATTTTTTTCTTGACGGCCGACCTTAAATAAAACACACCCAAACTCAATATGTAATATGAATTGTCCAAATCTAAACCTAAATAGTCGACAGTCAAATTGCCGGCAGTAAAATGTCACTGACAGTCAAATGTCACTGGCAGTCAACAAATATCTCTGGAAGTCAAATATCACAGGCAGACAAATATTACTGCCAATCACATTTCACAGACAGTCACGTGTCACTGGCAGTCATGTCACTCACTGGTCACTGACAGTCAATGTCACTGGCAGTCAAGTGTCACTGACAGTCAGGTGTCACTGGCAGTCAAGTGTCACTGACATTCAGGTGTCACTGGCAGTAAAATGTCACTGGCAGTAAGTGTCACTGACAGTCAGTGAGTCAGGTGTCACTGGCAGTCAAATGTTACTGAGAGTCAGGTGTCACTGACAGTCAAATATCACTGTCAATGAAATGTTACTGCCACTCAAATGTCACTGGCAGTCTAATGTCATCTGACATATTAAGGAAATAGCATATCTTAGAGGCTGATGAGTGATGACAATTTCAAGTTTGCTCAAAATGCACGGCAATGCTTTAACTATTGTTTCGATTTTGCACGAGAGACAAATCTACAAGAGTCAATTTGAACTGTTACTGTGCTTCACTTTATTTCATCAGATCTTTGCAAATATTCAGAAGTTCTGTACTGCCTACTGAGTCTGGCGGAAGTGAATTGTGACAGTCAAATGGATTTTCCAAGTTCCCATTTCAATATTGCCAAATGATTTTGCTAATTACAGATCCGATTGAAAAGCAAAGCACAGACTGAGAGAATGTTTACATGTCGAATTTCTCGAATCTTCTGCAAGCCAGAAAACCTCCAAAATAGAAAGAAAATTCTAGAACAGAGTCATCACACACTCTTCTAGAATTTTCTGCGACCTCCCCCCGCTAGGGTTAGAATGTACAGTTCCACAGCGCACGATTGGGCATTGGGTTCTGAAAATAGCTCTCGCGCGAGGGAATCCCCGAGAACTGAAATCCAGAACATTCTAGAAAAGTAGGGGAATCCATTTTGGCGTCTATAAAACAAACCCGCGCGAGGCGGCAGTTTTCCAAGCTTTGCTAAAGCAATACAAGCTCCTTTACAAGCTTGACGCCTAGCAACAAGCAGACTTTTTCTGCTATTCTCGCATCGCTTCCGTCTCGCATCGCTATCACAGCACAGCCGCAAATCCTGCAAGCCAAGAATGACCATCAACGAGGTCGAAATCAACCAGCAGCAGGAGGTGGAGACTTTTGCTTTTCAGGCTGAGATCGCTCAGCTGATGAGCTTAATTATTAACACCTTCTACTCGAACAAGGAGATCTTCCTCCGCGAGTTGATCTCGAATGCCAGCGACGCCTTGGACAAAATTCGGTACAGAAGCCTGACGGATCAGTCCGTGCTGGACACCGGCCGAGAGCTGTACATCAAGGTGATCCCCAACAAGGCTAACAACACCCTGACCATCGTTGACACCGGAGTCGGCATGACTAAAGCTGATCTAGTTAACAATCTGGGCACCATCGCCAGATCTGGCACCAAGGCGTTCATGGAGGCGCTGCAGGCGGGCGCTGACATCAGCATGATCGGCCAATTCGGCGTTGGCTTCTACTCGGCCTACCTGGTGGCCGACAAGGTCGAGGTCTACTCCAAGCACAACGACGACGAGCAGTACGCCTGGGAGTCCTCCGCCGGCGGCAGCTTCACCGTCCGGCCCGACACTGGCGAGCCCATTGGTCGCGGCACCAAGATTGTCCTGCACATGAAGGAGGACCAGACCGAGTACCTGGAGGAGCGCAAGATCAAGGAGATCATCAAGAAGCACTCTCAGTTTATCGGCTATCCTATCAAGCTGGTGCTCGAGAAGGAGCGCGATAAGGAGGTAAGTTTGCGTCAAGAGACAATTAGTGTGTCGGCATCCTGTTAATCATATTCAATGATCTCACCTGTCGGTAACATTCCTTCATTTCCAGATTGAAGACGATAAAGCCGAAGTTGAGGAGGACTCAAAGCCTGAGAAGATGGACGAAGACTCCGAGAAGCCGGCCGACGAGAAGTCCGACGAGACCGACAAGCCGAAGATCGAGGACGACGAAAGCAGCGACGACGAAGGCAGCGACTCGGAGAAGGACAAGAAGAAGAAAAAGAAGAAGACTGTCAAGGAGAAGTACATCGATGAGGAGGAGCTGAACAAGACGAAGCCAATCTGGACCCGCAACCACGAGGACATCACCCAGGAGGAGTACGGCGAGTTTTACAAGTCGCTCAGCAACGACTGGGAGGAGCACCTGGCCGTGAAGCACTTCAGCGTTGAGGGTCAGCTCGAGTTTCGCGCCCTGCTCTTTGTCCCGAAGCGGGCGCCATTTGACCTGTTCGAGAACCGGAAGAAGCGTAACAACATCAAGCTGTACGTGCGACGGGTCTTCATCATGGACAACTGCGAGGACCTGATCCCCGAGTACCTCAACTTCATCAAGGGCGTAGTGGACAGCGAAGACCTGCCGCTCAACATCAGCCGTGAGATGCTGCAGCAGAACAAAATCCTCAAGGTCATCAGAAAGAATCTCGTGAAGAAGTGCCTGGAACTGTTCGACGACATCGCGGAGGACAAGGAGAACTTTAAGAAGTTCTACGAGCAGTTTGGCAAGAACCTGAAGCTGGGCATCCACGAGGACAGCACCAACCGCAAGAAGCTGGCCGACTACCTGCGCTACTACTCTACCAACTCCGGCGACGACTGGACCAGCCTGAAGGAGTACGTCAGCCGCATGAAGGAGAACCAGAAGGACATCTACTACATCACCGGCGAGAGCCGGGAGGCAGTCTCTCACTCCGCATTTGTTGAGAGACTGCGAAAGCGCGGCCTGGAGGTGCTGTACATGACTGACCCAATCGACGAGTACGCTGTGCAGCAGTTGCGCGAGTACGACGGCAAGAAGCTCGTCTGCGTCACCAAGGAGGGCCTTGAGCTGCCCGAGGACGAGGACGAGAAGAAGGCGTTCGAAGAAAAGAAGGCCGCCTTCGAGCCGCTGTGCAAGGCTATGAAGGACATCCTGGACAAGAAGGTCGAGAAGGTGGTCGTGTCCAACCGGCTGGTTGACTCGCCTTGCTGCATCGTCACCTCGCAGTTCGGCTGGTCGGCCAACATGGAGCGGATCATGAAGGCACAGGTAGGTTAACTCGATCTATTTTATCAAATTGTTTTAGTCCTTAAGACTACTGTTAGTAGTATCAGATAAGTCGGTCTTTTTAGCAATTAAGATATAACCGTGAATTTTTACCTACAAAACCAATTTCAGGCTCTGCGCGACAACTCCACAATGGGCTACATGGCGGCTAAGAAGCACCTGGAGATCAACCCTGACCACGCCATCTGCTCCGCTCTCAAGCTGCGCTTCGAGGCTGACAAGAACGACAAGGCGGTGAAGGATCTGGTGCACCTGCTGTTCGAGACCGCCCTGCTGGCCTCCGGCTTCAGCCTGGACGATCCGCAGATCCACGCCGGCCGCATCCATCGCATGGTGAAGCTGGGCCTTGGCATTGAGGACGCCGCCGACGAACCCGAAGCTGTCGATCAGCCGATGCCAGCCGCTGCTGGCGACTCGGCTGCCGCTGACGACGACGCCAAGATGGAGGAGGTTGATTGAACTGGAGAGATGAGGCATGCAGTCTCTTCTTGACTTAAAAATCTGCGAAACTTATAATGACTACTGTTAGTAGCGATAGCGATGTGGAGATATTACTGTAATATTTTATTGTAATTATAATAATCGTCTTTTTCATTTTATGTACGCGCTTAAGTATATAAAAATTATAAAACAGTCTCTAAGATTGCGTAACGCGACTCCCTGCGCCCCATTCCTCTTGGCATTTTTACTCTCGCATCAGAGTTTCTCTTGTTACCGAAGTTTTTGTTAGCCCTACGTTTGGTCGTAAGCGTTCCATGTAGCTTTCATGATGATGCTGTGTTGCACTTGATAATTGAATTTTAAAAATCAAAATAGCATATTTAAAACAGTGATAATAAACTCTACGGCACTTTGTGTTTTAAAATCGCAGTTTTCTGCGCTAAGAACCGATTTCGAAACATGGTAATTCCGTTTTTCGCAATCGTCAGTTACCGCCTACTCATAGTAGTTTTCGGGGGTGTAGCCTAGTGTTTAGTGTCGGACTCACGACTGAAAGGTTGGGGGTTCGATTCTCGACCTAATCTTGGACTGAACAGCCGTACGCAGCCTTCAGATGCGCCGCGCAATAGCTGCGGTTGAGCTGTCGGTTGCACATCCGGCCCAATTGGGGCAGGTGTAATCAATTAATTAAACTTAAGTAGTATGTCGATCGCTAGTATGTCCTAAAGGGGATAAATGTACACTGTACCAGTAAATAAAAATGAAGATTTCGTGTGAAGTCATATTACATCCATATACTAAAAATGAAAATCTTGCTTGTTTGTAGGAAAAACAAGGAAATCACAATCCAATTCTTCGGAGTTATGAGCTCTGCCCACCTGCCCGATCTGCTGGCTCCTCTGGTTGCCTCCCTGCTTTTGCGTCTCGGCTCTGACAGTGGATTGGAGTCCTGGGAAGGAAGTTCGTCCCGAATCGGGGAAAACCGGCTGAGTCCGGTTTCCTCTTGCTCCTTGTGCCCCTCCCCCCCTTGGCCTGGCCCTGTTTAGAGCTGGATAGGCGATACCCTTGGGTTGGTAGCAACAGAGGCGGTCGGTCTTCCCGCCTGGAGTCTCCCCCTCGGAAACAAGCCTTCCAGACTCACTCCAATTGATAAGCCATTTCCGTTGACTTCGGGGTATCCCCGCTCTCGGACCGCTTTAAGTAGCATATCCAAAACTTTTCGGTTTCAAATTCTATTTCTGAAGCGCACTCCTGAGGACTTGTCTGCTGGGGGGGGGGGGGTGGCCTGGGTGGACTCGGTCCTAGCACCGTCCCTGATTCCACTTTTTGGGTTGGCGGTACCGTAGGTTTGAAGTCCCTCGCCTCCCCTGGCCTTAGTCAGGGCCCAACTAAATTGGTTCTCGGACTTCCGAGGAGGGTAACTCGGGTACACGGAATTCCCCGTGCCCTTGGTAAGTGCCCCACTAGCGGCAGAGCCCCCTTTAGGGCTGATCCGCGGGTAAGCCCAGCTTCCCACCCCCGTTTAACAACAACAAATCACAGAGTAAGATGTGTGCGCCGTGCAAAACGCAATTTGTGAAAGTTTCTGAAATTCTAAAGCTAGATTATATTGCCTCCCTATTCTCATAGCTTCAATGCAGCTGGCTTGCGGGACGGACCCCAGTCCTGCCTCTCCGCTTTCCACCAATCGAAAACTCCCGTCCCAAGTTGCCCCAACGGTTTGAGTCGGCAATAGTTAAAATTGCATATAATTGCGTCCTCATACTTACAGTAGAGCTATTTGCGCATTCCTTTTGGGTCAAAATAGTTCGATAGTGTATATAAATCGTTTAAAATTAAAATTAGATTTTTAGATTTTATAAAATAATTTGCTTTGTCACTTCATTTTAAGATAAGAATTTTTTTAGTATTACCGGTCCGTTTCTGTACGATATTTACACATTGAACACTATTTATTCAAGTTTAGTGGACAAGATAATAGGTGCTACGAAAACAAGGGCTTCTGACTAGTGTACGGCTCAATTATTTAAGAAAAATTGGTTTCCAACGCCACATTTCTTATCGCTTCTCGGCCTTATTGGCTAAGATCAAAGTGTAGTTTCTGTTCTTTAGAGATTAATTCCTCTAACGTAGTCCATTGGACTACTAAGTAATTAATCCGGTTTTTGATGAGTCGGGCCAGTGCTTCGTGTTCACACGACCTGGTCCACGCGTAGGCCTTGCGCTGCAGTACAGCAAGGATCTGCGCATCTTAGAAATCAAAGAAAATTGATAGTAGTAATTGATCAGCTGCATTTTAGCTTAGATGCAGGCGAACTCTCGCCTTCCAGCAGACGATGCGGAGCCTTGTGGTAGGCGGCCATCTTCTCCACGTTGAGGTAGGGGACCCCGCTCTTGGCTTGGACAGAAACTTCAAGCTTTAGTAAACCTTGTACACTTAAGTTAAACTATTAATAACTAAGGCCTTCATCATGCAGCCAATTGATTGTTGCCAGGGTTTGTAACTTGTGTCAAATTATTCGAACTGTCAATGATCGCGATAATCCAACTGCCACTTTTATTGCGAAATTCGTTGTTAAGTTACTCGTAAATAACAAAAAGGTTTCCCACTGTTCCTCGGAGAAATCGGGGTCGGTACGCCGTTCGTTAACAGTCGGACGGGACTTCGGGAGGATCTTTGACGAGTTAAAACAAATAGAAATGATTAGTTTCTAGAAAATGGATACAAAAAAGCCTTTTCCAGTTCTTGTCTTGTTCTTGCTTGCATGCAACTCCAGTTTTTTTGCTGCAAAATGCAGCAGTAAGATAGGAAGTTTCGGAGCTTTTAATGGGCTCTCACTAAAATAGGAACAGTGATCATTTGTTCAAAGCTGAAAACTTCCTAATCTTGATATAGATGCATTTTGCAGCAAAAATTTCACAACTAGCGGTTGCAGCGGCCTTCCTAAGAGGCTACTTGACGTCCCCTATTTGGTACACAGCCTCTGCCTCATCTGTCAGTCTGTGCCAGCGTCCAGACGCAGAGCCACTGCCATGGCGTAAGCAGCCAGCAGGGCCACGCAAACGAGAAGGTGCAGGGTCAGCAGGCCGGTCAGCAGGCAGCTCCGTACGCGGCTGCGGCGTTGCTGAAGTCGCCGACAGTTGTCCGTCTCGGTTGCAGCAGCTGGCGATGAAATCAGCGGAATGGCGGCAGCGGCGGAGGCGGCGGCAGTGCCGGCGGGGCGCCGTCATGATCGACTCTCCGCTTGTTGGCCGAGCCGTTCGCTCGGCCGGACTCGTCGCTCGGGTGGTCTTCGTTGCCATGGAGACGCCCGCGTCTAAGCTGGACGGCCCGGGCCAGCTCGGCCGCAAATGTGGCCAATGCGGTGAGGCCGCTGCAGCCGAGCAGCCACAGGCCGAGCAGCGAGTCGGGCGGCGCCCGGCCGTAAGTCTGCGAACAATCGAATTCAGTTTGAATGGTGCACCGGTAGAATGACTCCATGAGATGGAGCTTGAAGGCTCGTTCACAATGCGTGTAAAGAGCGTGTAAAAGACACTGTAATAATTGATTCGTATCGGAGATGATCGGAGTGCTACTATCAATCTCACAGATTCTCGATCAGTGTGGCTACCCCTCCAGATATTGAGGCCACCCACAGTTACTACGCCAGCCTCCCAGATCCTCAGTTGTGGGGCCAGTGCCTCCCAGATCCTCAGTTGTGAGGCCACCGCCACCCTCCCAGATCCTTAGGCTTGTCCACGATGGCTCTAAAACCCTTCAATCTGCAAATCAGCAATATTAAAGATCGCCTACTGATGAGTAGCGAGAAAGAATGTAAATAGAATCTCATTCATTCATTGAGGTGGCGCGCAAAAAGATTGCGAGTTTGAAAATCGCATTTTTAACGAAAAATTAGCACCTTACAAGAGCTTATAATAGTAATAAAACGCTTTAAGAATTCAATTCTGCGAACCTGCTGAGCCAGGAGCCACCAGAGCAGGAAGGCGCCAGCAGCGCAGCCGGCGCACATGCCGGACCGGCCGGAGCGCAAGCTGCAAGCCGACAGCGCCACAAGCAGCGCGCTAGGCGCGTAGGCGGCAACCAAGAAGCGCGCCAACTGACGGCGCAATTTTAGCCGAAGCGTCAGACTGGCCATCTCCTCTCGAGCGTTCCCGTCCAGAAATTGCACGTCTGTCAGAATCAAGTCGCTGACCTGACTGCCGATTGGCCAATTGAAGGAGGCGTTGCCAGGCAGTAACCAGTCGAGCTTTTGCTGAGACTGGGACGCGGTGCTAACGCTTAATTTTGCGTCGCACTTCAGAGTGTCCAGCGGGAGCAGGTGCAGCTGAGGGATTGGGTTTGGATTTTTATCTAGCCTTTAAGCTTTACCGATATGTACATTTAGTTATTGTACTTCAAAAGCTAGAGTTCTGGCAGGACAAGGCGCGAGGTCGATGTAAGGAATGAGGGGTTGGGGAAGGCGTGATGTGGCTGCAAATAATGAGGGGTGGGGAAGGCGTGGGGTGACTGCAAGGAATGAGGTGTTGGGGAAGGCGTGATGTGGCTGCAAATAATGAGGGGTGGGAGAAGGCGTGGGGTGGCTGCAAGGAATGAGGGTGGGGGAAGGCGTGAGGTGGCTGCAGAAACTGAGGGGTGGGAGAAGGCATGAAGTGGCTGCAATCCTGCAAATAATGAGGGGTGGGGAAGGCATAGGGTGGCTGCAAGGAATGAGGGGTTGGGGAAGGCGTGGACGGCTGCAAGGAATGAAGGGGTGGGGAAGGCGTGAGGTGGCTGCAAATAATGAGGGGTGGGGCAAAGCGTGAGGTGGCTGCAAATAATGAGGGGTGGGGGAAGGCGTGAAATGGCTGCAAATACTGGGGGGGGGGGGGGGGGAAGGCGTGAGGTGACTGCTAAAACTGAGGGATGAGTGGCCTGTGTAGAATTTGCACCTATGAGTTGGTCTTATTTGTCTTAATAATCGTGGGTTTTAGCAAAAATCACTTCTCTAAGGGGGTAATTATCTAGATAAATAATAGAAAAATAATTAAAATCATGCTACCTGATTCTCAGCGCATTCCAAGCCCACGTTTAGACGCTGCGTCAGAGTAACCAGACCGTCTGCATCCACAGTTGCCATGACCACCGCGAAGTCCTGCTGGCCTGTCGCGGTTAAGAACTGAATACTCGGCTTCCATAACTTTTTGAGAAATGTCTGGTACAGCTGAACCCGAGAGACGCGCGTGTTGTTGAATGCCAGCCGGGCGTCGCGCCAGTAGAGTCGCAGGGTCAGCCGAGCTGTCAGCGAGTCTTGCCGCTGCTGATCGGACCGTCGGGACAGGTGCAGCGGCGATACGTGCGCCTGCACTTGCAGCGGGGTGGTCGACGGACTGGGGTTCGGGGGCGGGGTAGAGATTAGATGATATGCGACTGTTGCTGAGAATTTGAAACGCGCTGTGAAAGCATGGGGTGGCTGTGAGACTGGAGGGGAGAGGAAAGGGCAGGGAGTGAGGTGGCTGTGACACTGAGGGGAGAGGAAAGGGCAGGGAGTGAGGTGGCTGTGACACTGAGGGAGAGGAAAGGGCAGGGAGTGAAGTGGCTGTGACACTGAGGGGAGAGGAAAGGGCAGGGAGTGAAGTGGCTGTGACACTGAGGGAGAGGAAAGGGCAGGGAGTGAGGTGGCTGTGACACTGAGGGAGAGGAAAGGGCAGGGAGTGAGGTGGCTGTGACACCGAGGGGAGAGGAAAGGGCAGGGAGTGAGGTGGCTGTGACACTGAGGGGAGAGGAAAGGGCAGGGAGTGAGGTGGCTGTGACACCGAGGGGAGAGGAAAGGGCAGGGAGTGAGGTGGCTGTGACACTGAGGGGAGAGGAAAGGGCAGGGAGTGAGGTGGCTGTGACACTGAGGGGAGAGGAAAGGGCAGGGAGTGAGGTGGCTGTGACACTGAGGGGAGAGGAAAGGGCAGGGAGTGAGGTGGCTGTGACACTGAGGGGAGAGGAAAGGGCAGGGAGTGAGGTGGCTGTGACACGAGGGGAGAGGAAAGGGCAGGGAGTGAGGTGGCTGTGACACCGAGGGAGAAGAAAGGGCAGGGAGTGAGGTGGCTGTGACACTGAGGGGAGAGGAAAGGGCAGGGAGTGAGGTGGCTGTGAGACTGAGAGGAGAGGAAAGGAAGGAAAGGGTTTCATGAAGATTATAATATAATCACAGACTAAAGAAGCATGGACAGACAATTCATGATAAAAATATCCCGGTTTTGCGTCAGTCCATTCGAATTGGCTGGCTAGCCGGCAAATGACTGGAGAACATAATTTAGCTTGCCAGTGCGCCTGGCTAAGGTCGCACAGCCTGCAGAGAGTCGTTGCGTGGGCGGGCCTAGAAGTGCATGCAGAGGCCTGATTGCCGCCGCCGCCGCCTTGTTTACAGATGGGATGGGAAGAAAAATGAGCGAGAAGTAACAAAATTCGATGTCACGGAAGCGCAGAGAAGCGAGCCTCAATCTCAGCGAGCCTCATCTCATCCCTCAACTTCGTCGCTGAAGAAAATTAGTCTTCTCTCGAGTTCAGCGAGGCATTAAAAATTGAAAATATCATTTGAAGCCACGAGCCTTGCAGGAATCTCCTACAGATTTAAAGTCCTCTAACTACTGGCAATCAATATTTCACTAGGACTCACGCCAGAAATCCTTGGTAGTTGCTGTACACGAACAAGCCATACTGCACCACTGATTCATCGTTGCCGCCCGTAACCTTTTGGATGCTGCTCAGGTAGCTCGAGTCGAAATCCGGATGGCCCTTGCCGACGCGGCCGCTGCTGCTGCTGCCGCTGCTGCTGCCGCTGTTGTTGCCGCTACTGCTGTTGCCGTTGGCTCCTCTGGTGCGCATTTTCGCCATGTAGCGCGAGATCACGCTGTCGGAGGCGCTGCCGCTGCTGTTTCCGACACCGCTGCCGCTGCCATCGTCGGGGTTCCGCATTCGCATCAGCAACTCCAGCATGGAGCTGCCGCCGCCACTAGGAGGCGGACTCGGTGATTGAGCGTCCGACATCAGAGCAGTGATTAGCAGGAGCAGCAGTGGGGTCAGATTCGGCCGCAGATGCAACATGGCTAAATAATATTTAAGTCGCTGCAGAATCCCAAGCCTTTTAGGACAGAGATAGACACTGCGGACAAGATCAGAGAGACTCCTCTGGGGTGTTCTCCTCTACCCAAGTCTGCGCTGCTCTGTTTCATTAAATCTAAAGTACAGACACTGCCGAGCTCCTCCCATTCGCCTAGCCCTGCTGCCGACAAATCCGACCAAGCATCGCGCCTCCGATTGCAGCTGGCCTGTCATTGAGGCGAGGATTAGGAGTGAGCTGGGGAGGGGAGAGGGAGAAAGGGGAGACAGAGGCTGTTAGCAGGAAAAGCCTCGTATTGCGTTTTTCTCTCTCATCCTGCTATCTTTCAGTTCTAATTCAGCTGCGGCCCCCGCCTGCCCGCATCAATGCAATCAAACCGACATCCCAGACTTACTGCTTGGGCCAAGGAGACCCAGAGCCAGGAGTCTGGAGTGCCAACTCTTGCCTTAAACCTCCTATGTAACTGTATAGGCTGACTAATGCTGTAGCTCATGGAAGTAATCGCTAAAATGCTTTAGCTCATGGGGGAATTGCTAAAATGCTGTGGCTCATGGGGGAATCGCTAAAATGCTGTGGCTCATGGGGGAATCGCTAAAATGCTGTGGCTCATGGGGTAATCGCTAAAATGCTGTAGCTCATGGGGGAATCGCTAAAATGCTGTGGCTCATGGGGTAATCGCTAAAATGCTGTGGCTCATGGGGGAATCGCTAAAATGCTTTGGCTCATGGGGGGAATCGCTAAAATGCTGTGGCTCATGGGGGAATCGCTAAAATGCTGTGGCTTATGGGAGGAATCGCTAAAATGCTGTGGCTCATGGGGGAATCGCTAAAATGCTGTGGCTCATGGGGGATTCGCTAAAATGCTGTGGCTCATGGGGGGAATCGCTAAAATGCTGTAGCTCATGGGGGAATCGCTAAAATGCTGTGGCTTATGGGAGGAATCGCTAAAATGCTGTGGCTCATGGGGGGAATTGCTAAAATGCTGTGGCTCATGGGGGAATCGCTAAAATGCTTTAGCTCATGGGGGAATCGCTAAAATGCTATAGCTCAAGGGGGTAATCGCTAAAATGCTTTAGCTCATGGGGGAATCGCTAAAATGCTTTAGCTCATGGGGGGAATCGCTAAAATGCTGTGGCTCATGGGGTAATCCCTAAAATGCTGTAGCTCATGGGGGTAATCGCTAAAATGCTGTAGCTCATGGGGGAATCGCTAAAATGCTGTGGCTCATGGGGGAATCGCTAAAATGCTGTAGCTCATGGGGTAATCGCTAAAATGCTGTGGCTCATGGGGGAATCGCTAAAATGCTGTGGCTCATGGGGGAATCGCTAAAATGCTGTAGCTCATGGGGGAATCGCTAAAATGCTGTAGCTCATGGGGGAATTGCTAAAATGCTGTGGCTCATGGGGGAATCGCTAAAATTCTGTGGCTCATGGGGTTTGCTTTGAGCCAAAGCTCAAAGCCAAAGGAAAGATCTGATATCTTAGGTCAGTCAACTGGCTTTTAGGGCTGGATGCTATTTTGCTTTAAACGTCATTCTCTTTAAGAAATTAACAGTAGTGATGACTGTGCAAGGTCAAAAAGTACATGTAGTCTATTAACAAATTATCTCTTTCTTTGTCTCCCCAACGGGGTTTTGAATATGAGTACAACCATATTTTAGACATTTTAGAGTATGATATAAAAGCAATTAAAAAAAGACCCAGATTCTGTTACTAGGTCTCCTTGACCAGCCGCCTACGCGAAACCAGCGTACTCCGAATAGCCGAGCCAGATGGGATGGGATCCTAAAAAATTCCATTCCAAACAAGTTCCCATTTGCCGGGCAGACAGGGTTCCCATAGAAGACAGTCTCGAGAGAATTCTTCTAGTTGTTGATGGCTGCTGTCATTATATAGATTTAGATGGTATTTACTAGTTCACGCGTATCATTTATCCAAGCCAAGGACTAATGCGAGAAAATAGTAGTCCTTGATCCTCTCTTTAGCTGTTGCCTGTTGCTTGCTTTTCGTCTAGGCCAAGGGCTATGATAATAATAATAATTATTAGTATTGATAATTAATGACTCCTGGCCCGATTGGGCCAGATGTGCAATTGACAGCTCAGCCGCAGCTATTATATGGTTGTTCAGTCCAAGGACTGAGGATCGCCACACACACAGCCTCAATTACCCCAGCTAATGCTGGCACCCATTTTACAGCAGTGTGAACTGAAGCAATGCATAGCTAAGTGTTTTGCTCAAGGACACAAATTGTCCCAGTGGGATTGGGAATCGAACCTCCGACCTTCAAGTCGCGAGTCCGACGCTCTATCCACTAAGCTACAACCACCTAGGGCTATTATAACACGTAGGCCTAGCCATAGACTAGCGTTGCCATGTTAATAAGGTCGACTTCGGGAAAGCTATTAGCGACAGTTGATGTTGACATAAAATCATAACTGGAAGCAAAACTAACAACTCTAATTAAATACGAGTAATTCTTATATTCAATACAGTCTGCGTTCATGGAAAATCCTGGTGAGCAAACGAGGTCAGATGGCATCACCCATGGAAACGAAGGCAGCGGAAGCAGCGGCGCTGGCAACATCATCCCCACTGATGAGGAAACTTCGCTTCAAGCTGTTGTTGGCTCAGGGCAGCAGGTCAGGTTTTCTACTTGGCGTTTTTAGTGAGGACTAACCTCAGAGAAAGGGAGGAGGGAGAGGACCAACCTCAGTGACAGATGGAAGGAAGAGGACCAACCTCAGTGACAAAAGGAAACAAGAGGACCAACCTCAGTGACAAAAGGGAGGGAGAGGACCAGCCTCAGTGACAAAAGGGAGGGAGAGGACCAGCCTCAGTGACAGATAGAAAGAAGAGGACCAACCTCAGTAACAGAGGAGGAAGAGGACCAACCTCAGTGACAAAAGGGAGGGAGAGGACCAGCCTCAGTGACAAAAGGGAGGGAGAGGACCAGCCTCAGTGACAGAGAGAAAGAAGAGGACCAATCTCAGTGTCAGAGGGGAGGGAGAGGACCAACCTCAGTGACAGAAGGGAGGGAGAGGACCAGCCTCAGTGACAGAGAGAAAGAAGAGGACCAACCTCAGTGACAGAGAAAGAAGAGGACCAATCTCAGTGTCAGAGGGGAGGGAGAGGACCAACCTCAGTGACAGAAGGGAGGGAGAGGACCAGCCTCAGTGACAGAGAGAAAGAAGAGGACCAACCTCAGTGACAGAGAGAAAGAAGAGGACCAATCTCAGTGTCAGAGGGGAGGGAGAGGACCAGCCTCAGTGACAGAGAGAAAGAAGAGGACCAATCTCAGTGTCAGAGGGGAGGGAGAGGACCAACCTCAGTGACAGAAGGGAGGGAGAGGACCAGCCTCAGTGACAGAGAGAAAGAAGAGGACCAACCTCAGTGACAGAGAGAAAGAAGAGGACCAACCTCAGTGTCAGAGGGGAGGGAGAGGACCACCTCAGTGACAGAAGGGAGGGAGAGGACCAGCCTCAGTGACAGAGAGAAAGAAGAGGACCAACCTCAGTGACAGAGAGAAAGAAGAGGACCAACCTCAGTGACAAAAGGGAGGGAGAGGACCAGCCTCAGTGACAGAGAGAAAGAAGAGGACCAACCTCAGTGTCAGAGGGGAGGGAGAGGACCAGCCTCAGTGACAGAGAGAAAGAAGAGGACCAACCTCAGTGACAGAAGGGAGGGAGAGGACCAGCCTCAGTGACAGAGAGAAAGAAGAGGACCAACCTCAGTAACAGAGAGAAAGAAGAGGACCAGCCTCAGTGACAGAGAGAAAGAAGAGGACCAACCTCAGTGTCAGAGGGAAAGAAGAGGACCAACCTCAGTGTCAGAGGGAAAGAAGAGGACCAGCCTCAGTGACAGAGAGAAAGAAGAGGACCAACCTCAGTGACAGAAGGGAGGGAGAGGACCAGCCTCAGTGTCAGAGGGGAGGGAGAGGACCAACCTCAGTGACAGAAGGGAGGGAGAGGACCAGCCTCAGTGACAGAGGGGAGGGAGAGGACCAGCCTCAGTGTCAGAGGGGAGGGAGAGGACCAACCTCAGTGACAGAAGGGAGGGAGAGGACCAGCCTCAGTGTCAGAGGGGAGGGAGAGGACCAGCCTCAGTGACAGAGAGAAAGAAGAGGACCAGCCTCAGTGTCAGAGGGGAGGGAGAGGACCAACCTCAGTGACAGAAGGGAGGGAGAGGACCAGCCTCAGTGTCAGAGGGGAGGGAGAGGACCAGCCTCAGTGACAGAGAGAAAGAAGAGGACCAGCCTCAGTGACAGAGAGAAAGAAGAGGACCAGCCTCAGTGTCAGAGGGGAGGGAGAGGACCAACCTCAGTGACAGAAGGGAGGGAGAGGACCAACCTCAGTGACAGAAGGGAGGGAGAGGACCAGCCTCAGTGACAGAGAGAAAGAAGAGGACCAACCTCAGTAACAGAGGAGGAAGAGGACCCGACGAAGAATGAACCAACTTTCTCAACTTCCAACAGGCCCAAGTCACCGAGCGTCGTGAATCGCCAATAGAAAGCGGTGGTAGAGCAGACCGGTTGTCATCTCTGAAGGACAAGGACAGAGAAATCCAGTCCCTAATTGACCAGATAAAGTCACTGACTGCAGAGAATAGCCGACTCCAACAAGCCAATGCCAATTTAGCCAAAGAGCTGCAGCACAGCAGATCCGAGGTGCGACTACTTCTAGACAGATTGGACAAATTGAATGCTAGAATCGGCCGCCTGGACAACAGGCCAAATGCCGTAGATCTGGCTTCGGACAGCCTTTGTTGCGTCTGCGGCCAAGGCCTGGCCACAGAGCCTCAAGACTGTTCGGACAGACGCAACAATGTCTCCGCAAGCCATTGGCTAGATGCGGCATCCAGAAAGATGATCAATAGTCAGATTGCACTGCTGGACGCCAGAGCTAAGCAGCTGGGCGAGCCTCATCAGTTTGTTGAGAGCTACAGCTCATTAACAACTGCAGACGCAGAGTTGTCTAGCAGGGCGCCGGGTACACCGGACGGTGGGTCGGAATCGCCGAGCTCTTCTCAGCAGAGCATCGAAAGGCGAATGAGGTCGCTGGACGATCGCATTCAAGAACTGATCGGCAAGCGACCCTACGGAACAGGGCTAGCAGATGATGCCGAATGCTCGGGAGGAATAGCGACATCAACTCCGATGGTGTCTAGTCGGCCATTTCCTGCGGTTGAGTCCATGTCTGGCGCGGATAGTGTCCTTGGACCGAACCGCATCTACAAGGGTGCTATTGATGAGCCGAGCCAGGACGATACTATGCAGCCACCCTAGTGCGTGACCTATGCGTTATGTAACATATTCTGTGTAGTTTGAATGACAAGATCAACTAACCGATTCATTATAAAAATATAAAAATTCACTCAATTAGAATCAGAAGTCTTTTTCTTCTCGGTTTTCTAAATTTTATTTTCACTTGTTGTTGCTGCTACTATAAGTAGGCATCCGGATAGGAAAAGCTAAAATTTACGCTTGTTTCCCCATATTTTTCTGGCGTGGAATTGTTTTCATTTAGTAACAGAACCAAGGACTACTTAAGTAGGACGGGACACTCCGTTTCTTAGAACATGGTTATGAGGCTGGTTTTCACCGAAGAGTACACTACGGAGATAAGTTATCATTTTTTCAGCACAAAAATTGTTATTGCTTTCGATAGGATAGGACAGTTGCCTTTCTTATAGCCCTGTTGATATTCATAAAGCTTTTCGTTTAGAAAATCAGGATTCTACTCGTATTTTCCATGCATTTTTACGATTTTTAGGTACAGGAAATCTACGTAGATGAAAAATGAAAACTTCCTATCTCCGTAGTGTATTTCGGCGAAAAACAGCTTCATAAACATTTTCTAAGAAACGCAGTGTCCCGTCCTTCTACTTGAGTAGTCCTTGAGAATAACATAGCAACTAAAATGTGAAACTTTATTAAATTAGTTATTTCAACAAAAGAGAAATAACAAGGCTGCAATATTCAACAAATAGGGATTATTAATCAAGACAAACATCAGTTACAAAACGCAGCTAGAGAATTCATAAAGCGATTAAGTATATTTGATATAGAAATTTGTTACATAAAGAGCTACAAAACAGAATAAAAGCACTTCAGGTGTTGGAAAATCAAATTACTGAAACGACTACAGATAATAATGAGTGCATTGAACTAAGCAAGCCAAAGCTTCAGGCGAAAGGCGTCAACACCGTTGAGATAATAGCGAATTAGGCGCTTATCCCTGATGAAGCCCAGCCTCTCGTACAGGTTGAGAGCCGCTCCGTTTGTCACTTCGGTTTCCAGCACCACCTCTGTGCAGCCCTGCTGCTGCAGGCTGGCAAGGGCCAGGCGGACCAGGTGACTGCCGATGCGGCGCCTGCGGTGAATGGCGGCCAGTGACAGTATGCAGACAGTTCACACATCTAGTGGAGGCCGCGTGACCGACACTTCTATCTGGTGACCGACATATCTATTTTGTGTGACCGAAATCTCTATCTGGTGTGACAGATATCGCCATTTGGTGTGGCTGAAATCTCTTTTTGTTGTGATCGACACCACTATTTCGTGTGACTAACTTCTCTATCTGGTGTGACCGACATCTATTTTGTGTGATCGTCATATCTACTTCGTGTGACCGACATTCTTTTTGGTGAGACATCTGCATTTGATGTGACAGACATCTCCATTTAGTGTGATCGACATCTTAATTTCGTGTGATTCAAGTCTCGATTACATGTCTCTTATTTGGTGTAACTGACATCTTTATTTCTTATGAACGACATCTCTATTTCGTGTGACCGACAGCTCTATTTGGTGTGACCGACATCTCTATTTGGTGTGACTGACATCTTTATTTCGTGTGAACGACATCTCTATTTCTTGTGACCGACATCTCTATTTGGTGTGACCGACATTTCTATTGGGTGTGACCGACATCTCTATTGGGTGTGAAAATATCTTTTAGAAGTGACTGGGATCTCTATTACGTCACCGAAATTTCTATTGGGTATGACTAAAGTCACTATTAGGTGTGACCAACATCTCTATTAGATGTGACCTAAATCTCTATTAGGTGTGACCTACATTTCTATTAGATGTGACCTACATCTCTATTAGGTATGACAACATCTCTATTAGGTGTGTCCAACATTTCTATCTGGTGTGACTAACGTCATTATTTGGCGCGATCGGCGCCACTCCCTGGCGTGACGGGCACAGCTACAAGCTAAATATTGCGCACAAAAGTCAGTGTGAAGCCTCACCGCCTGAACGCGGGCTCCACAGCCAGCATGGCAATGTATCCGCGCAGATGCCCCATCCTGTGCTGGTCCAGTTTTCCCACAATGACCCCGGCGCAGCGGCCAGTGTCGGCATCGTAGGCCAGGTAGCAGAGCTCCGGCCAATTGTGTATGAAATATCGATAAGTGTACACAGAGTAGGGCTCGGACAATTCGCTAGTTATCTGTCCGACAATGTCCGGCAGGTCAAGCTCGGATTTGTAGGGCCGGTAGCGCATGCCTTCGTGCACTTCTTCCATCTGGCCGCGTAGGGGTGGCGGAGGCTTCAGTTTTGCTTACTAACTGCCCGTCACGTGACGCTGAAAGTGGAGAAAATCGATAGAGAAATTAAATCTTTGTACATACTACTGAGTTGAATCAGTAGCATATTAAGTAACAACTTTATACAGTGTTGTAAAAAAGTTAAAAGGAAGGAAAAGCATTGACACATTCGGAGAAATTGATAACATACTTCATAATCAGATTAGTTTATGACAAAGTTGGACCAACAAATACAAAGTGAGTAAACAAGAGCACAAGACAGTGTAAGCAATTACTTCGCTAGGGTAAGTTCAGATCGAACAATTAGAACGGTAAGCAGGATACACAGATAGGTCTACTCTATTGTCTAGGTAATTAATCAATTAGTACTCGCAGACAAATAGCTTAGGGCAAAACGGAGTGGGGATGCAGGAAATGCAGCAGGAGAAAAAATTTCAGTCTCTGGCTAGATCTGGAATACGCTTTGCTGTACCGGACTGCATTGCTCAGTTAAGCTTCGCGTTTAAAAGCTTCCTTTGACCTTGACGTGTACCCAGTTGAGAACTACATACTAATCTAAGGTTAAATTTCGCAGCCTGAGGATCCGGGAGGGCGGCGATGAACCGACAACTGAGGATCTGGGAGGCTGGCCCGGCAACTGAGGATCTGGGAGGCTGGCCCGGCAACTGAGGACCGACTGTGAAAGGGTAGCGGCCAGCCAAGCCCAAGCCACAAACCCTGGCAAATCTCAAGCATCATCAAGTCTAAGAGAATGTCTATTAGAAAGCTACACAAAACGCAATCCAGCAGCGGATAAACTAGCAATCCAGCAGCGGATAGACTAGCAATCCAGCAGCGGATAGACTAGCAATCCAGCAGCGGATAGACTAGCAATCCAGCAGCGGATAGACTAGCAATCCAGCAGCGGATAGACTAGCAATCCAGCAGCGGATAAACTAGCAATCCAGCAGCGGATAGACTAGCAATCCAGCAGCGGATAAACTAGCAATCCAGCAGCGGATAGACTAGCAATCCAGCAGCGGATAGACTAGCAATCCAGCAGCGGATAGACTAGCAATCCAGCAGCGGATAGACTAGCAATCCAGCAGCGGATAGACTAGCAATATCCAGCAATTCACCTCCCCCCAGAGACGGCCCGCTTCAGTCTCAGCCAGCAGCCCAGCGCCAAATCACCCCAGTGCAGCCACAGCCAGGGCCGCAGCCCGTTAGCATAGGCGGTTCCGAATGCCGAGCCGCCAAGATGAGCGGCGTGCGACAAGCCCAGGTTGAACAGGCGACACAGGCCGGCAACATCAAAGGCCACCATAGCTAGGAATGCATTGTAGGCGGTGAATTGCAGATCGGGGAACAGGCTGCTGATGAGCACCAGGCCAACTTTAGCGTCGGGATTAGTGATGGCGGTGTAAGCAAAGATGCCGAGTAGGCAGCCGCTAGCGCCGATGCAGGGCAGCGACGGGATTAGGGCGGCGTGCATGAAGCCGGCGCACAGGCCTGCGGATGTGCATCGATTATAATTGATGGCAATTGACTTCAATGGTTAAGTACAGTACGAGTATAGTACTAATAAATTTGATATCGCCTACTAACAAGTAGAGTTGTTTTTTTCAACGACTGTTCAGCGATTCTTGTCACGGTATCGTTTCCAACGGGCGAGGCTTCTAGATTCTTATGGCAACTACTACGAGTGCAACCAAGGTTCCATACATACCGACATTTAAATATCAACTTTTAAATTGAGGCGCCTTCATCACAAGCCTACTACGAGTAGTATCTGCTTTGTCAGACGTCCTCCTCATCTGTTATATCATGCAGACATTCATACATTCGTGATACATATTTGCAGGAGTGCTGTGGACACCCTAGCACCATAGAGCTGAGGCAATTCTGCCTATTCCACTGACTGCTGAGCACATTCAAGCTCGCCAATACTGTACACAAAACAACACAACATCATGACACCCTCACGGCAAATTGATGTGGTCACGCACCGAATCGAACCAGGGGTCGTGGCGCGAGAGTTCCGCGTTTACCACTGAGCTGCTTATTGATATTTTATAAATAAATATCTTGGAGACGGAATTGCTGAGATGTCCAGGCTCATTGGGGGAATTGCTGAGATGTCCAGGCTCATTGGGGGAATTGCTGAGATGTCCAGGCTCATTGGGGGAATTGCTGAGATGTCCAGGCTCATTGGGGGAATTGCTGAGATGTCCAGGCTCATTGGGGGAATTGCTGAGATGTCCAGGCTCATTGGGGGAATTGCTGAGATGTCCAGGCTCATGGGGGAATTGCTGAGATGTCCAGGCTCATGGGGGGAATTGCTGAGATGTCCAGGCTCATTGGGGGAATTGCTGAGATGTCCAGGCTCATTGGGGGAATTGCTGAGATGTCCAGGCTCATTGGGGGAATTGCTGAGATGTCCAGGCTCATGGGGGAATTGCTGAGATGTCCAGGCTCATGGGGGGAATTGCTGAGATGTCCAGGCTCATGGGGGGAATTGCTGAGATGTCCAGGCTCATGGGAGAATTGCTGAGATGTCCAGGCTCATGGGGGGAATTGCTGAGATGTCCAGGCTCATGGGGGAATTGCTGAGATGTCCAGGCTCATGGGGGAATTGCTGAGATGTCAAGGCTCATGGGGGAATTGTTGAGATGTCCAGGCTCATGGGGGATTGCTGAGATGTCCAGGCTCATGGGGGTTTGCTGAGATGTCCAGGCTCATGGGGGAATTGCTGAGATGTCCAGGCTCATGGGGGAATTGCTGAGATGTCAAGGCTCATGGGGGAATTGCTGAGATGTCTAGGCTCATGGGGGAATTGTTGAGATGTCCAGGCTCATGGGGGATTGCTGAGATGTCCAGGCTCATGGGGGTTTGCTGAGATGTCCAGGCTCATGGGGGGAATCGCTGAGATGTCCAGGCTCATGGGGGATTGCTGAGATGTCCAGGCTCATGGGGGGAATCGCTGAGATGTCCAGGCTCATGGGGGATTGCTGAGATGTCCAGACTCATGGGGGATTGCTGAGATGTCCAGGCTCATGGGGGAATTGCTAAGATGCTAAGAAACAATTGGGAGTTGATGGTAGGCCATGAAAGAGTTAGAAGAACCTGAAGGGAGGCTTTGCTTTAAAGTGATTGTAAAGTCAGTGCAAAGTTTAATAATTATGCTGAAACAAGAAGATAATATATAGATAAAAACTTCAGCAGAAGCCTCACCCGAGCAGGCGTACAGACAGAGGAACTCTTCGGGAGATCCCAACTGAGCTGTCAGAGCCGGTGCAAAACTGTGCAGTACAAGCATGTTAACCAGCAGGTGCAGCCAGTGCTGGTGACTGAACATGGATCCAATGAGCGACAGGGGGCCAAGCCGGCTAGGCCACAGCATTGCCCAGCGGTTCAGCACAGGCCGAGCGGCTGGCAGCTGCCACAGCAGGAAAACAATTGCATTGACTCCAATCAGTGCGTAGGCGTGCATGGGATAGTGGCGCCAATCGCTTGGCAACCAGCGCCGGACGTCCAGGCCGCCGTCACCAATCAGACCGCCTGCCGTTCCTGAAATTATCGATTGGAACAGTGTCAGTAATGCATAGGACAGTGTCAGTAATGCACAGGACAGTGTCAGTAATGCATAGGACAGTGTCAGTAACGCATAGGACAGTGTCAGTAATGCATAGGACAGTGTCAGTAATGCATAGGACAGTGTCAGTAATGCATAGGACAGTGTCAGTAATGCATAGGACAGTGTCAGTAATGCATAGGACAGTGTCAGTAATGCATAGGACAGTGTCAGTAATGCATAGAACAGTGTCAGTAATGCATAGGACAGTGTCAGTAATGCATAGGACAGTGTCAGTAATGCATAGGACAGTGTCAGTAATGCATAGGACAGTGTCAGTAATGCATAGGACAGTGTCAGTAATGCATAGAACAGTGTCAGTAATGCATAGGACAGTGTCAGTAATGCATAGAACAGTGTCAGTAATGCATAGGACAGTGTCAGTAATGCATAGGACAGTGTCAGTAATGCATAGAACAGTGTCAGTAATGCATAGGACAGTGTCAGTAATGCATAGAACAGTGTCAGTAATGCATAGGACAGTGTCAGTAATGCACAGGACAGTGTCAGTAATGCATAGGACAGTGTCAGTAATGCATAGGACAGTGTCAGTAATGCATAGGACAGTGTCAGTAATGCATAGGACAGTGTCAGTAATGCATAGGACAGTGTCAGTAATGCACAGGACAGTGTCAGTAATGCATAGGACAGTGTCAGTAATGCATAGGACAGTGTCAGTAATGCATAGGACAGTGTCAGTAATGCATAGGACAGTGTCAGTAATGCATAGAACAGTGTCAGTAATGCATAGGACAGTGTCAGTAATGCACAGGACAGTGTCAGTAATGCATAGGACAGTGTCAGTAATGCATAGGACAGTGAAGACATTCCGCCCCTCACCCTTGAGCCGCTCGTACAGGGACACCCGGCCAACAGCGAAGGTCGCCAGTCCGAGCCCGGCGCAGGTGACTCCGCCGCGGATCAGCCGCCTGCCAGCGCTGCTAGTTGACGCTGAGGAACTGCTGCTTGACGAATAAGTGGACTTCGGCGAAGTTAGCCGACGTCGAGACAGATTTCGTAGCAGAATCAGCGCCGGCTGGGGTGGCCGACCGCCGCTGCGGAGGCCTGTCACGAGAATTCGCTGGCCGCAGTGCTGCAGCGGGTAGGAGGGAGACATTGTTTAAGATTTTATTAAAATTACGCTACTAACAGTAGGCCATAGATACTAGTAGAATAACTAGATGGGCCACTTAGCACATTTGCGTGTAAGCTACTTTCAGTTCAGTAGTAAGTAAGTAAGCTAAACAGAAGCATTTAAATGTATTTTAAAGTCAAAGCTCATTTATCGGCTGTTACCCCCTCCCCCCCAGCATAAACCCTCCAACGCACCATTCCACACTACCCCCCGCCCCGCCCCAACTTTTAATGACTATCTCGGAATTCCAGCCGAAAGCGGCCATGTACATTTCAGTGGACTGGCTAATGTACATTATTGCTGAACCAATTAGCAAGTTGTTTACGCCTGCAAGCTTGGGCTTCTAAACTTATCGGTCATTTCAACAGCCCTTATTTTAGTAAAATAGTCTATGTATTCTTCTTTGCTACTGAAAGGAATTCCTGCATTTTCTCTTTAATAATAAACTCTTTACACTATCATGGCAGGGTGAACTGGAACTTAAATTCTAACGTAAAAAATAGACTTGAAAAACTCGATTTAGCATAACAGCTTGAGGATAATTTATTTTAGAAGAAAACATGAACTATATGTGTTAATTTTTATTTGCTAAAAAATGTTTGTCAAAAAATCGTAGTAAAGCTATGCTACTTAATGCTTTGAAAACACAGGGGAAGGTCTAGCATAAGAGCTCAAGAAATAGATAAATAGGCAACAGAAACTTCTAAGGGCAGTTAAAAAGGTGACTTAGAAAGAAACACGCAAAAAAGTTCGTTACAAACCGCAACAGAAATGAGGCCTAATTACTGCGTATAGCCTACTAAAAGTAGTATAAAAATGAGTGTATAATAAATAGCAAATAAGCCAGAAAACACAAAATGCTAGACATTAGTAACAATATAATATAGTAAATAATATCGAATGACGCAGAACAGGGAAATATTGCACTTAACAGATTAAGTCATGCAGGTTAATAGTCAAGTCTAACAATCATTATTGATCTTTATATGGGAAAATAATTATTTGTAATGTTTTGCCTGAAGACAATAGGGAGATTACAGCTGACACAGTAATAAGCTGCCCAGGCTGAAGGGAAGATACAACAGAATTGGAGCTTAATATTGACATTTTAAACGTAATATAGAATTGCACAACGATTACCTATAATAATAATATAATAATATGTGTTCGATATGATCCGGCTCTTACTATGGCGATCGCTAAACATTTTATAACCTTCATATAGATCTCAATCGTAAAGTCACCATCTCAGAATACCCATGGATTCTCAAGTCTATAAAAGCAAACACCATCAGAAGTTGAGTGCTCAATCAGGCAGCAGCTGCTGCTTGTCCTCCTCATTGGCGCCAGCCGGTTGCTGCTGCCGCTGCCGATCATTGTCGTCGCCTTCGGCACACGGCGGCCCGGTCCACTGCGGATGCGAGCGCCTCGGCTGAACTTCGGCCCGATGCACTGACGCGAATAGCCAGGCTGAGAATGTGAAGATGTTGAGCGGTGATTAGACTCAATAAAAGTACAAATAGTAGAGGATAGGATTCGAACCTAGGACCAATATGAGAATTAGGGCTGCTGTTTATGAGGCTGTGTTTTTACCGAAAAAAAACACTATGGATAAAGGTACTTAAAACAGACTCAATATTCATCTTTTGATATGTTGTGCCTTTCTTATAGCTCTATTTGTATTTATGGAGCTTTTCGTTTAGAAATTAGATTTTAATGGTTTTTAGGCACAGGACATGTATACAATTGTACGTAGAATACAAAATTAATATAGAATCCTAATTTTCTAAGCGAACAGCTTTAATATGAATATCAAAAATGCTTTAAGAAAGGCACAATAGATCAAAACATGAACATTGGGTATGGCTGCTATCGAAAGCAATAACAATTTTTGTGCTGAAAAATGAAAACTTCCTATCTCCGTAGTGTATTTTTCGGCGAAAACCAGCTTCATAAACATTTTCTAAGAAACGTAGTGTCCCGTCCTTAAGTAGTTTCTTGAGTAGTGCTTGGCCCAAACTTGTCTAACAACTTACTGGGGAAAACGTCGAATTGAACTTGACGTATTTCGCCCCCGCCAAGCGGCGCGGAACTCTTAATCGGCACAGTGTCGTCCAGGACCTCGGCGGCCGCATCGTTTGACCGGCTCCCCCGATTCAAAGTGATGAAATAGACGCCAACAAAGGACAGAAGACAGCTGCAAGCAATTTGAGAAAGAAAAAGAGACGAATAGAAGTTTCTGGGTGTTCTACCGAGCAAACAGTGAATTCTACTACCAGGCCATAGCTTACCCAAGCAGGAACATGAAGATGCTCAGACCGTGTAGACCCCAGAATTCGTTGAAGAAAACTATGCCTTAAAATAAATGGTGAGCACTTTTAATGTACCAAAAATACTCCTACAATTTTAAAGGTACAAGCACTGCGTGCCAAACCTACCTGACAAGATGGCGCTGATTGTGAAGAACACAAAATTGGTTGGTACAACAACCGTGCTGTCGCTGCCCTTCATGGCCATGTTTAAGTAGCTGCAATGGTGAGCAGTTGGCTTAGAGAACTGGGAACCTGGGAGGCTGGCCCAGCAACTGACACACTAGGAGGGTATCCCAGCAGGGTCTGGGAGACTGGCCCAGCAACTGACACTCTGGGAAGGTATCCCAGCAGGGTCTGGGAGACTGGCCCAGCAACTGACACTCTGGGAGACTGGCCCAGCAACTGACACACTAGGCGGGTATCCCAGCAGGGTCTGGGAGACTGGCCCAGCAACTGACACACTAGGCGGGTATCCCAGCAGGGTCTGGGAGACTGGCCCAGCAACTGACACACTAGGCGGGTATCCCAGCAGGGTCTGGGAGACTGGCCCAACAACTGACACTCTGGGAGACTGGCCCAGCAACTGACACTCTGGGAAGGTATCCCAGCAGGGTCTGGGAGACTGGCCCAGCAACTGACACTCTGGGAGACTGGCCCAGCAACTGACACTCTGGGAGACTGGCCCAGCAACTGACACACTAGGCGGGTATCCCAGCAGGGTCTGGGAGACTGGCCCAGCAACTGACACACTAGGCGGGTATCCCAGCAGGGTCTGGGAGACTGGCCCAACAACTGACACTCTGGGAGACTGGCCCAGCAACTGACACACTAGGCGGGTATTCCAGCAGGGTCTGGGAGACTGGCCCAGCAACTGACACTCTGGAAAGGTATCCCAGCAGGGTCTGGGAGACTGGCCCAACAACTGACACTCTAGGAAGGTATCCCAGCAGGGTCTGGGAGACTGGCCCAGCAAATGACACTCTGGGAAGGTATCCCAGCAGGGTCTGGGAGACTGGCCCAGCAACTGACACTCTGGGAAGGTATCCCAGCAGGGTCTGGGAGACTGGCCCAGCAACTGACACTCTGGGAGGGTATCCCAGCAGGGTCTGGGAGGCTGGCCCAACAACTGAGGATCTGGGAGGGTGGAAATCAACAGCATTCAAAGCTGCCAGTTAAAACAGTATAAAAACAGCACATAATTATCTAATTGTCACTATCAGATTCCATGTTACAATATGCCAGAATAGCTAAAAAAACAGTGCTAGATGTCTACTCAAAAAAACTCACTAAACCTGCAGCACGGCAGTGGCCACAAGTACGGCAGTCATGATATAGAGTACAGGATGTCCGAATTGCGGCAGGCCGGCGAGGCTAAGATTCAACAGACCGGACACGGCCTTGGCGCAGATCACTGTGAAGGAAGCTGAAATGCGTCCGAAATACGGTATATAACTGAGTTGCATAAAGTGCAAATAATAATAAATTAATAATTGATTACACTTGCTCTAATGTGCAGATTTGCAACCGACAGCTCAGCCGCAGCTATTGCGCGGCGCATCTGAAGGCTGCGTACGGCTGTTCAGTCCAAGGACTGGGGGGGTCGCCATGCACATCCTCAATTATCCCAGCTAATCCTGGTACCCATTTTACAGCTGGGTGAACTGAAGCAGTGCAGAGTTAAGTGTCTTGCTCAAGGACACAAATTGTTCCAGTGGGATCGGGTATCGAACCCCCGACCTTCAAGTCGTGAGTGCGACGCTCTAACCACTAGGCTAAAACCTCTGCTATAAATTGCAGATAAATTACATAAATTTGCTATACAATGTTTTCGTAGAGAAACATTAGTGTTTAATGTTGTCGAGTTTGTGACCTGATTCAAGATATTGCTGTTTTGAAATATATTGTATACCACAAGGAGTTGATTAATGAATTTAGTTATTGACTTTCTTTAACTTCAGGTTCTGCTCTATACTTAACCCCAATGAAAACAGTACCTAGGCCAAGAAGCGTCCCCTGAGTCACTTGCGTCACCACAGATTGGTTTCAGAGCTTCTTGAGGTAACACAGGTAAAATAGGAAAGAAGTGACTCCAGACGACTCTAAATCGACGACATGTCAACGGTACAGGTCGCCAAGAAGTCGTCAAAGAGTCACCTGAGAGTCACTTTGATGCGTTTTATTGTCTGCGACTCTGGGACGCTTCTATAATGACTCTTCATGTGGAAGAAAAAAGTAACAACGCACCGACAATGCTGGTGATGAGCAGTAGGATGAGCACATTGTCTTTCTTAGCAACGTAGAGTAGAAAGAATAGAACTGTCAGCGTGAGAAGCTCCAGCGACTGAAAAATCGAAAAAGTCGAAACGAAACGAATCTCTATGTTAACTTATTGCAGTACTCTCCAATTATGACATTATATGAGGAATTGAGGATCTGGGAGGGTGGCGAGTGACTGAGAATCTGGGAGTGGGAGGTTAACTGCAGAGATGAAGAATCTGAGAGTTACTGAGCATATCACAAAAGCAAGGTGAGGTTTATTTACAATTAACCCAAAGTGAACTCACCATATAGATGATAAAGCGAACGCTAGTCAGAGCCTCCACCAGCTGGCTGGATGACAGTACGTGCTCCTTCTGCAATATAAAATTGAAAGAAAGCGGTCACTGTTTACAGTCAACTTTTTCCGCTAATCTTTTGATAAGTTAGCTCAGATTATTACTGATTATAGTAGTGTAGTCTGAAATATCGTTTAAAATGCATCGGAAAAGTCTATACGGAATCCCAAAATTAGATCGCTGAAATGCCGCGGCTCATAGGGCGGTTGCTGAAATTCAAAGGGTCAAGCAACAAAGGGAGAGCTAGGGTTACGCCATAGCTTTAAAGGAGGCTTTGATACCAAAGCTCAAATAATACAGTGAAATATTTTTTTTAAATATCACGAACTTAAGTTATGCCTCCTTAACTGCAGTGGAGTACTGCATTTCAATACATGAACAGAAACTTGGATGTTGCATATGAAGCACCAGGAAACATTAAGTCGGTTGTCTTTCAAAAAAAAGTCCTTGAATATCTTGTTCAGTGGCATGTCATCAATGGCATCTGCATACGCCTGCCTTGGCATTTTATGGACAAAAGAACCCGTCGCACTTCCTGCTCAAGGCAGTCATGGTTGCCACAAGGGTGCCACACAAGCAGAAGCAAATGAAACTTGTACCATAGATGTAAAGTCGCTATGAAATAAGTCAGTTGCTGTTACTCTTGCTAGCTGCTAAAAAGAGTCATGTAAAAAGTCCTAAGACGTTGGACACCTCTCAGAATATTAATGACCGTAGATTTGTGGCCACCCTGGAGCAACGCCTTTGACGGCATGGTCCCACAGTCAGCGCTGAGACAATTGAACTGCTCATTCCGCTGACTCCTCAGCACATGCAAGCGCTCCAATACTGTACGCAGGCACAGCACTCATACACACGCTCACACAGGGTGTACAACGGCCCTGACTTTCTAATCGTCAGGCATGTACAAAAGCCCCAAATGAATGCTCCTGGTGCGCAAATCAAACGTGTTTTCTGTTGATCTGCTCTGCCCCCCCTCCAGCTCACCCTCTTGGAGAAGCTGACAATGAGGAAAGCGCCAACGATAGACAAAGAGCTGCCAAACAGATCCTCAGGACGAAGGCGTTCGCGCAAGAACAGCACAGCGATGAACATATTGGCGATGACGGTTGTAGTGCCAAGTGGTGCAACGGTGGAGGCAGGCGCGTAGCCATAGGCGGCAAAGTTACCTAACTCGCCAAGCACCATGAGCACTATGCCCACCCACCAGAGGGGCCGCTTCAAGTAGTGAGTTCGATTCCCGACTGTTAGCTGTTGATCACGGTTGTGCGTGTACTTCTGCGAGCAGCGAAGTGAAGATTTGAGAAGCTTGTGAGAAATGATCAGTTTGGTGTCTTCTTGAGTCTTGACCCTTGCTTGCTCTTTTTGATGGCCCACTGACCACCACTGAGTTCAACTAGCTTATCTAATAGTACATTTTACTTATTATATTTATAAAAAAGAATATTCTAAAGCAGACTTACTTGAATATTGAGTGAAACACTGATTAAAAGATTTCCTATGACAGCCAGAAGACAGCCAATGAAAATATCCTAAAATGATAAAAAGGTTACATGTTATTAATAATTATTACAATCAAATATTTATTTTAAAGACCAAATAATAAAAATTTATTTAGCAACAAGACTACTCATTGAGTTTTCAAGTAGTAGTAGTAATTATGATTCTATTATATATTTAATATCATATTTCATATGCAATTTTATTCAAAAATACCTGTGTAACCTACACAAGTCTAGTAAACTTTAAAAACTCAGCTTAATTTGACTAAATATTTTAACATAAATTGTTGTACTAACTTACTAATGTTGATGTAATAAAGTTAGTAAGATTTAAAAGTTATACAGAGTTATTAAAATATGAATAAAATGGCAACTCCAAAAATAGAGAACTTTTAAACCTAAAAGAAATTTGTTTTGATAGCTAAAAGTTTGTAAAACTAGTATCAACTTTTGATATATCAAAAGTATATAGTGACTAATAGCATTGATCACTAAACTAGACATTATTAAGCAAGTGTGAACATGCAAAGCTATTAAATTAAGATTAGATTTGTGTAGAAGTAGGATTCTATGTTAATTTTTTATTTTACATATATTTCCTATACCTAAAAATCATAAAAATGCATGACCCAGCTTGAATCTTTGATTTTATGAATCTATTTTATCATCTCTGTTACAAATATTTGTTACACAGTCAACTAAGAATGATAAAATAGACTCATAAAAACAAAGAGCCAAGCTGTGCCACTTCAATGGTTTTTAGGCACAAGACATGCAAATGTACATATAATAAAAAATCCATATAGAATCCTAATTTTCTGGACAAAAAACTCTATGAATATCAATAGAGCAATAAGAAAGGCATAATATATCAAAAGATGAACACTGGATCTAAAAAAGCCTGCCTAGGCCTATAATAAATATATAATGTAACAAAATACCTAGTTATTTCAGTAAGCAACCTGGCATTGTACCTGTGTCTTTAGATCTACTACCTAGCCCTAGGTCTATCCTTTCCAGCCAACCCTAATGTAGCATATGGTAATATGGCTATGTTATGTTAGGCCCTATGCCTATAGGCTATGGTATATGCACAAAAAGCATTAGGCCTAAGTTAAGGATTAGGCCTAGTTAAAGAGCAGAATAAAAATATATACTGCTATTCTCCTTTATATTTCTTTAAGAAAAAATAAATAGCTTAGCCGGTAGCCCTAGTAATAGTATATACCTACCTGATAGTGCTTTGCATTCCCATTTTGGGTGCCAGCATCTGTTAAGTCGGTTGGATTTTCAATGCCTTCCATTTATAATTATTTCCCCTTTATATATCGATGAAAAATAACTAACGGAAAAAATTCAAAACCTCAAGCAACGAATAAAAAGGAATAAGGATTACAGATGGCAATGCATAATGCGTCGGCACAACAAGATGTCCATGTGGTCTCAACTGACGACGACTCTAAATCTAAATCGACCTTTTTCCGAAAAGAAAAAATCTAAATTTAAATGCAATAAAGAAAGTGATTATAACTAAAGTTGTAGGATAAATGCATACTTTAAAGTTTTTTTGTATTGCTAGCTTTTAATTAAAGTCGACTAAATTATTATTAAAAGCAAGATTTGCATATGCTTTTGTTGATTATTACTGCATTTAATGCACCTTGCCCCACCCAGACTATCCGATGGTCCGGGGACGCGTATGTGCCCTTATCCTCTGGAGAATATTGAGATCACCGCATACGCTCGTAGCAGATCGGGCTGCCGAATTAAAGACAATCCTCAGTAAAATCATAATAATTGCAGGCGCGCAGTACCATGCAGCTGAGTAATAAAGCGGCTCATTCTCATGCAGCTATCTAGGTTCAGCCAGGCGCTCAGCCAGGCGCTCAGCCAGGACGTCCATTGATAGACGGAGCGTCTTTTGAGAGACGTTCGTTATTTTATTAAGGGAGGTGTCAGGGTGGGGAAAAAGCAAAGAATTTAACATGTGCATGTACATGACTAAATTCCTACATGCATTTCCATTCTTTTGAGAATCGTGTTTGTCAGCCCTCTCCTTATTCTGGCGCCGCAGGTACTCATTTTAGCGCCGCAGGTACTCATTTTGGCGCCACAGGCATTACTTTTGGCGCCGCAGGCACTCACCACATGGACAGGCGGACGGCCTGTCTGACCTGTTCGATACATGTACTTCATCAGGAGTTCTGCAGGGCATGACACGCTAGCGCCGTTCCTCTTCGTGCTGCTGCTGGACTGGGTGCTTCGGACCGCACTCCCCTCGGCTAATGACGGCTTCCTGCTGCGCAGACGCATCGGTCACCGCCACGCGAAAAGCGCGTAAAGCGTGCTTGGCTACGCCGAGACCTCGCCCTCCTGTCCTCGTCCGTTGAAGGCGCCCAGTGCCAGATCGACAGGCATGGTCGAGGTGGCATCGAGCGTTGGTCTGATCGTCAACACGCTGAAGACCGAGGTGCTGACTGTGCCGGCCGATATCCCAACGGACCTGACGTGCCGCGGCGCAGACGGGCAGACGACCAAAGCTCGCACGCTGCCAGCGGTTCGTCCTCGGCGGTCTGGTGCCCAACGTGGAAGAGGACCTCCGGCGGCGCAGAGGACTTGCCTGGGCGGCCTTTCGTTCGATCCGAGCCGTCCTCCAGTCCGAAGCGCTGCCCGACCACCAGCAGAGTGCTCGGCTGTGGCAGGTGGTGGTCGAAACCGTCCTGCTATACAAGAGCAGGACGTGGACGTGGACGCTGACACTGATCGACGGCTACGCCAGAGCGGCAGTTGGACTCGGCGCACTCAGGGCTGCTCCGTGCGGCCTTTCAAGCTGACGAGAGCGTCGGGACCGAGGCCCTGTACGATCGGGCCAAGCTGCAGCGCCCGTCCATCAGTCTGCGCCGGCGACGACTTCAACTGGCGGGCCACGTGATCCGGGCCGAGGGCTACTGCCCCCAACCTGTTCAGGACGTCCTGCTGCTCACCTTAGGGTCCGTTCAGGCGGGGTCAGGCCCGAACCCGTCGATACGTGGACTGCCTGTTGTGCGACGCTGGGGCGCCCGACTCTGCTAACGGAGCGGGTTTTGTTCGCTCCCAGGCTCTGCGGCGCGCCATCTGACGCGCCCTGTTTTAACTGTGACTGCATGACTGTATTTTGTTGTTGTTGTTGTTTTTGTTGTTGTTGTTGTTGTAGGCACTCATTTTAGCGCCATAGGCGCTATATTTTGGCGCCCTGAAGAAAAATTATGATTAGCATTAGCACGTCCCCATCAGCTTTTACTGGGGGGGGGGGACATGTGCCTGGCGTCAGGTCGTGTCGTGAGCTGATCTGATTAGTCAATCACCCTGCCAATGCTCTTAGGTGGCGGTTTTCAATATGTATTGCTGACTGTACGTGCACTTTAGTCAGACAATTAAAATGGTTGGGTTGCCAATTTTGCAGCCATAAGCTACGAGTCGTAATTTGACCGGACCGCCAACTATACAAACCAACCAAACTCGTCTCGAAACTTCGAGAATTAGAAAAATGCTTACTGAAACTTATTTGTATTCGAGTAAAAAGCAAACCGAAGTACATGTACGAGCCACACGTTTATACTAGTTGTTGTTGTACGCGACTTGCAATAACATTATTTACAATTGCTCTGTGTGAGTTTTAGTCCAGTGGCGATCAATAATTTATGTACCCCAACATGCATGTAAATCGCTAACATGTTCTTATAACATTTTCATACTTTACATATGTAACAGCGCGCTCATGCAGAAATTCTATTGAACATGAATTGTAGCAGCAGAGTCTGTGCTAAACAAGCGCGGGTGCGACCGGCCACGGGCTCTCTTTTGAAGTAGCTAATTGTCGCGAGTGATGTGCATGAAAAATGCATGAAACACACACTGCATAGATCAATGCGGTGGAGTGCAGTATGTGTCACATAGCGCGCAAAGCATCGTGCTCACGCACGCTTCATGCGGGGGCTTCTATACATATATTCCAAACTCGCACAATAGGGCTGATTGCATAGAAGGACCGCTGCATACTGGGTGTGCAACGTGCAATTAAATCTTTCATGACAGCCCGTTTGTCTTCGATTTTTCCTTGACCATAGCTGCGCCCATTGCAATTGCTTTGACGTCGAATAGTGTACGACAAGTACGAGTGTACACTCTTGATTCAAACTAGTTCTGCTCACCTGGGCCACAAAACGCTAGTATACGCTCGTAGGTAGTTGTGCTTTATTTGCAATTGCATGCAACCCTTCCCCCACATACTCACCTGCACCCACCTCTTCGTTTGTGTGTAGCCAGCCTGTTTCATTGTTCATTCAATGCTCCAAATTCTACCCTTCGCGGACCGACTTGACAGAATAAATATACACTCAGGTTTTAGATTCAGTGCTTGCGTCTCCGATAATAAACGAACTCCGAAACTCGGCAAAGTTGCTTTTCATTTTTAAAGCTATTCTTGTCCAGTATACAACGCTCGGGATTACTGGGTTGATATAAAATCGGTGAAAGTCTATCAAACAACTATCATTATAAGAAGTGATTAATAAAACCTTTGCGTTTCCAACAGCAACTGGACATGGCCCTGTCTCAGATCAATCAAACTTTCGACCCGCTGGCCGACGCTGAGAAGCTGCACAAGGCCATGAAGGGCCTCGGCACGGACGAGAAGGCCATTATTGATGTAATGGCGCACAGGCCGTCTCACCAGAGGGCGGAGATTGCCAAGGCTTTTAAAACTTCGTACGGCAAAGATTTAAAATCCGCATTTAAGTCGGAGCTGAGCGGCAACTTTCACAAAGTCTGTAAGGGTCTCTGCGACTACTTGTGCGACTATGACGCCGCTTGCATTCGACGGGCGATCAAGGTGAGTCTTCACTACAATGCGAATCCTAATTCGAAGTTAATAGGAGTATTCGAATCCAAAATAATGTAATGCTTCAATATACAGGGAGCCGGCACGGATGAAGACGCTCTGGTCGACATCATGTCGATGCGTAACAATCACCAGATCAGGGCGATTAAGGCTTCCTACTCTCAAAGTAAGCCCATATTAAATCTTTACAATAAAAACGCTCTCTTACTTCATTGACCGCGACTTGACTGACACCATGCAGAGTTCCGCCGCGACATGGAGGCCGACGTGCGCTCCGATGTCAGCGGCGACTTCAGCCGAGTCCTCATCGGCCTGATGATGGCCAACCGAGACGAGAGCACCGGGCCAGTGAACCCAGAGATTGTCACTAAAGACGTTCAGGCCTTGTACGAAGCTGGCGAGAAACGAATGGGCACTGAAGAGTCAACCTTCAACCGGATCATGTGCACCCGGTCGCTGCCGCACATCGCCGCCGTATCGGCCGAGTACGCTCGGTCCCACAAGCGCAGTCTGAAGGACGCCATCTCCAGCGAGACTAGCGGCAACTATCGCAACCTGCTGCTTAGCATCGTCTCGTTCGCTACCGACCCAGTGGCTCACGTTGCCACCCTGCTCTACCACAGCATGAGAGGCATCGGCACAAACGACCGGCGTCTGCAGCGCGTCATCATCAGCCAGTGCGAGTCGGACCTGCCGGCCATCAAAGCGGCCTTCCAGCGCCTGCACAGCAAGGGCCTCGGCGATATGATTCGCAGTGACACGTCTGGCGACTATCGCAAGGTGCTGCTGGCTCTCATTGGAGAGGCCTAATTTCTGTGGCGCCAGAAACAGACCAATTAATAGGCTGTGACATCTCTACTTGATCTCTGTTATAGAATAATTATCGAATAGTTATCGAAAATAATTGTGTTTTATATTTTACTCGCGCTTTAGTTTTTACAAGTTTACAAATCCAATAATTAACCACAAACTCATAAATAATTTTTTTAACTGAACCTACGCGCCGGAGTTTGGTTGTACGTTGATGCTGCGCACACTATTGATGCTGCGCACACTATTGATGATAACTTTGCTGCCTACACACTATTGTATATTTATTTATTGAAAGCATGGTCGTATATTAACTAGCTAATTTGCCGATTTCGGGCGACTTTTATTATAATAGAAGAAACTGTATAACTCGATTAACTTTTCTGTATAAAAATAATTGAATTCCAATCGTATCTATTACAATAAAAATCGAATCTTTTAAAGCAGTTCCTTTAAATGCTTCTGTTGGTACTTCCACAAAAATTATCCCATCTACTTGCATAACGGATGTAGATAGCGACAAAATCTGTCAGCACGGAGATGAAGCTAGTGAATGCGATGATGTGAAACGTGAACACGTACATGACATCAAGAATTCGAACTCGTCCCGGCCATAGACAATACAGCCAATCAACTTGATAAAAAAGTTAATTAAGCTAACAGCTCGTTCCAAGCTGCGGTCTTCCACAGACTGCAAGCCAAGCAAGCGGTTTAAGGATCTGTTCTGGTTAAAAAGACGATCAAGTAGAGAATTACATTCTCTGCATGGCACGTAGCGCACGAGTGTTTATGGCCATTATCTAATGACGCTACCTCAAAGCAATTTCATTGTACATCGAACACATAGGGACATTGTGTCATGCTGTACGCTTATTATTAAACGCTTCGGAATCATTATTTAAGGCTACTAAAAAAACATTCATGAGACAATGTGTTTGTGCATATGGTTTTGTCATGGACAATGATTAAATTTAGTCTTTCGTGGCCAAAACCATATACACAATCTACCATTATTGTCTACCTCCAAAACCATATACACAATCTACCATTATTGTCTACCTCCAAAACCATATACACAATCTACCATTATTGTCTACCTCCAAAACCAAATACACAATCTACCATTATTGTCTACCTCCAAAACCATATACACAATCTACCATTATTGTCTACCTCCAAAACCAAATACACAATCTACCATTATTGTCTACCTCCAAAACCATATACACAATCTACCGTTATTGTCTACCTCCAAAACCATATACACAATCTACCGTTATTGTCTACCTCCAAAACCATATACACAATCTACCATTATTGTCTACCTCCAAAACCATATACACAATCTACCGTTATTGTCTACCTCCAAAACCATATACACAATCTACCATTATTGTCTACCTCCAAAACCATATACACAATCTACCGTTATTGTCTACCTCCAAAACCATATACACAATCTACCATTATTGTCTACCTCCAAAACCATATACACAATCTACCGTTATTGTCTACCTCCAAAACCATATACACAATCTACCGTTATTGTCTACCTCCAAAACCATATACACAATCTACCGTTATTGTCTACCTCCAAAACCATATACACAATCTACCATTATTGTCTACCTCCAAAACCATATACACAATCTACCGTTATTGTCTACCTCCAAAACCAAATACACAATCTACCGTTATTGTCTACCTCCAAAACCAAATACACAATCTACCATTATTGTCTACCTCCAAAACCATATACACAATCTACCATTAATTGTCTACCTCCAAAACCATATACACAATCTACCGTTATTGTCTACCTCCAAAACCATATACACAATCTACCATTAATTGTCTACCTCCAAAACCATATACACAATCTACCATTATTGTCTACCTCCAAAACCATATACACAATCTACCATTATTGTCTACCTCCAAAACCATATACACAATCTACCATTATTGTCTACCTCCAAAACCATATACACAATCTACCATTATTGTCTACCTCCAAAACCAAATACACAATCTACCGTTATTGTCTACCTCCAAAACCATATACACAATCTACCATTATTGTCTACCTCCAAAACCATATACACAATCTACCATTATTGTCTACCTCCAAAACCATATACACAATCTACCATTATTGTCTACCTCCAAAACCATATACACAATCTACCATTATTGTCTACCTCCAAAACCATATACACAATCTACCGTTATTGTCTACCTCCAAAACCATATACACAATCTACCATTATTGTCTACCTCCAAAACCATATGCAAATTTACCATTGTTTCAGCACCGTGAATGTGCGTAGATTAAGCCACAGGCGAAAACGCAAGATGTGGAGGGGTAGTTGGGATAGTGAAGTTAGAAGCACTGGTAAGGCTGTGCCAGAGACAAAACTGATGGACTGGGGTGGGGTGGGGCCTAAATAACATGGAGGCGCTAGCTAGGAATACAGAGAGAGAGCTTTACCTCCGACGCCTCAGCTTATTAAACATGGCTCTCATTAACTGGGGCCATTCTTCGGTGAATTCGCTCAACGGTGTGACAAGTAGTGAGTTAAGCCTGATATCGGAACTGAGTGCCAAGGCCCACCAGGATCGAATGGCTGACCAACTCCTGGTGATATGGACCATTTGCCGGAGCTTCCAGTTGACGATGCGACAATCGGTGGCCACACCACGGTGAATACTTAGAGTCTTTTCTAACGGAGCATACGGATGAGGACTGCGTCACTTGGTAATCCTAGCCACCCTGATCGCTCTCTTTCTCTCAAACGTTCTCTCAAACTGCCGTTTTGAGCGGCCTGAATCTTCAACTTTTAATGCCTTTCCGATTGCTGACAATTGAACACGCGTATGTCGACTTCAGCTGTTGATTTTCATTTCGTTTGCTGCAAGTTGCCAATTCCTAATATATCTATGGCCCGCACCCCAGAATAAATATAGCGATTGTTTTTGCCACCCTGAAATAATGGCAAAATGTAAGCAAGCTGAAATAATGGTAGATTGTGTATATGGTTTTGGAGGTAGACAATAATGGTAGATTGTGTATATGGTTTTGGAGGTAGACAATAACGGTAGATTGTGTATATGGTTTTGGAGGTAGACAATAATGGTAGATTGTGTATATGGTTTTGGAGGTAGACAATAATGGTAGATTGTGTATATGGTTTTGGAGGTAGACAATAACGGTAGATTGTGTATATGGTTTTGGAGGTATACAATAACGGTAGATTGTGTATATGGTTTTGGAGGTAGACAATAACGGTAGATTGTGTATATGGTTTTGGAGGTAGACAATAATGGTAGATTGTGTATATGGTTTTGGAGGTAGACAATAATGGTAGATTGTGTATATGGTTTTGGAGGTAGACAATAATGGTAGATTGTGTATTTGGTTTTGGAGGTAGACAATAATGGTAGATTGTGTATATGGTTTTGGAGGTAGACAATAATGGTAGATTGTGTATATGGTTTTGGAGGTAGACAATAACGGTAGATTGTGTATATGGTTTTGGAGGTATACAATAACGGTAGATTGTGTATATGGTTTTGGAGGTAGACAATAATGGTAGATTGTGTATATGGTTTTGGAGGTAGACAATAACGGTAGATTGTGTATATGGTTTTGGAGGTAGACAATAATGGTAGATTGTGTATATGGTTTTGGAGGTAGACAATTAATGGTAGATTGTGTATATGGTTTTGGAGGTAGACAATAATGGTAGATTGTGTATATGGTTTTGGAGGTAGACAATAATGGTAGATTGTGTGTATGGTTTTGGAGGTAGACAATAATGGTAGATTGTGTATATGGTTTTGGAGGTAGACAATAACGGTAGATTGTGTGTATGGTTTTGGAGGTAGACAATAACGGTAGATTGTGTGTATGGTTTTGGAGGTAGACAATAACGGTAGATTGTGTATATGGTTTTGGAGGTAGACAATAACGGTAGATTGTGTATATGGTTTTGGAGGTAGACAATAATGGTAGATTGTGTATATGGTTTTGGAGGTAGACAATAACGGTAGATTGTGTGTATGGTTTTGGAGGTAGACAATAATGGTAGATTGTGTATTTGGTTTTGGAGGTAGACAATAATGGTAGATTGTGTATATGGTTTTGGAGGTAGACAATAACGGTAGATTGTGTATATGGTTTTGGAGGTAGACAATAATGGTAGATTGTGTATTTGGTTTTGGAGGTAGACAATAACGGTAGATTGTGTATATGGTTTTGGAGGTATACAATAATGGTAGATTGTGTATTTGGTTTTGGAGGTAGACAATAATGGTAGATTGTGTATATGGTTTTGGAGGTAGACAATAACGGTAGATTGTGTATATGTTTTTGGAGGTAGACAATAATGGTAGATTGTGTATATAGTTTTGGAGGTAGACAATTAATGGTAGATTGTGTATATGGTTTTGGAGGTAGACAATAATGGTAGATTGTGTATATGGTTTTGGAGGTATACAATAACGGTAGATTGTGTATATAGTTTTGGAGGTAGACAATAATGGTAGATTGTGTATATGGTTTTGGAGGTAGACAATTAATGGTAGATTGTGTATATGGTTTTGGAGGTAGACAATAATGGTAGATTGTGTATATGGTTTTGGAGGTATACAATAATGGTAGATTGTGTATATGGTTTTGGAGGTAGACAATAACGGTAGATTGTGTATATGGTTTTGGAGGTAGACAATAACGGTAGATTGTGTATATGGTTTTGGAGGTAGACAATAACGGTAGATTGTGTATATGGTTTTGGAGGTAGACAATAATGGTAGATTGTGTATATGGTTTTGGAGGTAGACAATAATGGTAGATTGTGTATATGGTTTTGGAGGTAGACAATAACGGTAGATTGTGTATATGGTTTTGGAGGTAGACAATAATGATAGATTGTGTATATGGTTTTGGAGGTATACAATAATGGTTAATTTTTCACGATCGTGACGAAGCCACATAACTATACTTCTACACCTAATGCTGAATTTTAATGAAATAATTATATTATCTATCGCAGTCCTACCTAGGTCGTGAAAAACTTTAAAAATAATTTTGTAAACACTAATACCGTAATTATCGATAGTGATAAGTCACTAATGCACTTTCATTTTGGTTCTACAACAACTAAGAGCTAACTATAATTACAAAACTTTGACTACAGAAAAGAAAAATTAACCAGAGTTCCAGACAGAAATTATTTAATCAAGTCCAACATTTTTAATTTAATTAAATAGGATTATGTAAGCAACAAGTTGTAGATCGAATTTTTATATTTATGTATTTTTTAATAGCTAGAAGCGTTAATAGGTAAGCTAAGCTGACCTTTTTGTTGAGTTCAACCGCAGCAGCAGCAGAGACAGCCAGAAGAAGAAAGCAAATAATTGCTTTAACAAGCACAACCGATTAGAAAATTCTGAAAACCCGAAAGCAAGCTTGAACAAGGCTCTGACGAACTAAGCTATTTAAGATAAAACACGAGACAAAATATACATAGCGGAGATAAACAAACAATAAACAATAAAACTAAAGTTCTATTAGAAGATTCATCACAAAATGTACCGGTGCCTTACATTTCATACCTAAGCCTTTTTAGGTTCAATCCAACAGTACAAAAGTACCAAATTAGCAATAAAAAGTACACAGTGTACTCAATTGACCAGATTGGAAATTAAAATGTCTCAAATAATTATTATTAAATCGTATTTCGCAGCACTAATTCAAATTTGTGACTCTAAGAGTTTGAGCATTGAATAATTGAGGACTAATGCGAGAGAAGTTAAAACATTTTAAAAAACAAGCCATTTAAGTGCGCGTTTAAAAAGGCGCGATTCCTCGATATCAGCAAAACTAAAACAAAATTAGATCGAAATTGATTGAAATATTTCCACTGATTAAATCGTATACTCGTGTATTTATAAAAGACGGTTTAAACACAATTTGTGAGAACTGAAAACGTATGACAATGCAGTTCACCTGTCACTCAAGTGCGGGAATGTGATCAAGTTAATTATTCATAACCGTAACTTAGCTTAGGATATTGTGGGATATTTGTGGACTAATAGGGACAAAAGCGTAAGGTTGACCAATAAGATTGGCTGTGACAGATTCACGATATTTATTCAATATTTTAACCAAGCACTATAATTATACCAATTACATAACCTAGTTATAACAAACATATTAGAGACAAGCAAGCATCAAACTACTCAACCATTCATAAGTTTTGTTGCATAAATTTGGCATGAGACTACTGTGATGTTCACATGGTCTTCTGTATGTCTGTTATGATAAAATAATAAGAAGATGATACCTAAGATTCAGGTGTAAAACTCACTTTCAGAGTGCTTTAAAAATTATCTGATTATTATTGTAATCCACTTATTTTTCCTGTAACTTAAACCTGAGTTTCCACTACAACTTACTCCTGATATCACTATAACCTACACCTGATGTCACTGTAACCTACACCTGATGTCACTGTAACCTACACCTGATGTCACTGTAACCTACACCTGATGTCACTGTAACCTACACCTGATGTCACTGTAACCTACACCTGATGTCACTGTAACCTACACCTGATGTCACTGTAACCTACACCTGATGTCACTGTAACCTACACCTGATGTCACTGTAACCTACACCTGATGTCACTGTAACCTACACCTGATGTCACTGTAACCTACACCACCGGACTTTGCTGTAAACCAACCCTGAGGTTACTGCAACCTACTATAACAGCAGTCTCCCTGTAGCTCTCAATCAGCTTGCGGATGCTTTGGCTGCCAATGCGCGGGCCACGTCGTCGGCCAGAAATTTGTCCAACTCGGCGAAAGCGGCGTCCAGATTATCGTTGACAATCACGACGTCGTAGGCGCCGGCCTGATCGGCGTAGGCGTTGCCAGCCTCGGCTTCGGCCAGACGGAGGCGGATTTTCTCGTCGTCATCTGTACAGCGGGCTCGGAGTCGCTGCTCGAGGTCTGTCATGCTGGGCGCTTTGATGTACACGTAGGTTGGCGGCGGCTGCAGCTTGGCGGCTTTGAAACTCTTGACGCCCTGTGGCGATTAGGAATTCGGCACGGTTCTCAGTTGACGGCACGGGTAGTATATTATGCTACAATAATCATATAGGCCACTCAGAGCACATAGGAGGCACTCCGCCAAAACTGAGGCCCAGGCCAGTTCGTTTCCTTACTATACGCACAAGATTCTCGATAATTCCGGGATAGCAAAACCGAACTTGAATCTTTATATCCATTTTAAGGCTAATGGGCTGGGCTGGTCCGCCAAAGCCCGATGAAAACGTTATATAGGCCAAGAAGCGTCGCGGAGTCACTTGTGTAGCCCCAGATGACACAGGTCCAATAGGAAAGAAGTGATTCTAAACGACTCAAACGACGAGAGATGTCACGGTACAAGTCGCCAAAAAGTCACATAAGTTTTTTAGCGTCGCTATAGAATCTTTAGTGCATCACTTCTGAGTTGATGAGCATGCATTTTCTATTCGCCCGGAAATGACGATCCAGCAGTCTGTTTAAGGCCGGTAGTAACGACTCTGTAACGCGTCCAGAACGCCTCAGAAGTGACGCACTGACGCAGACAATTTAAAACGTTTCGAAGTGATTGTGGGGCGACTATTTGACGACTTTTTGGCGAGTTGTACCGTGACATCTTGTTGTTTTAGAGTCGTTTAGAATCACTTCTTTCCTGTTTGACCTGTGTCATCTGCAACGCGTCTGAAACGACTCTGGAAGCCCCAGTTGGGGGAGTCACTTCCGTCTCAAGCGTTCCCTATCTGAGCAGGCACACGGGCGTGTGAGACTAAAAACTAAAAGAAAACGTTCCATTTTTGCGAATTAATGTCAATTTAGACTTAATTATGTATATCAGCTAGCTAATTTCAAACTGGCATTTCGTATGCTTAAAATGGTTCATTGCCCTAAAACTATAAATACCAGTGAAAAATAAGTTACTAATGCAATATTTGTTTTAACTTATATATACGATATTCTCAAAAACGCTGTTTAAACGCACATTGAATTTGTATTACTGAGTACGTTAAATGCCACTTGCGCAGCCGAAATTGATAAATCTTAAAAACAATAACAAATCAGTATTAACAAACTGGACAAACCTGCACATCCACATCTAGCACGGGAATTTGTCCGCTATTGATAACATCCGTCACGGCTTTGTAACTGGTGCCGTAGCGGTTGCCGGCAAAATGGGTGGACTCAATAAACTTGCCGGCGTCAATGTCAGCCAGCATCTCGGCCTCGGTCACGTACCAATAGTGCTGGCCGTGCTTTTCGCCGGCTCTCGGCTGTCTGGTTGTGTGCGACACGCAGAACCGAAAGCAGCCGGGATGACGCTCCATCAGACGCTGGATTAGTGTAGACTTGCCGCTGCCGCTAGGCCCGCTGAATACAATTGGCCGGATACCAGTTGATGCCGACATTGCTGCAATCCTTCTGCTGCTGCTCACAATGCCGACAAAGGAGATTGGCAAGCGCATCAATTTACAGATTTATGAGCAGAAATATCAGTTTATGTTACCTCGCCCCAGAGTCGTTTCAGAGTTGTTAAATTACAACTCTAAAACCACAAAATGTCACGGCACAAGTTTCTAAAAAGTCATCTGAGTCAATATGAGGCGTTTTATTGTTTGCGACTCTGGGGCAACAGAGAGAATGGTATCTGAGGCGTGCTAGAGTTGCGTATAAAACACATATGCATCACTTTATGAGTTAGAATCACATAGGCATTTTTAGCACTCTTTTATGATTTTAAAACTCATGTGATGCATTGGTGACTCAAACAGTTGCCTCTCTATTACATACAATCAATTGAGTTGTTAAAAATTCACAAGAGTAGTAATAGAAAATTACTTACATACTCCAATTTTCAATTGCAAAACAAGTAGTAAGGTACCTATCAGAAATTCTACTATGCACATACCACATTTTCCCATTTCAAATCAAATAGTAAGGTACCAAACCAGCTGGAACAGGGTATTCTACAGGAATTCTCAATACACAGTTTACACTGCCTGCACCCACAAAGAACCCGAAAGAAAAGACCTTGCATACAAGAATTAGAAACAATACAAACTCCCATTTTGGCAGTTTTATTGGCAACCTTTTCCATTTCAGTATATGTCCACTTTTTTAATAATTAAACATATTTGAATTATATTGAGGAAAATATAATACCTTAAAGAAATTTAAGGAATTTAATTTAAGGCACTTACACACAAGGGTAAAGGAGCATTGTACAAGAGCTAGCGCTGTGTACGACCACCTCCTGATGTGCAATCAATGTGCCAAAGTTAGAAATGCTGAGAAATTTGAAATTATTGATCATAATTGCCAGAGTTTTAAGTTGTCTACTCTTGAGACATTGTACATTAAACAGTTAAAGCCCACCATGAACATCCAACTTGGTGGTAGAGGGGCGAGTGTCCATCTAAGGGTGTTCTGACCCCATGCACTTGCCTCTTATTTAGGGCCATCTAACTCGGTTACCCATACTTACAATCTTTTTGGCCTACTAGACTTTTAAAAAATTACCATCTCTCTGAAACTATATTATTGCCTTGCCTGAAGATGCCAATTGTTCAGCAAAACATGTTGCGCGAAGATTGATTAATAAATTGTAATTTCATAATTTCGTATTATTAAAGATAAAATACGAATGTTCGCCTTTGCTTTCATTTTCCTGACTTTCCTTAAAGAAATAATTTGAATTGAATTTTATGAACTAAAATATAATAGGCCTGTGGCAGCCAGCCACTTTAGTTTCTTATTCATGCATAAATTATTGTCTATGGACAAACTCAAATATACTTGTAAAGGGTATATGGCTGCGCCCAGTCTCGCCAAGAGCAAATACTCCTAATACATTCAAACACACAACATGGTGTCAGAGGTAAAAGACTCCAATTAGATAATTGCTTTGTGCATCGTTTTTGGTGGCAACTACAGCGGCATGTCCGATGCAGCTGGACTGCGACCTCCAGGGCCCATGGTATTCGATGAGGCCAAGTCAGAACGCTAGAGAAAATGGATTGGCGCATTCAATTTATACATGACCGCCACAAAGCGCGACAAGGAGGCTGACAGCATGAAGAATGTGATTCTGCTGACTGCCATTGGTGAAGAAGGCAGGGACATATTTGAGACATTCGAACTCTCTACTGACTCTGCTCACAAAGACATCATTGACAAATTCAAGAAATTCTGCATTCCTCTGGATAGCGAAACATTTGATTGCTACAAGTTTAGAATGCGTAAGCAGGAGCAGCATGAAGATTTTGATCACTTCATAAATGAGCTACGATTGTTAATAAAGCGATGCAGTTTTTCAAAGCCTAAAAATAGGCAATGCATTGACAATGTCATGCTTCGAAATCAGATAGTATATATATGGGGTTCATAATTCAGCACTCCGTGAACGGCTCCTTGAGGAAGAGAAGCTGACACTGGAAAAGGCTATTGTTCTGTGCCGTGCCACTGAAGCTTCAAAGATGCAAGCCAGGCAGATGACAGGTATAAAGAGTGAAAACAGAAACTCTGTCAGTCAAATTGTAAAAGACCCTGATCACAAGTTGCAGCAATCAACCAGAGCCAAGTCCAAGTCTATCACACAAAAGGCTCCTACAGGACAACAGGCATGCAGATACTGCGGCAAGAACCACAAATTTGGTCACACCAACTACAGTGCCTATGGCAAGACCTGCTTGAACTGTGGACAAAAGAACCATTTTAAGGCCATGTGCCAGAAAGAGAAAACAAAACAATCAAAACAGATTCGTACAGTTGAAGATGAGCTTACTGACGTGACTGAATCATCGAATTCTTACCAAGCTGCTGCATGGGATGTAAGTAAATATTCTATGAATTATTATAATGGAAATGAAGTGAAAGCCGTTTCAAGAACAGTTGTGTCGCTAGACACTGAGTTTGGACACATCGTCAACTACAAAATTGATACCGGCGCTGATGTGAATATTATGTCCGAGAAACGTTTAAGAACAATCACAGACAACCCATTAGAAAAAGACCACACCAGACTATCAGTGTATAACAATCAGATGCTTAATGTGAAGGGCAAGATTAAATTGCGACTCTCGCATAAAGATTCCGTGCATAAAGTAGAATTCACCATCATTGAGGAAGACAATACACCTGTATTAGCAACCGACACAGCTGAGAAATTAGGCCTGATTCAAATCCTCAACGTAACAAAGACTACAGATAAAGAAGTGCTGACGGAATCAACGATCTTTAAGGAATACAGCGATGTGTTCGAAGGAATTGGATGTCTGCCTGGAGCGCATCACATTTCATTGAGAGAAGGTGCAATACTGAAAGTCCAAGGCCCAAGGAAAGTCCCATTTGTGGCTATGAAGGCCCTGCGTGAAGAGCTTGACCATTTGCAGAGCCAAGGAATAATAACGAAATGCAACCAGCCGGCAGATTGGGTGTCCAATGTTGTTATCGTCTGGAAGAAGGATAACTCAATTAGACTGTGCTTAGATCCAAAGAATCTAAATGATGATATTGTCAGAAATCGATACCCCATTCCAACTTATGACGAGATGATTAGCGAGATGACAGGAGCAAAATACTTCTCAACATTTGATGCTAAGTCTGGCTTCCATCAAGTTTAGTTGGATCAAGAAAGTTCACTTCTTACTGCATTTCACACTCCGTTTGGCGTTTACAAATGGAATCGACTAGCTTTTGGTCTAAAGGATGCACCTGAAGCTTACCAAAGGCGCATCAAAGAAGAAGTGACAAGTCAAGTAGAAAAATCTGCTAACTACATCGATGACATCATAGTATGGGGAAAGACTTGGGAAGAGCACAACCAAGCAGTTTGAAATCTTTTGGAGCAATGCAGGAAAAAGAACCTGACTCTGAACAGGCAAAAGACGAGCATTGGCAAAACCGAGCTTCGATTTCTTGGACACATACTAACTGACAAATGTGTGAAAGTAGATCCACAAAAAGTAAACAGCATCAAAGAAATGCCGCACCCAAACAGTTTTGAACAGTGTGCTAAAAAGCAAGCGCAGCTCCAACAGTTTATTGGCAGTGCAAATTACTTGTCAAGATTCATAGCAAACTTTTCTGCACTGACAAGTCCTTTGAGGGAACTCATGAAGAAAGAATCCGAATGGGTGTGGACCAATGACCAAGAAAAGGCGTATCAAGGAACTTGCTTGGGCGCAACCTTGGGATTCACCCGGCCGTTTCTATTGGCAACACACGCATATAAGTCGCTATTGGCTGAGAGCAGTCACGTGACTACTGTTCTGTCCAATAGCGACTTACATATGTGTGTTGCCAATAGAAACGGCCGGGTGAATCCCAAAGTTGCGCATGTATGTCAAGGAATCAAGCAGTGCCTCTGCGAAGCACCTGTGCTTGCGCCGTTTGACCCGAATAAAGACCTAATTTTTTCTGTCGACGCCAGCAAAGATGGCTTGGGAGCAGCACTATTGCAGGAAGGACATGTCATTGAGTATGCATCATCAGCTCTAACATCCACTCAAAAGAAATATGCCCAGATAGAGAAGGAAATGCTTGCGATAGTATTTGGCTGTCGAAGGTTCAGACAGTATCTCTGGGGATGTAGAGTCTCCGTCGAGTCTGACCACAAACCGCTGCAGTATATTATGAAGAAGCCAATGGATGAACTATCGGCTAGAATTCAACGTCTGATACTCAAGATCCAAGAATTTGACTTAGCCGTGCAATACAAACCGGGAAGATATCTTTATTTGGCTGATACATTAAGCCGTGCTTTCTTGCAATCCGTGCATTCGGCAAGTGACATAGACTCTGAGCTTGAGAATCAAATCTTGGGTATCCAAAAGGTTTGTCTACCGGAAGACCTACTTAAGAAGATCCAGGAACACACATATGCAGATTCAACTTGCCATGCGATCAAGAATCGCATTTGCAAGGGTTGGCCGGAACTCAGAAACCAATTGCCAGAACAACTAAAGCCTTCCTGGAATGTTCGTCACGATTTAGCCAAGCACGACAGATTAATTATGAAAACTAGCAAGATATTTATACCACTGACCATGCACCACGAATTCTTGAACATCATTCATGAAGAACATCAAGGCATTGAAAAAACACTGCTAAAAGCAAGAGGATTGGTATACTGGCCTCAGATGCGTCGGGACATCCAGAACTACATAGCAGCATGCAATGCCTGCCAAAGCAGCCAATTATGACCACAGAAAGAAACAATCATTCAAAGTCTGCATCCTGATTATCCATTTCAAGAGTGCGCGACTGACCTGTTCGATTTTAAAGGTCGAAAATTCATAGTTTTAGTGGACAGATACAGCCGATGGATTTGTGCAGATCCATTAAGATCAAATACAGCTGAGTTTGTTATCTTGCAATTAAAGAAATATTTCTCCACATTCGGAACACCTGAGAAGTTGCAATGCGACAACGGACTGCCATTCTTGTCCAACGCATTCCAATTATATGCTAAATCAAGCGGGATAGCGCTTGTAACATCATCACCAAGATATCCACAGTCCAATGGATCAGCAGAGCAAGCTGTGCAAACAGTGAAATGCTTCTTGAGAAAGAATGAAGACTTTGAAAAAGCAATGCTTCACTACCGTAATACTCCGATTGAGCGTGGGTTACTGACCCCAGCAGAGCTACTGATGGGAAGGAAATTGAGGTACAAACTACCTGTACCAATAATGGAATTGATACCAAAACAAACATGGACGAAGAATGATTTGGAAACACTGAACGCCATGCGAAAGAAGGACGCAATTTGCTACAACAGTACAGCTAGGGATTTGAAGCCACTGGAGACTGGAGAGCAAGTCTGGTTGTACAAGGACAAGAGACAGTGGATTCCAGCAGAAATTCAATCGTGGGATCATATGGATCCAGAACGATTGTACCAAGTGCAAACTGCTGATGGTAAATGCTACAGAAGGAACTGGCGATTTTTAGCACCCAGAGTTGCGAACTCCAGACTGTCTGCAATACTGAAACATCTAGCGCTACAGCGACCAGTAGATATCTCAGAGAGTCATCTGAAAGATTCAACTGCATCATCCGGAATTCAGCTAACTCATGAGCATCCAACAACAAGTAATCTTGCTGAAGATGCTAACCGACAAACGACCAATGCTGACACAAATTAGCCATATGTGACACGATCGGGTCGTACTGTCAAACAGACGAGATTCTATCAAGCTGTTTAATGATGAATTTTTTTGTTTATGAACAAACTATGCAATTAATGAACAATGTTCTTTTGAAAAAAGGGGGATGTGGCAGCCAGCCGCTTTAGTTTCTTATTCATGCATAAATTATTGTCTATGGACAAACTCAAATATACTTGTAAAGGGTATGTGGCTGCGTCCACAGTCTCGCCAAGCGCGAATACTCCTAATACATTCAAACACACAACAAGGCCAAAAGAAAAAATAAGTTTACAATTAACATTTAATGATTGAGAAGGCCATCATTGCCAGAAAAGAGGCCGGTAATTTTAAGATCCTTGGTATATTCAAGCAAATAAAAAGAAAAAAACTTGTCCTTGTTGAGATCCCAATACTCAACAGTAGCTAGTTTGCCAGATCCCTTTTCCCAGAAAAAGAAATTGTAGCAGTGTAGCACCCCAGCTCCAGGGCTTGTATACATAGGGAAAATACTGCAGAGAGAAGATGCAGGACATTATTACCTAATCAGGAAAGGATTTTGTTAAACAAAAAGCCCAACACTTGCTTATCTTCTCTCATATATTGCTAGGCTAATCTTTCATTGTGTTGCCTTTATCTATACTTGGTTATTTTAGGATATATGAATGATTGTTAAGACAAGATTAGAAAAATTGGAGGCCTAACTATAAGGGAAGAAGGATTGGATTGTGTTAGGAATTGCTAAAATTGTGCCATGCAATATAACCCCCATTGTGTTTTGAGAATTCCTGTAGAATACTCTATTCCAGCTAGGCTTAGTTTAGTACTTTTCTATTTGATTTGTAATGGAAAAATGTATTAGACACATAATAAAATTCTTAGCAAGTACCTTACTACTTACTTGTTTTGCAATCAGTAGTAGTAATAAAAATTACATATACTTATATATTCCAGTTTTCAATTGCTAAGCAAGATAACTTTTATTCCTACTATAAACATACAATGTAAATCTTTATATTTCACTGATGTTTAATATATATCTTTTTTCAACTGCAGAGTTGGTAGTAAGCAAATTATTAATATATAGTTTAATTGTATAAAGTTGATAATGGTATAGGCTTTTTGGCTCTATAAAATGTATGATTCTCTATCTCTCTTTTTTTCTCTTGGCTTTACTCTAAAATAATAGATATGATTTCATTGCAAGCTAGCTTGGTTACAATTTATTGCTCCTAGATTCTTTTGTGTATCCTTTTAAAAAGATTTACCTTTTTATATTATTTATTAGTTCTAATCAAAAATAATGTTTATTAAGTTTTTAGTTTTTTTGCACTTAATTTTGATTGCCTTAGGCCTTGGTTTTTTTAGCTGTAATTGTGATTGTAATGTAATTGTAAAATTTTGTAATTTTTATCTATTTATTTTCTTTTACATTGCAACTTACTCTCCATTTACAGCCTTGATAGTCATAATGTTGACTATAGCAGCAGCAAAAAATGTTATTCAGTACTATTAGCAATGATAGTGCTCTAGCTACCATATCTTGAGTCTTCCTGGTAGCTGGTGCTAGCTTGTATAAGGAATCATGCATGAATCATGAATTGGAATCATACATTTAGACAGCCTGACAAAAAGGATTGTAAGTAACTAATATTCACTTTATTTTAATGTCCTTTAAAATTTAATTTTTTTTTATTAACATGACATTTTTGAAATAAACCTTTTGTCTTCCATGTTTTCTATACATAATTGTATGATTTCTTTCTTATACCATGTAACTTGAAAAAAAAGCTAAAAATTTATTATAAATTTATAACCTACTCCAAATTTTTCTATTGCTATACTTTTTTATTCCTTATTGTGTTCATACCCAGATTTTCCCTGTGTAAAGTCTAAAGCTGTGTAAAGGGTTAATGTTTTCTCACTGTTGTAGTGTAGTGCTTAGAATGTTAATTTATTGAGTTTAAAATGAAAATAAATCCCAGTCACTGTTCAAATGAAAAATTTTGCAATGTAAAAAGCATTAAATTATAAAGAACTGCTCTTTGCTAAATATTAAGGGGATCTCAGTTAATCTATAACTATGTGACTGATTTAAGAAATGTAATCTATAGGCTAAATGGGCCTATACTACAAGATTTTTGCACATTATTTAATGGTAAGACTGGATGGGCAGGGATTGGGGTAATAAATATATAACTGCTTGAAACTAATCTATTGTTGTGATATACAGGCCTAATAGTGATTTGTTCATTAGCAAGCATATATCAATATTTGATGCAAAAAACCAGAATAATCTTGATAGTATTTATATTCTTATTACTACTATTAAGACTACCAAGATTAGCTTACAAAGGCACCATAGTCAGGAAAGTGGCACAGCATGTGCCGGAATAATTTTTTTGGGACAATCTGCGTGCCATCTATGCACCATTTGTATACCATCTGTGCGCCATGTCTGTGCCCTTATTTTATATATTTTATGTAATTTACGTTTTTTACATAAATTACATATTTTATAACAAATTTACAAAATTCTTAGAATTCATACAGACTCAATATGCTATACCAGTTTTGTTAATAAAGATTTGATTTTGATTCCTTATGCACCAAAGTTGTGCATAGCATCGCATATGTCAGGGACCTTATCTTATGCGCCGCAATTATACACCACATGCGCTAGCCGCTAGGGACCTCAGTGTGCGCCGTGATTGTGCGCCGCATGCGCCAGGGACCTCAGTATGCGCCATGATTGTGCACCAAGTGCGCCAAGGACCCCTTGTATGCGCTGGAATTTTCCATGGCAAAGGCCACCTTCCTGACTATGGCAAAGGCAAAGTAAGAAGTACCAAGTCAGCTTTATCTTACTAGGCCTATGAATCTTAGTAGGAATCTTAGTAAGATTAAACATTTTACCATTATTAATATGCTAGATTTTATTAAGATAAGTTAGATAACTATAGGGTGTTGACTAGGAATGATATATATTGAGTAAAATTTTGAAACCCTTGGCCTTCACCAAAAAGCTACCTTTATGCCTAACTGAAATATTCATTTACCAAAATATCTATCTATCCTGTAGCACGCAAGCGCAAAGTGCGGCATGGGGGATTTGGTGAGGGGTGGCGCAACTCAACCCACTGGTGGGAATTAAAGACATTGCTTAACTTTTGTGCCCGTGTGACAGCGTGAGTGGGGGGGAGTTTTAGCTGTCACTGAGTATATATCAAAAACAACTAAAGGGCCTGTAGTGCAATATTGTAAGGTAGATAGTAGAGGAAGGGATGGGTGATAGTAGGTTTAAGTTTGGAAAGTGAGTTTGAGTGATTTTAATTAAAGAAATGAAATATGTAATATACAAAGGCAAAGCTTTTTTATTTGTGTATATATCTATATATAATTATAAAAAGAATTTAAAGTCTTCCAAAGTCTTTGGTAAGCCTAAAGTCAATTTTATACTTTGCTCTAAAATTATGTATTCAAAAGTTATAATAAAATCATTAATAAATATTTGCTAAAGCTTTTTACCAAAAATATATAACCAAAATAAGCCTTTTAATTTTAATAATAGATACCAATTTTAAAAGTATTGAAAATATTTGAATATATTTGAATATAAAGAATATTTGAATATATTAAATTATGAATATTTAGAATATAATATGAATATATTAAATTTGACTATATTAAATATTTGAATATATTAAAAATTTGAATATATTTTGTGAAAATACATATACAACACCTAGACCTAGTAGATCTGGTTGATCCAGATCTTTAAAAAGTTGCTAGCTAGCCAAAGTAAGTTGCAAAATTAGGCCTAGTTCTTTCCAGAACCAATAAATAGAAAAGGCAACAAAATAGTAAAGAAAAAGGAAAAAAGAGACAATAAAAAGGGGAAATGAAGTTAAAACTAGATTATTAGAAAAAGAAAAATATTTACACATGTTTTAGGGTTATATTGTACCAAATACCATATACTAAATGTTGTCTCACAAAAATATGTCATATTTGCCTAGTCAATAGAGAAAGTTGAAATATACTAGATACATATTTATTATTTAGCAACTTCTAAAAAGGAAACTAATTTAAAATTTAACCAAATTTCAATAAAATATTTAGGTATCATATTAATAAGATAAGCAAATATAAAACTATAGTAAATTTACCTTCTTAGAATATGCAAAGATCATGACTAATGCCATGTCATTATATGTAAGCTATGTATTAGGACTATGTGATTAAGCTTTAATGTGTAATACTATTAAGGATTAATGATTTTAAAGTCATATTGACATTTATTAAGGATTTTTAAGCAATCAATAGGTTTTTAACAATGAGTATAAGTATTAAGTCATAAATGTATCTTTGAATGGCATTATGTTTAAGCCAATGTTCTTATATATAGGTTATCTTTTTTGTTTTTCTTACTTTAGAGACATTGGTCATCTGTGCAATTGAATTAATCAACAACATTAACATATAGATATAGAGCCAGGGGGACATTTAAGACTTTAGACAACTTGGTAGTACAAAAAAGACCATTTTGCTTTTGTGTTAAGCAAAATAACTTATACTTTTTGTTCTTGAGAGCCTATATGGGATGGCCATAAAAAGGCAAGACTAGAGTGGCTTCATTGAAATCTTTATAGCAATTGCCAATAGAGGTTAAGTAGGTTGGATAGAGGTTAGTCAGTATGTTTTTTTAATCAGTTGACCCAAGTATTGCAGACAATTGAAGCTTTATAGAGCATGTGCACAATAAGATCAAAAGATGAGTTAAGCCAGATACAAAGTGTAAAAGCTAAGGTTAGGGATGATATTTCCCTTTGATTAAACTCAAATTTATATCTAATTTAATTAAAATTTTGGCATCTGGGGTCCAAACTTAGGATGCCAAAATTTAAGTTGATATGTCTTCTTTGATTTTTTAATTAGAGGCAGAGTCTGCATGCAGTCTGGTGCATGTTAAGCAAAATTGTCACACAATTCTGCCAACTTCCCTGAGCAGTCACACAAGTGTGCAGATACATATGCAGTCATATGCACAAATAAACATGCACAGTGTTTACTGTTAGGCATGAACACTTTACTGTACCTTGAGGGTTGGCCATCAAGGCCATTAATTGCACGAGCAGAGCCAAGCCGAGATTCCAGTTCAGCCCCAAATTAATGTGACTGCACTTGGAATCGAGCCTGGGCCGCTGGCACATCAGAGCGCCGCGCTAGACCACTAGACTAGGGCCCCTCTGTCATGTCACACACCCATGATGACACAGACAAACCTAGCAGGTACCTAATTATTAAACTGCTCATTCTACTCCAGCTTACCTTGAGTGCAAAGCTATGGTTGGCGAGTTGGAAGCTGGCAATGATAAAAAAAATGCCGCTGCCGTCGCGAGTCCGACTTCAACCAGCCTGTCGCCACTGCGTCGAACTTCCCGGGTGCGCAAGGAGCCGTATAAGTACCGCATGGCTCTAGCCGAGCTGGCTCCAGCCGCCATCCAGCAGAGTCCAAAGTCGGCGGCTGGCCGGGGCGCCGGCGGCAGGCACCAGGCGGCGTCGGATTCGGCAGAGGCCACCGTTGCAGCTGCTGCAGCCGCCGCGGCCGCAGAATCGGCCATCCGGGCGATGAAATCCGGGCCGGCCTGCGTAGCGCCGGTCAGCTCGGACAGTTTAGTCCAATCCGGCGTCCGCTATGCCATTGGCGATGTTGTCCAGCTGAAGGACAAGCAGTCCCAGGGGGTGGCTTACTATGCTCTGCTGCGCGGCCTGCTGCAGGATCAGTACCTAACTGGCTATTGCGTGCTCACCTGGCTGCTGCCAACTACCGCTGCCCCGCCCGATGGCAGCTTCGATCCGGCCGCCTACCTGCCCGGCCCCGACGAGGACGCGCCGAGGCCGTTGGACTCTGTCCGGTTCGTCTGCAGCCGATCGGCCATTGCTGGCCGGTTAGCATGTCGGATTCGAGCTCAGGAAATCATTGGCGGACCGTCAGGTGAGGATTGACTTCATTTTTAGCGAAAGTACCTATTGTACTTTTAAAGTCCAAGACCAGTCCATATGTATATTGGCTAGATTACCAATCCATATGCATACTGGATAGATTATTAATCCATATGCGTTCTGGCTAGATTAGCAATCCATATGCATATTGGCTAGATTAGCAATCCATATGCATACTGGCTAGATTAGTAATCCATATGCATATTGGCTAGATTAGCAATCCATATGCATACTGGCTAGATTAGCAATCCATATGCATATTGGCTAGATTAGCAATCCATATGCATACTGGCTAGATTAGCAAATAGCAATCCATGTGCATATTGGCTAGATTAGCAACAAGAATAAATTCTAGCAATTTAACAGTAGAACTACCAAGAGGGGGGTGCCACCTGTTGAAGGTGCCGACGGCGTCGGGGTGATGGCTGAATGCTTGACTGACTAGCTGAGGATGTCCAGCAGTTGATTTTTGCCCACTGTCGAGGCTTGATCAGCGAAACTAAAGAAATTCTTATCAGGCTGTTCATAGTCACCTGGTGCCACAGCTGTTGAAGGTGCCGACGGCGTCGGGGTGATGACGGAATGCTCGAGAGATTAGCTGAGGATGTCCAGCAGTTGATTTTTGCCCACTGCCGAGGCTTGATCGGCGAAACTAGAGAAATCAGCATCAGGGTGTCCATAGTCATCTGGTGTCATTTGTTGAAGGTGCCGACGGCATCGGGGTGATGACGGAATGCTCGAGAGACTAGCTGACAATGTCCGTCGGTTGAGGTTTGCCCATTATTGAAGCTTGATAAGAAAAATCTGACATATTTGCAACAGGATGTCCATAGTCACCTGGTGTAATCTGTTGAAGGAGCCGACGGCGTCGGGATGATGACAGAATGCTTGAGAGACTAACTGAGAACGTCTGACGGTTGATTCTTGCCCACTGTCGAGGCTTGATCGGCGAAACTAGAGAAATCCGCATCAGGGTGTCCATAGTCACCTGGTGCCACAGCTGTTGAGGGTCCAGAAGCTCCACCTGGGTGAAGGCTAGTGACCAACGAAGTCAGAACTGATGCAGACACATGTGGTCGACGTGCTGATGAAATTTGGAGACTTGGCAAGGCTGCACTGAGGCGCAGTGCTAATTGGCGCACAGGGGTGTACTGAATACACTAGCGCTTATGGGAAAAATCCGACCTTCTGGCAGAATCGTCGAATATCTCGACGGTCCGAAGGGCTGGCGACTTGATTCTTGTTTGAGAAGGTGCGCAACAAAAAGTTAGCCCGTGTTCTTGAATTTCGTGTGCCTGCGTTGCTCCGTTCCGGCGCAGCAAAAAAAATTGTCAGGGGGGGGGAAATCCCCCCCCCCTTGGTAGTTCGACGGGCGGAAAAATGGCTTGGTATTCCTACTGTTAATTTATTGCACACAAAAGTTTGTAAATAAAACATTGTGAAAGATTGAAAGAGAATGTTAGTAAATAACTGCCATTTCTTAGAAATTGAATCGAACGCATCAACCGCTCCTCAACAATAACTCAGCGAAATATTGCCGCGGCTTCGTCCAATCTATCGGCTATTCGTCCTCGGACGCGACAGACTCGACGGCGTGGACCGTCGCCAAATTTCCCCGCTCCCCGTCTGATCGAATTCGGTTCGCGGCGGACCAGGCGGCGGCCGTGACCGCCCAGCAACAGCAGCGAGCCAAGCAGCCAGCTGCCTACAAGAGGGAGCCTCTGATTGAACAGGCTGCCACTGCCGGCAGGAAGTGAACTACAAAATAAACTCATTAATTTATTGGTGTAATTGCATTTTTGCGTTGCTTTTACTACTTGCTACTTTACAAGTAGCAGTACGAGCGTATGTTTTAAATGCCTAGTTTAACCCAAGCTCCTTTTTTCTTGGAATTTTTTCAGCTGTTAAGGTGTAGAAACCATGCAAAGTATTTGCAGTAACCTGACTCTGTTTTTAGCCATCATGTACATTATCAGCTTTTAAATAAGTATGTTAAAATACTGTTGTAGACCTTGCTAACTGATAAATTAAATGTGACTTGATAAATTATTTTGTTGTGCCTATCTACTGCACATTCTGCTAATACAAAACTCTCGTCAGTTATTGAAAGTTATTTTTTGACTGTTTTTTGACGGTCCTGACATTCTTAGCTTCTGACATCTATTCTGACATAGCTACTGACGTTCTTAGCTTCTGACAGCTATTCTTACATAGCTACTGACGTTCTTAGCTTCTGACAGCTATTCTGACATAGCTACTGACATTCTTAGCTTCTGACAGCTATTCTGACATAGCTACTGACATTCTTAGCTTCTGACAGCTATTCTGACATAGCTACTGACATTCTTAGCTTCTGACAGCTATTCTGACATAGCTACTGACGTTCTTAGCTTCTGACAGCCATTCTTACATAGCTACTGACGTTCTTAGCTTCTGACAGCTATTCTTACATAGCTACTGACATTCTTAGCTTCTGACAGCTATTCTTACATAGCTACTGACATTCTTAGCTTCTGACAGCTATTCTTACATAGCTACTGACATTCTTAGCTTCTGACAGCTATTCTGACATAGCTACTGACATTCTTAGCTTCTGACAGCTATTCTGACATAGCTACTGACATTCTTAGCTTCTGACAGCTATTCTGACATAGCTACTGACATTCTTAGCTTCTGACAGCTATTCTGACATAGCTACTGACGTTCTTAGCTTCTGACAGCTATTCTTACATAGCTACTGACGTTCTTAGCTTCTGACAGCTATTCTGACATAGCTACTGACATTCTTAGCTTCTGACAGCTATTCTGACATAGCTACTGACATTCTTAGCTTCTGACAGCTATTCTGACATAGCTACTGACATTCTTAGCTTCTGACAGCTATTCTGACATAGCTACTGACGTTCTTAGCTTCTGACAGCTATTCTTACATAGCTACTGACATTCTTAGCTTCTGACAGCTATTCTTACATAGCTACTGACATTCTTAGCTTCTGACAGCTATTCTTACATAGCTACTGACATTCTTAGCTTCTGACAGCTATTCTTACATAGCTACTGACATTCTTAGCTTCTGACAGCTATTCTGACATAGCTACTGACATTCTTAGCTTCTGACAGCTATTCTGACATAGCTACTGACATTCTTAGCTTCTGACAGCTATTCTTACATAGCTACTGACATTCTTAGCTTCTGACAGCTATTCTGACATAGCTACTGACATTCTTAGCTTCTGACAGCTATTCTACATAGCTACTGACATTCTTAGCTTCTGACAGCTATTCTGACATAGCTACTGACATTCTTAGCTTCTGACAGCTATTCTGACATAGCTACTGACATTCTTAGCTTCTGACAGCTATTCTTACATAGCTACTGACATTCTTAGCTTCTGACAGCTATTCTGACATAGCTACTGACATTTTAGCTTCTGACAGCTATTCTGACATAGCTACTGACATTCTTAGCTTCTGACAGCTATTCTGACATAGCTACTGACATTCTTAGCTTCTGACAGCTATTCTGACATAGCTACTGACATTCTTAGCTTCTGACAGCTATTCTGACATAGCTACTGACATTCTTAGCTTCTGACAGCTATTCTGACATAGCTACTGACATTCTTAGCTTCTGACAGCTATTCTGACATAGCTACTGACATTCTTAGCTTCTGACAGCTATTCTGACATAGCTACTGACATTCTTAGCTTCTGACAGCTATTCTGACATAGCTACTGACATTCTTAGCTTCTGATAGCTATTCTGACATAGCTACTGACATTCTTAGCTTCTGACAGCTATTCTGACATAGCTACTGACATTCTTAGCTTCTGACAGCTATTCTGACATAGCTACTGACATTCTTAGCTTCTGACAGCTATTCTGACATAGCTACTGACATTCTTAGCTTCTGACAGCTATTCTACATAGCTACTGACATTCTTAGCTTCTGACAGCTATTCTGACATAGCTACTGACATTCTTAGCTTCTGACAGCTATTCTGACATAGCTACTGACATTCTTAGCTTCTGACAGCTATTCTGACATAGCTACTGACATTCTTAGCTTCTGACAGCTATTCTGACATAGCTACTGACATTCTTAGCTTCTGACAGCTATTCTGACATAGCTACTGACATTCTTAGCTTCTGACAGCTATTCTGACATAGCTACTGACATTCTTAGCTTCTGACAGCTATTCTGACATAGCTACTGACATTCTTAGCTTCTGACAGCTATTCTGACATAGCTACTGACGTTCTTAGCTTCTGATAGCTATTCTGACATAGCTACTGACATTCTTAGCTTCTGACAGCTATTCTGACATAGCTACTGACATTCTTAGCTTCTGACAGCTATTCTGACATAGCTACTGACATTCTTAGCTTCTGACAGCTATTCTGACATAGCTACTGACATTCTTAGCTTCTGATAGCTATTCTGACATAGCTACTGACATTCTTAGCTTCTGACAGCTATTCTGACATAGCTACTGACATTCTTAGCTTCTGACAGCTATTCTGACATAGCTACTGACATTCTTAGCTTCTGACAGCTATTCTGACATAGCTACTGACATTCTTAGCTTCTGACAGCTATTCTGACATAGCTACTGACATTCTTAGCTTCTGACAGCTATTCTGACATAGCTACTGACATTCTTAGCTTCTGACAGCTATTCTACATAGCTACTGACATTCTTAGCTTCTGACAGCTATTCTGACATAGCTACTGACATTCTTAGCTTCTGACAGCTATTCTTACATAGCTACTGACATTCTTAGCTTCTGACAGCTATTCTGACATAGCTACTGACATTCTTAGCTTCTGACAGCTATTCTTACATAGCTACTGACATTCTTAGCTTCTGACAGCTATTCTGACATAGCTACTGACATTCTTAGCTTCTGACAGCTATTCTGACATAGCTACTGACATTCTTAGCTTCTGACAGCTATTCTGACATAGCTACTGACATTCTTAGCTTCTGACAGCTATTCTGACATAGCTACTGACATTCTTAGCTTCTGACAGCTATTCTGACATAGCTACTGACATTCTTAGCTTCTGACAGCTATTCTACATAGCTACTGACATTCTTAGCTTCTGACAGCTATTCTGACATAGCTACTGACATTCTTAGCTTCTGACAGCTATTCTTACATAGCTACTGACATTCTTAGCTTCTGACAGCTATTCTGACATAGCTACTGACATTCTTAGCTTCTGACAGCTATTCTTACATAGCTACTGACATTCTTAGCTTCTGACAGCTATTCTTACATAGCTACTGACATTCTTAGCTTCTGACAGCTATTCTTACATAGCTACTGACATTCTTAGCTTCTGACAGCTATTCTTACATAGCTACTGACATTCTTAGCTTCTGACAGCTATTCTGACATAGCTACTGACATTCTTAGCTTCTGACAGCTATTCTTACATAGCTACTGACATTCTTAGCTTCTGACAGCTATTCTTACATAGCTACTGACATTCTTAGCTTCTGACAGCTATTCTGACATAGCTACTGACATTCTTAGCTTCTGACAGCTATTCTTACATAGCTACTGACATTCTTAGCTTCTGACAGCTATTCTTACATAGCTACTGACATTCTTAGCTTCTGACAGCTATTCTTACATAGCTACTGACATTCTTAGCTTCTGACAGCTATTCTTACATAGCTACTGACATTCTTAGCTTCTGACAGCTATTCTTACATAGCTACTGACATTCTTAGCTTCTGACAGCTATTCTGACATAGCTACTGACATTCTTAGCTTCTGACAGCTATTCTTACATAGCTACTGACATTCTTAGCTTCTGACAGCTATTCTGACATAGCTACTGACATTCTTAGCTTCTGACAGCTATTCTGACATAGCTACTGACATTCTTAGCTTCTGACAGCTATTCTTACATAGCTACTGACGTTCTTAGCTTCTGACAGCTATTCTGACATAGCTACTGACATTCTTAGCTTCTGACAGCTATTCTGACATAGCTACTGACATTCTTAGCTTCTGACAGCTATTCTTACATAGCTACTGACGTTCTTAGCTTCTGACAGCTATTCTTACATAGCTACTGACATTCTTAGCTTCTGACAGCTATTCTTACATAGCTACTGACGTTCTTAGCTTCTGACAGCTATTCTGACATAGCTACTGACATTCTTAGCTTCTGACAGCTATTCTTACATAGCTACTGACGTTCTTAGCTTCTGACAGCTATTCTTACATAGCTACTGACGTTCTTAGCTTCTGACAGCTATTCTTACATAGCTACTGACGTTCTTAGCTTCTGACAGCTATTCTTACATAGCTACTGACATTCTTAGCTTCTGACAGCTATTCTGACATAGCTACTGACATTCTTAGCTTCTGACAGCTATTCTGACATAGCTACTGACATTCTTAGCTTCTGATAGCTATTCTGACATAGCTACTGACATTCTTAGCTTCTGACAGCTATTCTGACATAGCTACTGACATTCTTAGCTTCTGAGAGCTATTCTGACATAGCTACTGACGTTCTTAGCTTCTGACAGCTATTCTGACATAGCTACTGACGTTCTTAGCTTCTGATAGCTATTCTTACATAGCTACTGACGTTCTTAGCTTCTGACAGCTATTCTGACATAGCTACTGACGTTCTTAGCTTCTGACAGCTATTCTTACATAGCTACTGACGTTCTTAGCTTCTGACAGCTATTCTGACATAGCTACTGACATTCTTAGCTTCTGACAGCTATTCTTACATAGCTACTGACGTTCTTAGCTTCTGACAGCTATTCTACATAGCTACTGACATTCTTAGCTTCTGACAGCTATTCTTACATAGCTACTGACGTTCTTAGCTTCTGACAGCTATTCTTACATAGCTACTGACATTCTTAGCTTCTGAGAGCTATTCTGACATAGCTACTGACATTCTTAGCTTCTGACAGTTATTCTGACATAGCTACTGACATTCTTAGCTTCTGATAGCTATTCTGACATAGCTACTGACATTCTTAGCTTCTGACAGCTATTCTGACATAGCTACTGACATTCTTAGCTTCTGAGAGCTATTCTGACATAGCTACTGACATTCTTAGCTTCTGACAGCTATTCTGACATAGCTACTGACATTCTTAGCTTCTGAGAGCTATTCTGACATAGCTACTGACATTCTTAGCTTCTGACAGCTATTCTGACATAGCTACTGACATTCTTAGCTTCTGATAGCTATTCTGACATAGCTACTGACATTCTTAGCTTCTGACAGCTATTCTGACATAGCTACTGACGTTCTTAGCTTCTGACAGCTATTCTGACATAGCTACTGACATTCTTAGCTTCTGACAGTTATTCTGACATAGCTACTGACATTCTTAGCTTCTGAGAGCTATTCTGACATAGCTACTGACATTCTTAGCTTCTGACAGCTATTCTGACATAGCTACTGACATTCTTAGCTTCTGATAGCTATTCTGACATAGCTACTGACATTCTTAGCTTCTGACAGCTATTCTGACATAGCTACTGACATTCTTAGCTTCTGACAGCTATTCTGACATAGCTACTGACATTCTTAGCTTCTGACAGCTATTCTGACATAGCTACTGACGTTCTTAGCTTCTGACAGCTATTCTGACATAGCTACTGACATTCTTAGCTTCTGACAGCTATTCTGACATAGCTACTGACATTCTTAGCTTCTGACAGCTATTCTGACATAGCTACTGACATTCTTAGCTTCTGACAGCTATTCTGACATAGCTACTGACATTCTTAGCTTCTGACAGCTATTCTGACATAGCTACTGACATTCTTAGCTTCTGACAGCTATTCTGACATAGCTACTGACATTCTTAGCTTCTGACAGCTATTCTGACATAGCTACTGACATTCTTAGCTTCTGACAGCTATTCTGACATAGCTACTGACATTCTTAGCTTCTGACAGCTATTCTGACATAGCTACTGACATTCTTAGCTTCTGACAGCTATTCTGACATAGCTACTGACATTCTTAGCTTCTGACAGCTATTCTGACATAGCTACTGACATTCTTAGCTTCTGACAGCTATTCTGACATAGCTACTGACATTCTTAGCTTCTGACAGCTATTCTGACATAGCTACTGACATTCTTAGCTTCTGATAGCTATTCTGACATAGCTACTGACATTCTTAGCTTCTGACAGCTATTCTGACATAGCTACTGACATTCTTAGCTTCTGACAGCTATTCTGACATAGCTACTGACATTCTTAGCTTCTGACAGCTATTCTGACATAGCTACTGACATTCTTAGCTTCTGACAGCTATTCTGACATAGCTACTGACATTCTTAGCTTCTGACAGCTATTCTGACATAGCTACTGACATTCTTAGCTTCTGACAGCTATTCTGACATAGCTACTGACATTCTTAGCTTCTGACAGCTATTCTACATAGCTACTGACATTCTTAGCTTCTGACAGCTATTCTTACATAGCTACTGACATTCTTAGCTTCTGACAGCTATTCTGACATAGCTACTGACATTCTTAGCTTCTGACAGCTATTCTTACATAGCTACTGACATTCTTAGCTTCTGACAGCTATTCTGACATAGCTACTGACATTCTTAGCTTCTGACAGCTATTCTTGACATAGCTACTGACATTCTTAGCTTCTGACAGCTATTCTGACATAGCTACTGACATTCTTAGCTTCTGACAGCTATTCTTACATAGCTACTGACATTCTTAGCTTCTGACAGCTATTCTGACATAGCTACTGACATTCTTAGCTTCTGACAGCTATTCTTACATAGCTACTGACATTCTTAGCTTCTGACAGCTATTCTGACATAGCTACTGACATTCTTAGCTTCTGACAGCTATTCTGACATAGCTACTGACATTCTTAGCTTCTGACAGCTATTCTGACATAGCTACTGACATTCTTAGCTTCTGACAGCTATTCTTACATAGCTACTGACATTCTTAGCTTCTGACAGCTATTCTGACATAGCTACTGACATTCTTAGCTTCTGACAGCTATTCTTACATAGCTACTGACATTCTTAGCTTCTGACAGCTATTCTGACATAGCTACTGACATTCTTAGCTTCTGACAGCTATTCTTACATAGCTACTGACATTCTTAGCTTCTGACAGCTATTCTTGACATAGCTACTGACATTCTTAGCTTCTGACAGCTATTCTTACATAGCTACTGACATTCTTAGCTTCTGACAGCTATTCTTACATAGCTACTGACATTCTTAGCTTCTGACAGCTATTCTGACATAGCTACTGACATTCTTAGCTTCTGACAGCTATTCTTACATAGCTACTGACATTCTTAGCTTCTGACAGCTATTCTACATAGCTACTGACATTCTTAGCTTCTGACAGCTATTCTGACATAGCTACTGACATTCTTAGCTTCTGACAGCTATTCTGACATAGCTACTGACATTCTTAGCTTCTGACAGCTATTCTGACATAGCTACTGACATTCTTAGCTTCTGACAGCTATTCTGACATAGCTACTGACATTCTTAGCTTCTGACAGCTATTCTTACATAGCTACTGACATTCTTAGCTTCTGACAGCTATTCTGACATAGCTACTGACATTCTTAGCTTCTGACAGCTATTCTGACATAGCTACTGACATTCTTAGCTTCTGACAGCTATTCTTACATAGCTACTGACATTCTTAGCTTCTGACAGCTATTCTGACATAGCTACTGACATTCTTAGCTTCTGACAGCTATTCTGACATAGCTACTGACATTCTTAGCTTCTGACAGCTATTCTGACATAGCTACTGACATTCTTAGCTTCTGACAGCTATTCTGACATAGCTACTGACATTCTTAGCTTCTGACAGCTATTCTGACATAGCTACTGACATTCTTAGCTTCTGACAGCTATTCTTACATAGCTACTGACGTTCTTAGCTTCTGACAGCTATTCTACATAGCTACTGACATTCTTAGCTTCTGACAGCTATTCTTACATAGCTACTGACATTCTTAGCTTCTGACAGCTATTCTGACATAGCTACTGACATTCTTAGCTTCTGACAGCTATTCTACATAGCTACTGACATTCTTAGCTTCTGACAGCTATTCTGACATAGCTACTGACATTCTTAGCTTCTGACAGCTATTCTGACATAGCTACTGACATTCTTAGCTTCTGACAGCTATTCTGACATAGCTACTGACATTCTTAGCTTCTGAGAGCTATTCTGACATAGCTACTGACATTCTTAGCTTCTGACAGCTATTCTGACATAGCTACTGACATTCTTAGCTTCTGACAGCTATTCTGACATAGCTACTGACATTCTTAGCTTCTGACAGCTATTCTGACATAGCTACTGACATTCTTAGCTTCTGACAGCTATTCTGACATAGCTACTGACATTCTTAGCTTCTGACAGCTATTCTGACATAGCTACTGACGTTCTTAGCTTCTGACAGCTATTCTTACATAGCTACTGACGTTCTTAGCTTCTGACAGCTATTCTGACATAGCTACTGACATTCTTAGCTTCTGACAGCTATTCTGACATAGCTACTGACATTCTTAGCTTCTGACAGCTATTCTGACATAGCTACTGACATTCTTAGCTTCTGACAGCTATTCTGACATAGCTACTGACATTCTTAGCTTCTGACAGCTATTCTGACATAGCTACTGACATTCTTAGCTTCTGACAGCTATTCTGACATAGCTACTGACATTCTTAGCTTCTGACAGCTATTCTGACATAGCTACTGACATTCTTAGCTTCTGACAGCTATTCTGACATAGCTACTGACATTCTTAGCTTCTGACAGCTATTCTGACATAGCTACTGACATTCTTAGCTTCTGACAGCTATTCTGACATAGCTACTGACATTCTTAGCTTCTGACAGCTATTCTGACATAGCTACTGACATTCTTAGCTTCTGAGAGCTATTCTGACATAGCTACTGACATTCTTAGCTTCTGACAGCTATTCTGACATAGCTACTGACATTCTTAGCTTCTGACAGCTATTCTGACATAGCTACTGACATTCTTAGCTTCTGACAGCTATTCTGACATAGCTACTGACATTCTTAGCTTCTGACAGCTATTCTGACATAGCTACTGACATTCTTAGCTTCTGACAGCTATTCTGACATAGCTACTGACATTCTTAGCTTCTGACAGCTATTCTGACATAGCTACTGACATTCTTAGCTTCTGACAGCTATTCTGACATAGCTACTGACATTCTTAGCTTCTGAGAGCTATTCTGACATAGCTACTGACATTCTTAGCTTCTGACAGCTATTCTGACATAGCTACTGACATTCTTAGCTTCTGACAGCTATTCTGACATAGCTACTGACATTCTTAGCTTCTGACAGCTATTCTGACATAGCTACTGACATTCTTAGCTTCTGACAGCTATTCTGACATAGCTACTGACATTCTTAGCTTCTGACAGCTATTCTGACATAGCTACTGACATTCTTAGCTTCTGACAGCTATTCTGACATAGCTACTGACATTCTTAGCTTCTGACAGCTATTCTGACATAGCTACTGACATTCTTAGCTTCTGACAGCTATTCTGACATAGCTACTGACATTCTTAGCTTCTGACAGCTATTCTGACATAGCTACTGACATTCTTAGCTTCTGAGAGCTATTCTGACATAGCTACTGACATTCTTAGCTTCTGACAGCTATTCTGACATAGCTACTGACATTCTTAGCTTCTGAAGCTATTCTGACATAGCTACTGACATTCTTAGCTTCTGACAGCTATTCTGACATAGCTACTGACATTCTTAGCTTCTGAGAGCTATTCTGACATAGCTACTGACATTCTTAGCTTCTGACAGCTATTCTGACATAGCTACTGACATTCTTAGCTTCTGACAGCTATTCTGACATAGCTACTGACATTCTTAGCTTCTGACAGCTATTCTGACATAGCTACTGACATTCTTAGCTTCTGACAGCTATTCTGACATAGCTACTGACATTCTTAGCTTCTGACAGCTATTCTGACATAGCTACTGACATTCTTAGCTTCTGACAGCTATTCTGACATAGCTACTGACATTCTTAGCTTCTGACAGCTATTCTGACATAGCTACTGACATTCTTAGCTTCTGACAGCTATTCTGACATAGCTACTGACATTCTTAGCTTCTGAGAGCTATTCTGACATAGCTACTGACATTCTTAGCTTCTGACAGCTATTCTGACATAGCTACTGACATTCTTAGCTTCTGACAGCTATTTCATAGCTTGACATTCTTAGCTTCTAGCTATTCTGACATAGCTACTGACATTCTTAGCTTACTGACAGCTATTCTGACATAGCTACTGACATTCTTAGCT